>VZTH01000298.1:48961-223960 GCA_013397815.1 Aleadryas rufinucha
CCCGCCGCCGCTTTCGGAGATGTACAGATCTATTTTTCTAGACTCTACGCGCCCGGGAGGAGGAGGAGACGCCGGAGGGGGAGAAGAGAGGACTGCGGGCAGCGCGCCCCGGCGGGCGCGCCCGGTCCCCGGCGCCGCGCGTTGTTGTAGGGTGGCAGGCGGAGGGGAGCGGCGGGGGCTGCCCTGACCCCCGGCCCCGCTCTCGGCCGTGCGGCGGCAGCGTCTTGCCGGCTCTTTGTAAATAAACCGTGAGTCACCGCGACCATAGGCGTTCCTTACTGTGAATATTTAAAATGTAAAATACCTTCTTTTTTTTGTACAGCGGGGGTCGGGGGTGCAGCCGCCCCACCCGCCCCGCGCTCCCCGGCACCGGGGGCACCGCAGGAGCCCCCGAGACGGCGGCAGCGGCGCCGCNGGGAATTGTCACAACCACTGTCAGTCAAAATATAAAATTCATTTAGTTGCTGTATTTGAATTTAAAGTGTGTTTTCTTTTGTATCATACGGAATACTAGAGAATGTAAATTGTTTTCTTTTTTTTTTTTAAAGCTAATAACGATGATATATCGTGATATAGCATCTTAACATTTATTAATTTATGTTAAAAATAATTCGGTTTGTAAAGAGAAGAAAAACCCTTTGCAAGACCAGTTAAATGTAATGCACTTTCTGTTAAAAAAACAAAGCAAAACAACAAAACGATAAATCAATTAAACCAGTTTAAAGACGTCTGCTGCCTTCACTAAAGGGTACAGATAATCTCATCTCATCAGAGATTAAATAATGAAACCACGGTACAGGGGGAGGAAAAAAAAGAAGAGATAATTTTCATGGTCTTTTGTTGATTCTTAGTAGTAGGGGTTTTTTTGTTGTTGTTTGGTTCGTTGGAAGATTTTTGTTGTTTGGGCTTTTGTTTTGTTTTGTTTTGTTTTGTTTTGTTTTGTTTTGTTTTGTTTTGTTTTGTTTTGTTTTGTTTTTAAAGAATGGAAGTTGACCACTTTGCTGTGGGCGTTCAAGAAGGACAGAAATAAACTAAGCCGCTGGTTGTTTGAGGACGTGAGCGGGCAGGCAGTTTCCACCCGACCACTGGAGCGGTTCGGCTCAGCCTAAATTAGGCTGTTTCAACTTCTTCAGAGGCGGGAGACGCAGGGTTTTATTAACGGCAGAGTGTTACCATTATTATGGGAAAGAATCTGCTTTCCAAGAAGAAAACAGTGAATAAAAAAAGAGCCCGGCTAAGCGTCTAGAACAAATAGACCCAATACCAGAACAACTGGTTTAAATTGAAACTCATTATCTGACGCGATCATTTCCATATCTAAACAGTCCAGAAACAATCGCTTTTTTTTTCTTCCCGAGGACCAGCAGAGCAAACAGAATCGCTGACATGAGAGCGAAAAAGGGCCAGTTATTCTGGAGGAAAAATAAGAAAAAAAATATTTAATTTGGGAATAATTTTCTAAACAGAAAAGGGGAAAAAAGAATAGAGCAGGGTTTTATTCCNTGGTCCCCGGCCCCTTTTCCAGTTCGCTGCAGCACCGACTGAGACTTTCCAGTTAATTTACTTCTGCACAGAGACCCAGCTGGCCACCAGTTGCAGTTGGCACCGTCAAAGTGGAATCGCAGGGAAAAGAGCCCAACGCTGCCCGCTTGGTTAGGCTGGTTTTGTCTGGGGCGCTGGAAGAAAGAGCAGGGGATTCACACGAGCTCACGGCCCCCCTTTTCGGGGCCTGGTTGGAAGCCAAAGCCGGCTGGGCTCTTTCTCCTCCAGGAAAGGACTTTTTAGGAAGAGATTCAATAGCTAACCTCGGGATCGCTGCCACGGACAGCGCAGTGTACAATTAGAAGACAAATGTCAGCGGGCTTCACGGGGCGTGAGGTTCCCCCCGTGCGCGGGGGCCCGACCGAGATCAGCCGCAGTTTCGGCTCAGTTCTTCATGCAGGCAGGAATTTGCGGCGGAGCTCTGTAAACTCCGGGATTATGGCATTAAAAAAGTGCTGCACAGCCACGTCCATAGGGAAGGGTGCCGGAAGAACCGCTCCCCGGCAGCCGCCCCGCGCTCGGGCCCGGGCCGAAACCCCGGTGGGGAGTGAGCGGCCNCCAGAACAACTGGTTTAAATTGAAACTCATTATCTGACGCGATCATTTCCATATCTAAACAGTCCAGAAACAATCGCTTTTTTTTTCTTCCCGAGGACCAGCAGAGCAAACAGAATCGCTGACATGAGAGCGAAAAAGGGCCAGTTATTCTGGAGGAAAAATAAGAAAAAAAATATTTAATTTGGGAATAATTTTCTAAACAGAAAAGGGGAAAAAAGAATAGAGCAGGGTTTTATTCCTCTTTCAGCTGAGACCATGCCGGGGCCAGAAGGAGGGAACGAGCCCGGCGCTCTGCGGCTGCCTCGGCACGGCTGCCCCGGCTCTCCCGGGCCGGGGTGCCAGGGGCTGCCCACCGACACCCCCACCCCCATCTTTCCCGACTCGTCGTAAAGGCAGGAAGGGAAAGGCCGGTCGTTTTCTAGAGTGCTGACTCGGCCCTGCCGGCTCTCGCCGTTACGACTTCCCCGCGGGTTTTGCGGGACGGAAATCAAATACCGCAGGGTCCGGATCACTGGGGTGGGGACCCACTGGAGCCCGGCTGGGGGTCTCTGCCGGGATGGGACCNCCCCCCTTTTCGGGGCATGTTTGGAAGCCAAAGCCGGCTGGGCTCTTTCTCCTCCAGGAAAGGACTTTTTAGGAAGAGATTCAATAGCTAACCTCGGGATCGCTGCCACGGACAGCGCAGTGTACAATTAGAAGACAAATGTCAGCGGGCTTCACGGGGCGTGAGGTTCCCCCCGTGCGCGGGGGCCCGACCGAGATCAGCCGCAGTTTCGGCTCAGTTCTTCATGCAGGCAGGAATTTGCGGCGGAGCTCTGTAAACTCCGGGATTATGGCATTAAAAAAGTGCTGCACAGCCACGTCCATAGGGAAGGGTGCCGGAAGAACCGCTCCCCGGCAGCCGCCCCGCGCTCGGGCCCGGGCCGAAACCCCGGTGGGGAGTGAGCGGCCGCGCACACGCGTGGGGAGAGGCGGGCACCGGCTGCGCGACTGCGGAGCTGGGCGGGCGGTCCCTGCCTAAGTGGTGAGAGACCACCGCAGGCCGGTCCCGACAGCTCCCTTCGCGCACAGCTTTTGGCTTTCCCTTCTTTCTGTCACAGAGCCCTCGGTTTTAAACCCCACTCCTTTCCGCGTGCGTGTGCGGGATTTCCCGGCGCAGGGGAAATAAAGGAGGCTGTTTCTGGGTTTACTTTGCCTCTGTCCCTGCCGTGTGTCTTCTCCGGGGTGCAGAAGATACCTCGGGAGAAGTTCCTGGCTGTGCAATCCCAGGATGCCCAAATCATCCTCCCTACTTTTCCAACGCCTCTGCTTTGTCGAGGTACTTCGCAAAGGGAACTCGCTGCGGTCCCTCTCCAGCCCCAGCGAGCATCACCGTGGGCAGAGGAAAAACTTTTTCTTCCCCACAGAAGCGCCCCAGGCGCAGGACCCGCTCCCGCGCCCTGCAATAGCCGTGGGCACCGGGGGACTGCGGGGAGGGATGGAGGGAATGAGACAGGGGAGGTACGGGAAGCAAAAGAGGGGCCGAGGGTCACCCCGCCGCCCGTACCCCTCTCCGGTAGGCAGCTGCTGCCTGTGGGACACATGCATATGGATGCGGGACATATGGACGAGGGCAAGATCCGCACCGCCATGCCACAGGGGGGACGCAGGTTACAAGGGGAAGCCCGCGGCCGGCGGGCGGGCGGGAGCGGCCGCAGGGAGCGGGGGAAGGAAGAGCTCTCCGCCCGCGGGGTGACGAAGAGGTCGCTCTACTCGGGGCATGTGCGCTGGGGGGAAACCCAGTCCGTAGGCCACTGTCACCCGGCCCCTGACAAGGCCCTAAACCAGCGCTGTCACAGACCCGAGGCCTTCGGGCTCTCTCATTCCGACAGCAACTCCCACCCAGAGCCCCCGGCGCAGGCAGCAGGCAAGGCAATGCCTACATCCTGCCAGAGGGATGCCCAGACCGACAGCCACGCGGGGACAGCGCGACCATTTCAGCGAGCGGTGGCTTCTCCCGCCCTTTCCCTCACGCGTGGTCTCCTGTTCTGAGCTCCTGAAATCCCGTTATCACTCATCACTTCTCAGCGCTACTAATTTTTAACGCTTCCCGTATTACACACACGCCGTCTTCTCTCCGCTCTCCCTCCGTTTGCTGCCCTGATGTTGTTTCGTGGAAGACTTTCGTTGTACCCTTGCCAGCGGCCCGGAGGCTTTGCTTTAGGCACCCCTTCCCCCGGGACACGAGTCGTCCCGCAGGCCGCAGAACCCGGGGTTTAAAATGAGTGTGATGGGCTTTCACCCCCGGTCCGGACCCTCAGAGTCCCTCCCCATATCGGGGCCGCGGGGAGAGGCGCCGGCTCTTGCTGCGGGATCCACCGCTCAGAGCCGCCGTCGCTAGCCGCAAATTAAAAAGTAAGATGAACTGCTCCCTCCTAATTGCAGCTCCGCCTTTACCTTCTGCACCGATAGGTATTTCCCAGATACACGTTTCTGGCGGCGTTTGCCAGCTGTCTCCAACAGCGGTTACAAGTCTCCGTGAGGGATGCAAACATCTGCCGGGGAGGAGGCGGCGGTGGCGCTGCCGCGGGGAGCAGCAGGAACTCCGCACCGCGTCCGCACCTCACCCGCCGGCAGCGGCTCCGCGCCCCAGCGAACGTGGCTGATAAGAATAAAGTTATTGATACAAGAGCACGAGCAGGCGGCATCGCGCCTCTTCGCATCCCCCAGGGGTTCAAGCCCTGCCCGGAGGCCCGGGGCTTGCGGGAGGCACTCGGCGGGGCCGGTCGGTGCCCGCGCTGCCCTCCGGGGCCGGCGGGCTGCGGGGAGCGCCTGGCACCGGCCCCGCGGCAGTAACCCACTTCCGCACACCCAAGTGCATCCCTGTAATAACGTCCTCGATCATTTATTAAAAGTCGTGTCAAGCGAGCCCATATAATTCATCTTTATGCAAATACATCAATGTCAAGCCATTAGTGTATTGCTCGGGTTTTTTATTAAAGTGCATTCTTTTTAATTCAGCTCAGTAAAATACGAGCCCTATTGCTCAAGAATTATAGCAACTATTAGAGTAACATATGGGCAACATGCACTCAGAAAATAAAAATCAACAGATAAAGTGGCAGGGTCACAACGGGGAGCAAACACTTAACAAAATGGCAGCGGGGTAATAGATTTTCCGCCCGCACCCCAGGCTCTGGGGTGTCAGGAGGAGCCCGCCGGCGCGATCGTGGGGCGGCCCTACCCAGAGCCCGCGGCCATCCCCGCTCGGCCCCGGCTCCAGCCCCTTCCCCTGTCCCTTCCTGGCCGGGGCTGCGGAAGCACAACCCTGCCCCACCCATATGCACCTCCGCACCGCCCCCTCCGCACCCCCCAAGTCTATCCCGGATTTAATGAGAGAGTTGCCCACATCCTCATCACCCCAGCATGGTAATTGAGCAGATCTATTAACTTGTTACACTAGATTTGTTTAAAGAGACTATTACACAGTCATTTAATCAATTTGTTACACTGGAGGTCCTGACTTATGAGACACTTGCCGTATGATTCCTTAATGACTGAATTAATTTGTTTTAATAAAACCAACATTGTGTACAAGCACATTTCGAGAAATGTAATTTTGGAGACGGAACAGTCCAATGCTTCATCTGATTAAGTCTTTTCTATGGTTTATCAAAGTCGGGAGTTGCCGTCATAAACTGCATGTATGGGGTATTTTTCTTTTTTATAGCGTCATTAATTTAATATGGATCATTAGTTCTTTATACACATGCATGTTCTGACAAATGTACCCAATGAATAATGCACCTAATGTGTTTGGGCTCAAATGCATCACGCCATAAACAGAAACTGCCGCAATATAAATAATAATAAACAATAATAACAACAATTAATACCGCAGCCGCCCCGTTCTCTCCCGTCCGACTGCGCTCCGGGCCATTTTCGGGCCGGAGGAGCTGGGGCGCTCCCCACGCCCCCCTATCACACCGGGCTCACGGCGGAGGGACCGCCGATAGATTTACGGTGAGTTAAGGTTATCCCGAGAGCAGATGTAGGACAAGAAAATCGGTTTTGCTCCTGATGGAAACTGACGTGTGTGGAATAAGTGTAAATAAACACGAGGGTCCCCAAGAAAAGGAACTTGATGGTATCGATTATGTAAAATAATCGCCGCATTACAAATGTTAATGTACTATGGTAATGTACTGCAAACAGCCGGCGTGAGAGGGCCGGCGCTGCGCAGGGCGAGGAAGGAGCAGCCTCGGGACGGCCGCAGCACTACCGACAGCGTTATCGACAGTAATGTCGCTGTTGCGGTGACGACAGCGATGCCCCACGCGGGGTACCACGGGCGCGAAGGGGCCCCCACGCCCAGCCGGGACCCACGCCGGGCCGCGGCATCGCCACACGCGGGGCCGTGCACGACGTCAAGAGCCAAAACGACTTCTCTACAGAACGTCCCAGCCCCTTAATATCCGTCAGAGGAGGCGCCTGAACAGATTGTTCTCATCTAAATCCTTACATACTGCCTTTGAAAATCTTCGCCCTGGCAGTGCGATTTGTTTTTGGTTTTTTAAAGTAATTTCCACCAGTGACCTTGTGGTCCAGGAAATCAGCTGGGCATCTACTTCTTCTTAAACATTGGGCATCTCTTTTTTAAACATGTATTTCTCAGACCCCAGTGTATCATAAACCTCAGTCCAAAACGTGACACTGCCACTACACCTGGCACCTCCTACCCTGGATAAGCAGCCACCGGCCTCACACCTTCCTCTGCAAACAGTAACCTCAGCTGCAGAGCCCACCTAGCAGCAGCATTTTCCACACTGTAATGACTTGCACACAGCAGAACTTAAAATTGAAACCCAAAGAGGCTTACTGCTTGAGAAAATAAAACGAGATGGCGAGAACACAACTTCAGAGCCGTTTTTCATCCTCCTCACACGGTTTCTCACAGATAAACTGCCCTTTATCCTCAAAGCTACATCTTCTATCCCCTTTATAAATGCAGGCAGTACACCCACCAGCAATGTGTGCAGGAGGTGTATTTAAGTAAATGGATTCGACCTTTTGGCCATTTTAACAGATGCTGCTCCTGACCACCCCAAAAAGCTTGTTTAAAGTTAACAACATTAAGCATTGGAGGTCACAAGGCCAATTCAAGGTCATTTTAATTCTGGATAAAGGTTAATTAGATCACTGCATTAAAGCAAAAATAGACTATACTCAACTTTAATGAGGACAGACAGGTTTTTTTATATACCTCTTAACTGCTCCCTTTATGATAAGGATATAGAGTATGTATCAGAGAAGAAATCTTGCTGTCAGTTCCACAAATCAA
Organism: Aleadryas rufinucha; assembly: GCA_013397815.1. Lineage (NCBI taxonomy): Eukaryota > Metazoa > Chordata > Aves > Passeriformes > Aleadryas > Aleadryas rufinucha. Next base: position 56,382 of record VZTH01000298.1, read on the forward strand.
GTTACAGGAGCTGCTCTGGCTTTACACTGGCAAGGCATACATACAGCTCTTGGTTCGTTTGAATTCTTTTTTTGTTCGAGAAATTGAGCATCTGGGTTTCGTGCTACTCTTTCCCCTGTCCCCTCACAGAGAGTCCAGGGTTGCTTTGCCCTGCTCTGAGGAACATCAGCCTCAATTTCCAAATGTGCATACTGGAGGTGTGATCACTGAAGCCAGCAGAAGTCATGGACAGTGTGGCACTTTCCTGGAAATTATATTGCCAACTCACAGAGACAACAAGCCTTGTTTGGAAAACTTCATGATACTGTGCTTACATGCACAGTAAAATGGGAAGGCAGTTCCTGATCTGGCAAGTATTTCTGAGTTATCACAATACTTTGCACTCTGCACTTGACAAATCCAATATATTTTTTGGAAAAGTTTATTTTACAAAAAAATATCCAAATAGAACAGATCACAGAGGTGAGAGACCTTGGTTCAGACCTCATTATCCCTTCTGAGGGAAAGCAAAGACCTCTACCTGTGTCTCCTTCCTCCCATGCAATCCCCTGCTGCTGGGCTGCAGGATACTCTGGTGTGAACTTCTCTCTGGATGGAGCTGTTCAGCTTTGAGTCAGCAACTACATTAGAGCCGAGCACAGAGGCCAGACATCCTTTCTTTTTAGGGAAATACCCTCACTGCTAGGCCTCTGGCTAATCAAGACTCTTATCCCTCACGTCTTCCCAAACTGGATGTATGATTCCAATCTCCTTCAGAGAAACTTGCATTCAGAGTAACTTAACCCAAATTATGGTTTCTAGGGGAAAGATGTGGTTTTGCAGATACTTTTTCCAAGCAAAAACCTGCATTGTAATGAAAATTCCTAATCAGTTCAACATATAAAATCAAGCCAGGGAATCAGGTTAGAAATTAGGGTTTGTATTGATTATTAGACTACAGGTATTGGATGAATCACTGACACAAGGATAATGGTCTGACTTAACGTTCCCAATATGACCATTCCACCAGAACAATTGCCCAAGACCACCAGGGCTGGCCATACTCAAAATCTCTCACTTTGACTTGCCATGGAAGTATGACTGGAGTCACCAGGAAAGGCAAGCCATCTGAGGGCTGAGAGATACAGAGACACAGGAAGGTGTTGGACATGCAGGCAAGTTACCAGAGGGAAAGAAGTGAAGAAAAGCAAGCTGGGGAGCTTATGTGCTGGACAAAACAAGGTAAAACCTGAATTATCAGTTTGCAGCACCTGGTCACTAATGTTATTTTCATCTTAAAAGCAGAGAGTGTGAATGGCACAAAATGGCACAAAAGAGACAGCCTAGAAACAGCCCCTTCTTCACATACTTCTGGGTACCAAAAACATCTTCTGAAATCAGGATCAGGTTGTTAGTTATTTATGATCACTGAAAGGGCTACATTTATTGGATAATTTATTTATAATGAATAATTCAACCAGTTTTATATGGAAGAGTTTCATTTCCTCAGGCTGCTCACTTGGGAGGCAGCAAGGCTGCATCACTACACATTTTTCAGAGTGCTTTCAATTCCTAGATCTGGTTGTTTTGTTACTTAAGTTACAACACAATCAACAAATTCAAAGCTATTTTATGTATAATTTTTTCTGTCTTGATACAGTGATTTCAGACACTCACAGCTTCCAACTACAGCATAAAACATCAGTAGGAGAGAGACCTGCTCTTGTAGCCTTTTTGGGGTTTGCCCTGTATTTAAAAATGTATTGCTTTATTAAAACAGTATTATTGGTGCATGCTGCTGGTATCCTGCTATCCCTGAATGCTACATCACTGTTTTCTTGTGCTCTGCCCCCACAACCATCCTGAGACTCTCTTCTCACCTTGAGACCCTTTGCAGACAGGAGTTAGCTCCTGACTGGGCCAGTCAAATTCTTCCCCAATACTTCTATCAGGACTAATCCAAACAAGCATTTATCCCACCTTCTGTTTTCCCTGTAGTGCAGATGATTCAGACACAAGCCGTAGACTGCACCCTCACTGGATTTTCCCTCCTCAGTCACCTTAGCTTATCAAGAAGCTTATCAAGAAGCTCACTTCAGTTTTTTGGGAGTTTGGTTTTTTTTCTTATTAAAGAGATACGATGCTCCCAGTCAATATCCCACTGGAAGGGGACCTCTATAGTCCATCTTCTCGCTCATGGCACAAGGACATATTTATAGAAGACTATTGCTTGGTTTCTCTCTTGGGTTTAAGCATTTTTTTGACAAAGTTTTCCAAGATCTATCTCCCACATTTAAAAAACCCTTAATACTTGCAATAGACAACTGTGCGATAAATGAATAAGCCAAAGCAGTCATGAATCTGATTCTCTGCTAGGAGAAACTATCTTTGCTTTGCCAGGTTGCCTGCTGAGGACCTTGTCAAGTGTCTTTTTTCTGGGGGCTGAAAAGCTCCTGACCAGATACTCCAACAATACCTTTCTATTTTGGTAGAAATACCTTCAACTGGAAAAAAAAGGTGCCCAGGTCTAATACGTATATATAAATATATAAAATAGGTGTGTATATAAAATAAACCTTTACCTATCTAGGCATATCCCTGCACACATCTTTATTTGAATAGCTGTTAATCGCTGATGTTCCCCAAGGAGACCAGCAGAAAGAATGTCAGGGGCCCTGCTCATAACCCAGCTGAATACCTGACTATTTTAAGGTACTCTGGAGCTGCATGAATCAGAAAGAAAACAGCTCCCCCTACCCATTTTATTAGAAGGCAATAAAATCTGGTGGTGTCTCATTAAATTTAATGAGCCTTCATAAAATAACCATTACACTGTGGAGGTAATGAAAAGAATAACTATGATGGTTAGTAAATAAACCAGCAAGGGTGATAGTACTAGATGTCCCAGATACCTACCAGGTATCAAACAGGTAAATGACTCTCAGAGAGGATTACAGTGCCTCACACCCCTTTTCATGCATTGATGCATTCTTCTGCATCAGGTTTGAGGAATTTCTTGCCCCCTTTCCACATGACAACAATGCCATTTGTTTTTATAGCCCCAGGCTGCACATGTAAAACCCTGAACAAATCAGTGCACAGGGATCCTTAAAAACTCCATGCAAATTTCCATCAGCGGCCATGGGTTCAGTGCCTCCCCATTTCTGAAGTTTCTTTTGAACTAGCCATCACTTCTGGAAATGTCACTGCAGAAGCCTCTTGGGAAGAAGTTCTCATTTGGTATAAATCAGCACCATCCCATTCTGAGCATTCTCTAAGCACGGCGACAGCTGCAGACACTCAGATTTAAAAAAGTGGCCCAAAATCCAAGTCTTTCTTACCTTGCTCATGCATGCCTCAGAAATAAAAGAGTTAAGCTAATTATGGGATCAGCTCCACTGAGAGTTTATGACTGTCCATACAAAAGCAAGAAGAGGGGCTGAGTAGAGGCTGGCATAAAACTCCAGAAGTTTGCTGCAGGAAATGCACCTTTTGCATTTCCCATTTCACCTGAAATGGCACAAGGAAAGATTTCATCACAGTGGGATTATTCACAAGAGCAAGCAATCTGATCTGTGGGCTTATTTCTATACCTGTGCTTCCTTCTGAGATTCCTCTTGCTTGTACTGAGGGCGACTGTAGTACAGCACCATGCTCCTCTGGGAGAGGAGAGTTTTGTACCAGTGTAGCAGCCTGGGAAGTGGTCTTACCAGCAAGCCCTTGGCTTGCCCAAAAGCCATTTCCTAGCAATTCACAGTCATCATTGCTATTTTATGGTAGAGGCAGTGCAATTTTTGTTGAATTATAAATATTGCAGATCTATTTCCCTCCCATCCCCAGCAGTTCCCAAAGACGTGTAAACCCATAGTGTGATTGCTCCCTAATCTAGTTGAGGTGATGAAACGGTGCCAAAACTCTCATTGCAATTTCATTAGCATATTCATGAGTCGCACTTTTGCAGTGTTGCAGAAACAACACAAATTGGTTTGTGAATTGTGAACTCCCCCTTCTTTGCCATCATCATCATCTTTTTCTTCAGAATCACAAATTGTGGATTAGCAAGGCAAGTGTGCCTGGGTGACTTCTGGACTCGGCTGCTGAAGTTTGTTAATGCACATCTCTGGGTCTCACTGTGGTTTTCCCCTCGCCTGGCGTCGGTGTGGAAGTGCTCCATTAGCAGAGGAGCAGGAAGCAGGGCAGCTACGGGGCTTCTAGCTCTATCACCCTGCTGCACTACCACAGCTCTGTTTCGTCACCAGCAACAGGAATAACCATGTCACTGGCAAAAGGGATTAAATGCAACAGGCACAGGCAGTTGCAATTTTCAGATGAAAGGTACTGAAGAAGAGTCACTTCATAGCCTCGGCAGGCATAGGTGTCTGCTGCTGGTGGTAGGATGCCATGCAAGGGTAGTCACCTGAAATTCAAGTTACCTGAAGTAATAGGCAACAATGTTCCACTTCCCTCTGGAATTGCTGGGACATACTCCCAAAAGGTCTTCTCTGACCCACTGGCAAGGTCTCTGATATTTATGGGTGACACCTGCAGGACCCAGCTGATGGGAGGGTTTGTGTTCACAAACAGCAGCAGAGTTTGAGGGAGGGTTCTCCCTGCAGCTGGGCGGTAGGTTTGGATGCTGTAAGATAAACCCTGTGGCTTTAGAGCACAGGGAACGTGTTTGCAGGTGACACCCCAGCCCCTGCCTTGTGCCAGCACCGTCATTAAAGCTCAGTGGGGGCAGTACCCTGAGCACATGCAGCTGAATTTCACAATAAGCCAGCAGCTTTTAAATGTGTTCCACTTTAACTACACATCCAAAGAGACCTATTTGTTAACTTAGCACGGGCTGCAATTACACCTCTTACAGGGAGATCACTCCTGTATCCATGGGATATTACTCTGGTACTGCATTTGGAAAACCTGAGGAGCTCCCCAGCTCCACAGTGGACACTGATGAGAAGGGGAGATGGGAATGCTGCTTCTGGGGGGTTTCTCGCAGCTCACAGTTCTCCTCTGTGCAACCCAAACCTCTTAGGAACACAGGATATGAAATGTATTTGAAATGGCAGACTTTCACATGGAACTTGATTTAATTTTTCTGTGGAAAGATCACTTTAGACTCGCATTGTTCACATGAAATAATGAAACATTACTGATTTAATTAGAGCTCAGTTTTCAGTCTGTGCTTTCTATATTGTTGAAATTGCATTTTGCATGGGACAAAACTATCAATAGATAAAGCAATTTAAAAGGCACAGCTATAGAATATATTCTCTTCCCCTTTTCTTTTGCTAGTTTCAATTCATCGCTCAATTTAAGTATGGAAATAGTGTTTGTCAAAGATTTCCTGACACATGATTTACAGGAAAAAAAAAAAAAGAAGACAGTGGAAGAATGATATGAAAAAACATCAGGGCATCTCCTGCTTGTACTCCTAACCCATTTATGGTACAATATACAGATAATCCAATCTACTGCTGAAAACAAGGTTTGTGCAGTTATGCTCCACTACTTCACAATGCTTCACTTAAAACTTGATAGTTTTCTCATATTTTCTTTCTCCTTGAACTGACAAAGTGGATTGGGCAGGATCTAGCTGACAGAAATAACTGTTGACTCCTGAGCATTAGCTCTCCGAGGTTTCACATGGGGGCTAGGAGTTCAATTTACGGAAAACAGGGGGTCAGTTTGTGAGATCACTACATGTCCCTGAGGGCAGGGCAGGGCAGCAAGCCCCACTGCTGGGGCCCAGAGTAGAACAGGAATGGGAAAGGGGTCTGACCTCCAGGGTCCACTCAGAATCACAGAGTCACAGAGTAGGTAAGGTTGGAGGGGACCACAGTGGGTCACCTGGTCCAATCTCCCTGCTCGAGTGGGGTCATCCCAGAGCACAAGGCACAGGACTGTGTCCAGACACTTCTGGAATATCTCTAGTCAGGGAGACTCCACACCCTCTCTGAACAATCTGTTCCCGTGTGTGGTCACTGCACAGTAAGGAAGTTCTTCCTCATGTTCAGGTGGAATTTCCTGTGCATCAGTTCCTGCCCATTCCTCTTGTCCTGCTGCTTAGCACCAGTGAGCAGAGCCTGGCTCCATCCTCTGACATGTCCCTGCAGGCACTGACAAACATTGATGAGGGCCCCTCAGTCATCTCCCTTCAAGGCTGAACAGGCCCAGCTCCCTCAGCCTTAATCATCTTTCTTTCTCTACACTGGACCCACTCCAGGAGCTCCAGATCGCCTGTCCTGAAGAGCCCAGATGTGGACACAGCACTCCAGATGTGCCTCACCAGGGCTGAGGAGAGAGGCAGGATCACCTCCCTTGACCTGCTGGCAATGTTTCTCCTAATGCATTCCAGGACACCTTTGGCTTTTTGGGCACAAGGACTCACTGCCGGCTCATGGACAGCTTGTTGTCCGCCAGGATCCCCAAGTCCTTTTCCACAGAGCTGCTTCCCAGCAGGTCACTCCCAGCCTGTGCTGGTGCCTGGGGTTGTTCTTCCCCAGGAGCAGGATCCTGCACTTGCCTTTGTTGAATTTCAGATGGTTCTTCTCTGGCCATCTCTCCAAACTGCCAAGATCCGTCTGAAGGGCTGCACAGCCCTTGGAGGTATCAGTCACTCCTCCCAGCTTTGTGTCATCACTGAATCTGCTGAGGAGGCCTCTGCCCCTTCATCCAAGTCATTGATGAGCAGGTTAAACAATACTGGGCCCAGTATTGAACGTTTGGGGACACCACTCTGGACAGGCCTCCAGCTAGACCGTGTGCCACTGATTATGACCCTCTGAGATCTGTCATTCAGCTGAGTCCACCTGAGTGTTCACTCATCCGGTCCATACTTTCTAAGTTTGCCTGTGAGAATGTTGTGAGAGATGGCGTCAAAAGCCTTGCTGAAGTCAAATTAGACAATGTCCATTGATGTCCCCTTGTCCGTCCAGGCAGTTGTTTCATCACAGAAGGCGATCAGATTGGTCAAGCATGATTTACCTTTAGGGAACCAATGCTGACTCCCCCTGATCCCCTTCTTGTCATTCATGTGGATAGAGATGGCCTCCAGAATGAACTGTTCCATCACTTTCCCAAAGATTGAGGTGAGGCTGACTGGCCAGTAGTTCCCTGAGTCCTGCTTCTTGCTCCTTTTGAAGACTAGAGTGACACTTGCTTCCTTTCAGTCCTCAGGCACCTCTCCTGATCACCAGAGATGATTGTGAGCAGCCTCACTGTGGTGTCCACCAGCTCTCACAGCACTTGTGGATGGATCCCATCAGAACCCATCCATGTGCGTGCCAAATTTACCTAGATGTTCTGTAACTCAATCCTTCCTGGCCAAGGGAAAGTCTTCCTTCTAACCACCCCCTTACCCTGGTCTCCCGGGTCAGAGACTGCTGATCTTGTCAATGAAGGCTGATGCAAAGAAAAGTGTTCAGTAACTTTGCCTTCTCTGTCCTCTCTTAAATGGAGGGTCCGTCCTCCATTTAGTAATGGGCCCACATTATCCTTAGTTTTCCAAACACTCCCGGCAACATTCCCATAAAAGAGCCAAACAAACACAACCAAAATTGTGACTTCTGGTTTTTCCTCATTCAGGAAAAAAGCCTGAAATACAGCTTTTCCTACTCAGTTAAAGGATGGTTGTCTCCCTGCTAGTGCAGGTGAGAAGCAACTGCAGCACACCCGGGAATGGATGCTCAGCACTTCATTAGACAGCTCTCAGCAGGGGCAGTGATTGTGACTCACAAGCCCTTCCAGACAACCAAGGCAGTTCCCTCCATTTTCTAGCACAAAGTGAGGACCCAGTTTGAGGCACATAGGGTGAAAACTGAAATAATCCCACTAACTCTACTGGCATAATGTGAATAGTGCAGTGACTCCAAGTGAGGACTAAAACCCCAAGGATACAAAATCCTTGAAAACGTACACCCTTGATTCAAGGGTATAATCTGGTCATGTAGCACATAATCTATGGTGTCACTGCTGGCAAAATCAGCTTGTTTGGACAATAACTTATCTTGACACTGATATTAGTGCAAGAATGATGGCACTGGTTGGGTTTCACCACCAGAGCCACAGGATTTTTCTGTCGGCACCAACAGGGACTAGGGGAAGCTTTCCCTAGTGTAAGGGCTTTTCATTGTCTTGTTTGCAGTAAAGAAGCCTTTCCGAGCAAGCTGACATCCACCCTAAATTACTTCCCTGTGTAGAGTGTCTGTGCTGTATAGTAGGAGACTGCTTATTTCTCATATTGATTTACACAAGGCAGGGTAGTGAACATACAATTAATTAATAGTTGACTTCATTGGAAGCCAGCTGTTAGCCCTATAATTTACAATGGGAACGGTTTCACAATGAGAAGAATTATACTTCTAGAAACTGTATTTCTAAGTTTTAAAGGTCAAATCCAGCTTCCATTAAGGTTCGTGGAGACCCAAATGATCTGAAAGTGATGTTATGTGCTGATGCATACAGCCATGGGTTTCATGTCTTGCTGAAAGAATGACTTTTATGGGACACATGATCCTTAGCATAGTCACAGGTATTTTCCACAGGCCAAATCAGAAATGGTACTGTTAAGTCTGCACATCTCTCTCCAGCTTTGCTCCTGAAATAAGTTCAATCCAACAAAGTTTTCTTTCAAAATTTCTAGGTTACTAAGCTAAAACTTTCTACTGCTTCTGTTTAAATGTTATTTGTGTCTAAATGCCATGAAATAAATCCATGCAACACAACTTGGCTCCACAACCAATAGATTAATTTATTGACGGAGCCTTCCTCAATATATTGGGTCAGATATTAAACAGCATTTAATTTGCTGATGCCCTTGAAGCTGAAACATTTCCTTGTGTCATCATATCAGGAATTCATCCTAGAGGACCATGAACTAATACTTTCTGTATGATTTGAACATGCTTTTCTCAGCCTCTGTGAAGCACTAGGAAGTTAAATGCTCTGCACTGCAAATAAACTGGCCTCTGTTCCCAGGCCTGATAACCTAAAGGGTGACCATTGCTTCACACATTCTTTTTCCTGGTGTCAGATACACCGTGGGGAATATTGGAAAGAAGATAAGAGAAGAATGCACATTTTGCAGGACAGAATGCCAACACCTGACACCTAGGAAATGAAATCTGGCAGAGTCTCAGGGGTTGGCAAAGAAAACCTAATGATCCCAAGTGACCTAACATACAAGCCTGTTCCTGTGCAACTTTGCCTTCCAGGATTTTTAACGTGAAGATAAGATGCCTGCATCTTCCTGAAGGACCGGTCATGCACAGCAGCGCATGGAGGCCAGGCTTTGGTATTCCCTGAAGCAGCCAGTGGTTTAAACAGCTTCTTCATATGGGCTGTTCCTAAGGGTGGGTTGGGAAGAAGCTGAAGTCCTCTCAAGGAGGACTGAGGAGCACCTGAAGGTTTTTAGCCTTATGTTGTAGACTCAAAAGTGCTGGAAGTCTTGCAGGGTGTTTGGATCAGTGTCTGCATTTCATATCTCACCCCAGCTAGGTTTGGACCCAGAGGACGCTGTCTGGCTTGTCTGCAGGCAGGCTACCTTCAGTTCAGCTCAGGCAGGAGCTTAAAACAGAAGCAGAAGGAGCCCTGTAGATCCCCTTGGCTCTGGGGAGGGGTGGCTGGTTGTGTGCATGGATCCAGCGAGGCTGTGGGACAGCCAGGAGAGCCAAATGCAACAGTCACAATAACAAACAGTGAGTCTACATGATAAAAAGGAAAGATTCTCAGAGTTAATATTAGGATGAGCAGCACACTGAATTAACTCAGAGAGAATGGGGTAGGATTCTTAATAACTTTTCCAGTACCTGGTTACAGCTCAATGCCGCTGCTGTTTGAGGGAGAATACGCATGTTTGCCATTTATGTTTTTAGTTTTGCATTTTTGCCAGTGTTGCTCATTAAAGAGTTTAAAACCTGAGGCAATGGGGACAGCCAGTCTCTCCTCTGACTTTTGGGGACTTTGTGTCAGCCTGATTTGATGACAAAAGGTGCTGCTTGCTCAGTAGTCTCATGTTTACAGTGTCAGCCTCTGGGTAAAAGCACCATTATAGGACAACCTGTTAGGCTGCAGGGCCTGGCTGGAGAATGGGAAGGGACACAGCTGGATTCGTATCCTTCTGCTTTGGCCTACAGCTCTATAAAAATCAGCCCCACTTCTGCTTGCCAGAATGTAAGAACACGACCAGAAATTATCTTTCATTGCCATGAAAGGTTTCTATCAAGAAGCAGAAGCTGAACAGAGAAACAAGGTCTAGAAAGACCCTTTTAAATCCTTCTGTTACCCTCTTCAGAGTTGCTTGGTTTGGGGCACAGTAGACAGCAGAGGTGCTGCACCAACAGGAGATTTCTTGCTACATCCAGTGGATGCTGAACCAACTTCTCTTCATGAGTTCATCTCAGAAAGGCTTCCCTTTGAGAAAGAAAATGAGGGAAGTTGTGGTTTTGTCTCACCCAGCCAGCTGAAAGACTTATTTATAATAATAACAATGATGATTTTATAGTCATCAATCATTAATCATTATAAAAATGATTATTTTATAAACATCAACAGTGAGAATGGGGTTAATAACAAAAGAAAGGAAGTTCCTTGCAAAGGAGATTAATAACAACAACTCAAATCAAGAATTCCTGTATTCCAGCTCAAAGCCTGTGGCTCTTATTCATCTCATTAATGTAAAGCAGACTTTTGTTCAGAAAAGTATGAGCCAAAAGCCAATGTTTTGATGTTTATGTTGTTATCCTTCATTTGGTGACTAGATCTTTTTTCTGGTACTGGAATCATGCTACTTACTCTTACACTGTTTTACGTTCTTTACTGTTCTTATTCCAGACCTTATTTTGGGGATTTTGCATTATTTAAACAAACAAACAAATAAGTGATGCAAGGCTGCTTCCTCTCAAAGCCCAACCTCAGGTAGGATGTGTGGCTCTTTTGGATAAGTCTTGCAGCGATGAAACTGGCATTTTTCTGTAGAGAGGCAATGACAACTCACAGTAGCACAAGGCTGTTTGCTGCCAGCCTCCTGGGTACACAATGTTGGGATACCTGATTCGCCAAAACCATCTCCTGATATGACGGAGAGGGAAACACTTCACAAATTTCAACTACCCACATGCTGTGCCCTCCTCTGCTCCACCCAGGGCTTGCCTTGGGTATTGGAGAGCAGAGCCTGCAGCTCTGGCAGCAGGTTTTCAGCTTCATTCATTTGCTCTCCAGACTTAAACTCTCTTGACCAGGCCATGGGAAAGTGGGGTGGGATGAAGAAGAAAAGGCAAAGATATCCAAGTAAAGGCAAATCTTACTGAAATCAATGTACATCCTCACACTCACAGAAAAAAAAAAAAAGGGTAATGTTTGGTTAATATTTTCAATGTGCTCACATTCTTTTTTATTGGAAGCATTTATTTCTTTAAAACATATTTAATTTGATAAAAAAAGACCCCTTATAATGAATGAAATACTTAATTTTTGGTCAAGAAAAACATTCTGTTCAACCACACAAGATTTTTGATGGATCATTTATCATCCAATGAAAAATAAAGTCCCTTTGGTTTGGGCTAATCCAAAATACGCTTTTAATACCCTATAGGGCAGGGAAATTGAAGGAAGGCCTGGTGTATAGTTTACCTGCAATATTTACTCCTGCAAACACTCCTTGTGGAAGAAAAACTGAGGAGCAAAGTATTTTGCCCAAAGCTTTGTGTTGCTCTGTATCACATTCTTTGGGCTTCCTTGAACTATTTTTTAACCTGATTTTGACACCCACACACACCCACAGAAACACCATCAACACCCTCTGCACAGCCAAAATTATTTATGCTGGCTCCCTGTGCGCCTCTGGTAGAGGACTAAATCCAAGTCACCTGCTGGGTAAGGAAAACTAAATGCAAAACCACCGACAAATGCAAAAATGACGGCAGGGCATTGGAGAGGAGGGAGATCAGTAGGGCCATCAACCCCTTTTGGGAGCTTGCCATAAAGAGATGCTGAGTGGTCCTCGCTCAGACAAAGGGCAGCGCAGGCAGGACCACGGGCAGGACATGCTAACGAGGGCAGTAATGACCAGGGAGCTGCTGGCTGCGAGCTGAGCTGTGGATCGTGTCGACAATGTGAGAGTTTTCCCTGCCTCTCCCTTCCTTTTCAAGATGGATTTTCTTCTGATCGTTCGATTGTTCATATTACAGCATCAATGCTTCCCCCGCTGATTTACAATTGATCAGGGAGCGTGCTCCCTCTTAACCTGGTGTTTCCCTTTTCCTCAGCATCAAACCTTTATCTTTATGCAGCCGAAGAGAAACACCTGAAAAATTTACCCAGGGTTTTGTTAGTCTTCCTTGCTTGTTTTGCCTTCTCCCCTGGCAACAAAAGAGTTGTCAAAAGTAATGTTTATAATAATTTAACGGATTATTTGCTTATTAGATATTAATCATTCTGCTGTGGCCGGGGTCCATGCTGGTGCTCCTCTACTAGAACAGTGATTCTGATCTCAATTAGATTATGTCTCTCTCCTTTACCTCCCCATAAATCATTCCGGCAAACTGAAATTAACAGCTACTGGAGCGCATTAATAATCTGCCTCACACATTGGAAAATGCATTAGCCGGAACCCTCCCATCACTCTGACTGTTAAGCACATCATTTTGTTTATGAAATATAAACATTTCATGGAAGAGCTCTCCCACATTTCTCTGGGCCTTGTGACAGCTAAAATGATTGCCCACAATTGCCAGTCACTCAAGCGCCCAAATAAAGTTTGTTTAAAGCCATGGTTCTGTGACTGCCCTATTTTCTCAGGCATTAAAAACCCCATGTTTAAAATAAAACTCTTCTTTATCTGGGAAGAAAGGAAAAAGAATAGCTGTGTATCTGTCGGAGTTGTACGGAGACAGATGTACACTTTGCAAAGGCTCTGCGGTTTCAATATTTGGTTTAGCTTCACAGAGGAGGAAGTGCTGCCAAATTCTTTGCAAAATAAAGCTCCAGAATAATGATTTTAGGGATGATCTAATCAAAATGTTTCATTTCTGACAAACTGACATTTCGATCAACTTGCCAAGTGACATTTCAACTTGAATTTTAAAAGCTCAGTGTCTTATTGTAAAGCACGTTGAAATAGAATAAACCCACCCCCCCAACATAAGAGTTTAATTTCAAAATGAAACATTAAAATGCAGCATGCAAAGAGCATTGCAGCAGCATGTTATGACAACAGTGGGCTTTCTGGTGGTTTTCTTGCAAAGCAAAAACCAGCCCATAATTAAATTGCTTCCAAGCCTGCTAGCCACACAGCTCAGCAGCAACACTTCCACCCAGTGCCTCTTCCACCCAGCCCCAACATTCAGATTTGCCACTAGCTGTGAGTTTGGGGTTTTATGACTCTTACATGTGCACTGGCACTGCGGGAACACAGGCAGGCCCACAGTGATAGCATTTCTCCCTTTCTGGGAAGTGGTAAGCCCAAGTTTTTTCAGAAGGTAGATTGTTTTCACTTGATCTTGGATGAGTTTGCACATCAATACAGTCAGTAACTTGAATATATTGATAACAGCAGTACCTTAACCCAAAAGATTTGATCCTCGGCTGCTGCTAGGTTAAAGACCATATAGACTGAATTAAGCAGCAAAACCCAGAGAATCTACCCGTGAAACACAACACTAAATCTTACAGGGGCTTTCAATTGGTATATGTAGTTTACAAGGAATTTATGTCCATCTACTTGCAACAACAAAACCAGGATAGCACCTGCTGTATAATGCATAAATGAAAACCTCACACCTCAATCGATTCAGCAGTCAGAGGCAGTACTTGAAAATAAGCAAACTAACAGCACTGGCACCACCTTCACTTTCACCTTTGCCAAAACCTTGATCTGAAAATGAGCATTAATACTGTAAGTAAAGCTCTGCATTAAAATAGTTAGGCACCTGTGACCACTTTTGCTGGCTGTGAGGCCTGGTGTCCACATTTTTTCTCATCTGTATCTGGGGAAAAAGTACTGAAGGCTTGGACTGAGCAAGCTTCTTGAAATATGTGCTTGGGCTTCAGGGAGTGTGCTGCCCTCCCTAAAGCCGGGAGGGCCCAACTCATGCCCTTTGCTGAATCAGAGCTCATGTGAGTTCAGCTGCACAGGTATTGGTATGAGAACAGAGTTTGCAGCTGTAAATTCCTGGGGGTACAGGCCGAGTCGTTCTTGCTTGGCTGTGGTTGCCTGTGCACTGATAAACAATAAATAATTGTAATGAATGGTAGTATTTTTTAAATACAGGAATGAGCCTATTCAAGATTTAGCTGAGTTTTGTTTATTATTCTCAAAATGCATTTGCAGCATATAGAGTAATGTCTCCAGAGGGCTGTTCTGCCATGGAATATTATGCGACTCTCTATCAATAAATGACACAGCTTTTTATATGTTTTAAGTAAAAGAAATAATTGCTGCTCCTTGTGGAGTTAGCCAATTAATTGCCTAATTATTTTGTTAAGTGTCACTACTAAAAGAAAAACATTACTGGAGCTTTATGGGCAAATTCTCATCTGAACTGAGGGTGAAATTCTGGGAAAGAGCATATATGCTGTAAATCTGCACCCTATCAACATACTAAACTCCTAATAAAATGTCCTTTACTTGAGGAAAATGAAATTTGCTTCTTTTATCAGTAGCTTGTTCTAATTTTTTCATACTTATATTTTGCTGCCTCATCATTTCTGATCTCTCCCAGGCTTCCTCCATGGTGCTGATGCATCCTGGCAGAGCCAGGCTGGCAGAAAGGCAAAGGGAAACTCCCAGTGTTGCACTGACCTTTTGTAAAACATGGGGCCTTGGAGCCCCACAGTCCTGTGCACACACTGTGAAATATCTTTTGTGATAAGGAGCAGGAACTGTAGCACCTGTGAGGTAAATAAGCAGACAGCATCCTTCCTAGCTGAGATTTCATGCTGAAACCTGGAATTTGGGGTGCTTGATACCTCAGGACTACCATCTATTCACTCCCTGTAGTGATGCTGTCCTGTGGCTCTCCCCCAAATTACCAAAATCCCTGTAATTAGGGATGAAAATGAAGGCACTGTCTGATCCTTCACGATTTCTACCAGTGATGGCAGCAGGGTCTCGTCAGCCTCCAGGCACTTAATTGCGAATGCAAGCCCAAACCACAAACTCCTGCTTTAAGTGTGGCTGTCGTTTTTTCAGGAAGTTCAAGAGCAGTTGTTCACCCAATTAAAAAGGCTGGGATGAAGGAAAACAGAAGGGAATAATGCTACTTTGACTTGAAGCTAGAGTCCCAGATGTGCAAACCATACTTCTGATGGTGGTACAAACCCAGTCGGATGGGGCAGCAGCCTGGGCAAGGACCTCTGGAAGCCCTGTCAGGGTATTCAGTTGCTGTGAGAAGGGATCCCAGAGGCTTTTGCCCCAGAAATCAGTGTCAGGGTCACTTTGCATGGCCAGTGCATCTCCCCATCTGCTGGGAAAGACAAGGTTGAGAGTCCTGTGTTAACAGGACCCTGCCCACAAGCCACAGCCCATGTGTTTGTGCATTTACATGCAAGATATCTCCAAGGAATGCATAAGGCTCATCTCCTGAGCAAGAAAGGGGGAAAGGAAAGCAGGAGTGAGAGAAATAGGGCTTTCCAGCAGCTCTCCTGTGAAATCCCTTGGGAGCACCAACAGGAATTTCACACCTCACCTACAGACCCCATCAATTTTCCCTGTGGCTCAGGCTGGAAGAGGCAGCTGGGTCCAGCAACCCAGCCTGCAGTTATTCAGAGGGATATGGAGGACTCTGTCATACAATTATCTTCATAAACCCATCAAGCTTCATCTTAAAGCTGGCCAGGGCTCAGTTCCTTCTTTTCCTATAAGAAGTCTCTTCCAGAGCTTGGCTCCTCCGGTGGTTAGAAATAATGCAATTCCTTAAATTTATTCACAGTCAGTTCAAAGCCATTTGTTCTTCTGCCAATATTGTTCTTTAGCTCAAACAACTCTCCTCTGTTGCACAGCGGGCAGCAAATTTCAGTGTCTAAAAATCCAGTGTTTGGGACACGTAAGGGTTAGACAGGGGCCAACTGCAGCAGATTTGGAGAGGACACAGACAGCTCTGGTTTGCTGTACTATTCCCACTCTTAGCCCATGTTATCCTGCCTCATACCTTGACTAAAGCCAACTTAGCTCTATTTCCTAAGAGCTTCCAAAGAAACAAGTTGTACCTGAAATTCCATGGGAAATTTTAAGTTTTAATTAAGTGCAACAAGAAACTATTTAACAAGCCCATTGTCCTTTCAGTGGGCATGCTGGGGAAATGTAGCATTTTGTCTGAAGCCTCACACTTTAAACAATATGGTTATACATGAGAGACATCAGCTTTAGTCCATCCCCACCTAAATTGAAGTTTTTTCCATGGCCTACTACAAGCTGGATGTAAGACAGGCAGAGTCACAGCTTGCCAAAATCTGTCCCCTCCAATGTTCCCATCTACCCCTTCCTCTAGTCATCTTATGGCTGAACCAGTAGCACTTGCATAGCATTTGTTTTCCTTCTCCTTCCCTGAGACCTGTAGGAAGCTTTTGAGAAATGGCTGGCACTCGATGTTTATCAATGTTTTTCTCTCACTATGTAGGAGGAAGTATGAGGGATGTATTTCATGATGAAGTGGGTTTCCATTTAACAGGACAAAATGAAAGCCAAGCCATAGATCAGCATAATATGTCAGAAGAGAAAAGAGTTTGATTTATTTTAAATTATATCCAATGCTAGAAATCAAGATCCTGATTTAGGAAAGTACTCCAAGATGTGCTTAAAAAATCAAGCATGTACTTCAGCTAGGGCAGCTAAAAGATATAATTGTTTTCTTCCATTAAAAAGACCATGAAAAATATAATTTATTTAGACACTTTTTGGTGTTGCACTTAATGCTGTGCATGCTACATTGTAGGAGACAGTGGGGCATTTTCTCCCTCTTGTAAAATATTCTGGAAGTATCTGGGACAATATAAAACTTCGTACATATTTTCTGGGCTGCATTAACATCAGGATAGTAGGAGATGGGTTGTAGGGCTGCAACAAGCACAAGGAGCAGGGCTGAAACCCTAGTGTGTAGTCAGGTTTTTATTGCCCAATTTGACCCTGAAAGGTTGAGGAGAGCTTTGTGCCTTCTGAAGTGAGCAAACACCGGGGTCAAAGAAGAACCGTGCTCATTGTGTTAGTTTTTACAAGGTAAGGGGTTTTTCCCACAGGAAAAAGTTTGCCTGGGAGTTTCACACTTTATCACTGCACACGTCACCTTTGTCAACCTGAGTATTTACAGCAGAGCACAACTTCACAAACTGTGTGTTGCACCACCTCAGCTGGTTTTCGTGTTTGCCAGGGTGTGGAAGACTTTGGTGACAATCTCAAACTAGAGACAACAGCTACCAAGAGAACACGATAACTTTTAACCTGCTATTTGTAAACAAATACAGCAATAAGCCTATGGGCAAGAGCTGTAATTTAGAGGATGTCTGTTACCAACTGCATATACCAAACCAGCTACATCTGCCATAGGAAAAAATAGCATTTGATACAACTACATCAGGATAGGGAATTCATAGCAGATTATCAGTCAACAGCAATGTTATTTTAACTTAAAATAAGAAAATACCTGAAGTAGGAAATAATTCTTCTAGTTCCACATAGCACCCAGGCACCTCATAGGAGAACAGCCCATATTCAGAGTACAGACCAGATGAGAGCATCACTGCATTCATTGACATACTTAGCACTATTTCTGAGCTTCATACAACAGAGAGCTACAAAGCAAGATAAAAAATCCATACTTGCATCCTCCGGAGTGGATGCTCTCATGTTATGGGCCTTGTGTCTGCCCAGGCTTCAATGTGGAGGTGAGTCAAGTGCAGTGTGCAGAGACAGGGCAGAGGCACTTCCCCAGCTGTCACAGCCCTGCCTTCCCTCCTGCCCAGCCCCCAGCACTTTGCTGGCCTCTTCCTCTAAATGTTTCCAAATGAAGCACCACCTAAGCCTTCACCACAGGATGCCTTTAGCAGCAGAAAAACTTCGGGAGGCCTCTCTAAGACTCTGCGCTTCTTCAGACCTCCTCTCCCACTCCTTCCTCCACAACTGCTCTGATTTACAGGCCTAGCTTGGCCTCATATGATTTAATGGGATAGATTTATTATTTTAAATATAATTTATTGTCAGCGAGTAGGTGTCCCCCGATGTTCAAGCAGACAGTCCTCATGCAGCCAGGGGGAGGGAAAGAAGCTTGCTTAGTTGGAACCATGCTTTAGTGCAGGAGCTCATTTAAGGAAAGCAAGAAATCCATATTCCTACAGACATAATTGCACCAGCAATTACAATCATTACCATAGCTGTGACTCAGGAGACCTCCCTGAGACCCGAGAACACAAGAACGGATTTTGGGCTCACGACTTTGTGTGCCATCGTGAATGAGACTGGGCAACCCAGGAGCTCCAGGAATGCCCTTAAAGTGTTTTCTTATGGAAGGACAAACAGATTTGTTCCATTTAACCTGCAGGCATTAGCTGGTACAGACACAGACATCTCTGCCACTGGATACTGATAAATAACCTGACCTTGCTGTGGTCTAACTGCTGCAGAAATGATCAGCCCACCAGCGCTGGGGTTTTTTTTTGCAGCAGCGGGTTGCTGCTGCAAAATTTCCACAGTGTTGGGCAGCCAGAGCTTTGTCATAGCTGCCCGTGTGTGTAGGTGTGCAGTGGCACCAGCAGCTGTGCTCTGTGCCGTCCCCCTGCGCTTGTTTTAGCAGCCATAAATAAAAACATGAGCAGAGCACAGCACCACCACGGAAGTATTTACAGAATAATTTTCAATTGCTGACACCGCCAGGCTAAGCACTGAATGCTAAAGTTTATGATGTATAATGCCTTGGGCTACCACGGCCCCAATTTGGACAAACCTGCCATTAACACCAGTGTGGCAGTTATTTTACTGGGGGTGACAGATTGTGAGGTAGGGAGAGTAATTCAGACTATTACCCAGGTGAAGGCATGAAAGCTCAGTGATATATGAAGACCACTTAAATTCATTGTATCTTGTACATCACATCTTTGATAGATTATAGCTGTGGCATTAAAATGGAAATGGTTTCTCTGAGGCCTGACAGGGGCTGGGGTGACCCGTGACCTCCCTCTGAGGAATGTGACTGACCGAATTATCAGTTAAGAGAAAAATCTATGGGGAATAGACTCACAGTGATGGAGAATCCACCATGCATATATATTTTTTTTAACTTTTGCTTTGATTGAAAGCTGCGGTACTTGAGCATCCCCCCCCAACCTCCTCCTCTCCTTGTCTCCCTGCTCCCCCCCAGCCAATCCCAGACTCCTCCACTCCGATTCTAGATCAGCCGGGCCCCCGATATTGATTGAAAAATTGTTATTAGAGATAGTGGGTCTTCCTGCATGCTGCCTACTGATTTAATTTGGAAAACACTTAATTTTATGAAGCGGTAAATGATAGTGGCACGCTCTCTCATGTTAGGGAGCAGCTGGCTCTTTAGCTGTGCGCCGTCACTACTCCCAGGTGTCCTCTTTGCAATCATGTGTTCCCTTCCCCTTTGCTTAACAAGTTATTTCAATTTCTAAACGAATGCTGAACAAGAGAAAGACAACATGCAAATTGAGATCCCAGCCGCCATTCACACATGAAAAAGTTCCCCTGGAATTCCCTCAACTCTGCCCATCCCTCCCGCCCTCCCTCTGCATCTGTCAGGAAAAAACAGAGCCCTTGTTCTCATCAGATTGTTTTTACCAATGACCTGACACCACCATCTATAATTAATTACATCATTTACATTAGACTATTGACTAAACAAATACATAAATCATAGGCAGAGTCAATAGACGCAGACATATTTAATCATGTTCTAAATAATGATTACTGCTCCCATAATGCAATAATTATTTTCAGCAGCTGACTTGAATTAATCTTCTGTCAAAGTGCCATCTGAAAAAGAGCGGACCACGACGAAGATGAAAGCAGCAGCCCTGGTGATGGAGAAGCTGTCTAGCCCTTCGCCCTCACCCTCCCCGTGTCCCTGCCTGCCTCCCTGTTCCCATGAAGTTTGCAGGTGCTGGATCCTGGAGGATGCTCAGCACTGCCCATTCTGTGTTCTCACCTTCCACCTCCGCCTATGCCCAAGACAGCACACTGAGCATCTCATGGGGCCAGCACTGGCACCTGCTCTGCTCCCACAAGACTCAAATCAGCTGGCAGGCAAAAGTTGACCTCTCATTTACTCCAGTGGGTGCCCAGAACTGTCCCTCCACACCTGAAGGGACCCAGGCTCTGCTCAGGCACCCCTGTATCCATCCTCCCTTCTCTGCATACAGAGGAGCCAGGCTTGCAAGGTGCCGAATGCATCTGAAACCCAGGCAGACATGACCCTGAATGGATACTGCTCTCCACAGAGGTTAATGCAATTAGGGTGAATTTAACTCTCATTTACTTAAAAGCATTTCAAAAGGCATTTCATTAATTTGCAAAACACACATCTGGTCTGTCATGCCAATCTGCCTGGCGTGCTCCGACCATGGCATGTTTTCAAAGGGCTTTGAGGATGGCGCTGCACTCCCCCCCTCATTTCCACAACAGCCAAAAGCCTCCTCCCAGCAAATTCCATATGAGCATCAATGTGAAGAGTATGAGGTCAGAGCCCCATGTCCCCACAGGATCCCATCCCCGGTGGTTAGCTTATGGTGCCATGATAATGGAAGCACAGGATTGTACTGGAGAGAGGTTTAATCATTACAGGGGCTGCTACAGTGCTCAATAGGAATCACCAGAGAAGAAGGGATACTCTGTGTTTGGGATCGGGAATCCCCCAACAAGGAGTTGAGCCTGTCTTGACCATGATCCCTGCTCAAAAACTTGCGGGATGACAGCTCTATCTGAGAGCAGCAGGGAAAAGGATTTCTAGCTGGGAGAAGTTTGGGTAATTTAGCGGGTCCTTTATGCTGCAGCCAGCACAAGGGTGGGTTTGGGGAGGAAGAAGAAACCTCTTAACAAGTTTCCTTCTCCAACTACTGATGAGATCTAACAACGTTTTGCTCAATGAGTCATTTTGATAACGTGTAACTTGATAAAGCGGGATTGCACTGCAGGTAACCGCAGCCACTACAGTTGTTTTTCCATATTGCTGTGCACTGGGATAGAAATTACTCTGCGCCTGACACTGGACAAGGGCTTAAGAGTTCTGGGAGAGACAAACTCTCCTACCTCAGTGTCTTGGGGTGACCATGTCATGTGTATCCNGTATTATCCAGCTTCCAGCAGAAAGGATTTAGCATGTCTCTGTTTAGCATGCCTACTGCAAAGCTTTTCCTGGTCTTCTTGCATTGTCAGGATAGGATACCCAGTAAGTTTCATCCAGCAAAGCCCTTCTGTTTCTGAGGGTGAAGGAAGTGTAATAGCAAACAAGAGATAATTTAACATATGGGACTTTTTAGAAATCCAATTCTAAAATAAAAAAATTAATTATTTTTCTAAAATTAAAAAAAGAGGAGAGGAGAGGAGAGGAGAGGAGAGGAGNCAGACTTCTATCTGGGAAATTAAGACCTGAGAACTGAAGGTATTTATAGCATAGACTATTCAGTAACACCATCATTATGTATGTCTGGCTGACTCTTCCTATCAGTACACATTTGCCATAACACAAATCTAAATCAGCCCAAGGAGATGTAATGAATGGCATTTGGAAGTATACTTTGGTATTCATAGGACCTCCCAACACGGCACTTTTGAACGTTTTTCTAAAATAGAAGAATTGGGCAGACTACACTGAAATATTCATGAAGGATAATGAAAAAAACAGCTGTCAATGATAGTATTATAGGCTGGTTAATATTGTATGATGAGTGTGTTATAGCCATAAATAAACAATAAGTATAAAAGATAGTGAATATAAATAATCATTAATACAAATAATAAATAATAAAATATAAGCTCAAGTGGGTGATGGGTTAGAATCAGGAGAGGCACCAACTACGGAATGGTTTTCTGTTCTTCTCCTCAGTCTCTCAAAAAGCTTTCAGAAACTGGTATTGTTTTTCTCTGCTATCAAAACCAGAACAATGCAGTATGCTGTGCTTCTTTCTCTTTCAACATGCACTAATAGCATTTCAACAATATGCTATTGTAATAAAAAATAGCAATTTCGACTTCCTAGAGGGTATGAACCTAAATGGGCACAAAAAGAACGAATGAGAAGAATGTATTGCCAATAATGTTATTTTATTCCCTAGAACTAAAAGGAACTTGTGTGAGCCATGTAACTGCTGTTGGTTTAAATGCAACCTTCAGCCTCAGATTTTAATCACCGGGGGAAAATGGTAAAATAGTTTGATTGGTTGTACATGTGAAACCTTAAATATAGGGAGGAGGGTGAGAAATCTTCCAAAGAGAAAACACACCAAAGAATCAGCTTCACTACTGTAACTTGATGAGACTCATCTAACTCTCCCTGTCAAATCCCTCTCACCCCTAATGGACAGAAACTAGCATCACCCTTGGGAAACTTTTTGGAGTTGCTCTCTCCTTAAACTGGTGCTTAACAGTCACTGAGCATCTTGACAAGCAACCTGCAGGACACTGGTGGAAGCTCACAAGAAGCTGGAGAGCTTGAATGATTGCCCTAAGTCTGTGCAGGTGCCTGCACATAGGAAAACATGAAATATTCTCATCAAGGAATTCACATTCACACCCTGTTTACGTGATGCCTTCTGAATTTATCTTATCTAAACAACCTGCTGTGTCCATCCAAAGGCCGCACCTTAATAACCCCATCAGATAGGCCTTCGAACCTCTTTATTGTCTTGGCCAATCTTCTGGTTCCCCTACCAGCCTGAACACATTTGTGAGCAATAGATGGCTGTTGAGAGGCTGCAGCGCAGATGGAGACTGTCACAGGGAGATGCCTTGTCTAAAGTAGCTGCTTGAAGCCCATTAATCAGAGCCATGACTGAATTTAGATGACAATTGCCCACTCAGGAGCTATGGCACTCCTGTCCCTCCTCACTAGCAGGTTTTCTCATGCCAGGAGCAGGTAAAGCAGCCAGGACCCACACTGTTTTGTGCAGCATTCCAAGACACTCAGATGCTGTGTTAAAAAAATATTCTCTCCAGAACAGGAATTGCAGTCACACCAATTTCAACCAGATGTTTGAGTTCTACACATCTTTTTTGGCTCTTCCCTTCTTGCACCCCTATTTTGCTATGTCAGGGTTAAAGCACTTCTCTCAGCTTTCCAGGTCTTGAGGAATGGTGTTTATTAGGGACCACTTCTCCTTGATATGTTTGTCTTTTTTACAACTAGATTTTAAAATTACTCCTCTGTTGAGGTTTGGTTTTTCAAAGCCAAAAGACAAGTCATGGCCAAGCCCCTGTTATGGGAGATGGTGGCCAAGAACCAGAGAAATCTTCTTGCCTTCCCATCACTTGAATGTGATCCTGGGGGATGGTTGCCCACTGATGTAAACAGCAGCATGGATATGAGCTCATAGCCCCCAAAATCTTTAATAAAGAAATAAGGCTCACTTATTACAGCCAGAGGTAAGTAGCCAAGTGATATAGTTATTTATAAACTTTTGATAAGTCTGTCATTTTTAGCTATGCTTAAAAGCAACCCTTTAAAATGATGTTTCAGGAACACAGTCAACAGCAAGGCGAGCTGGTCTTTGGCTTGATTAGATTTTGCTCCCTTTACCTTGATGAAACGATGGCTTATTAGCATTCCAAAATGAGAGTGCGCTCTAAATGTAAGTGGATTTTAATACAATCTTTTTGAGGAAATGTCAAACTGTATTGGGTACGTCTCCTCCCTGCCCCCTCCCCACCCTTCCCTGAATAGCAGAGTTCAGCAAGGAATTGTGCCAAAATAATGAGTGAGGGACAGGGGGAATTTCAGAGTCAAGGTAAAAGATGAGAAATAAATCCTGCCAGCAATAATGTCCCTGTGGTTCTGCCACCAACAGCTTCATTCAGTGCCTTTCCTTTGGTTTTGCACCGGTGTAACCAACAAGGTTTTGGCTCCCCACAATTCTCATAACTAAGTTAGCACTTAACACTACACACCAAAAGCTGGAGGCTTTGCTGATGTAAATTGGTACCAACTGGCTCAGTTAATTATACTGGCTGGAAAAGCCATGTCAAGCAGTTTTACTGTGTTGTGCACCCTGGTTTATTTGCGATTACTAAAGCTGTGCACAGATGGGCCTTAGAAGGGTAAAGTGCCCTGAAAAATTTTTACCCCAGGTGAAAAAAACCGCAGCAAACCCAAGCCTCAAACAGGCAAAGTATACCTGCTTAAATTAAATTAAATATTAACATTCTCTGCTTTAGAGTTACACCGTGAAAGTAATATGTGCACTGTTAATGAACCGCAATTTATTTACACCTCAAACAAAGAGTATCCTCACTGCCCTAAAGTAGTTAAATTGCCCTCTTCCTAGTGAAATTTATTGCCATTTAAACATGCCAAAAGGCCATTCTGCCGGTCATTACAAAAATCTATCATTTCTGCAACTGCTGGTATCCTGTTCTGTGGTCAAATTCAATCTGAGAAGGGTCAACAGAATTTTTCCACCAAATGCTTCCCTCTTGCCTGTCATCAATTTACTTTTGTCAACAAAAAGGGCATTACTACCAAATGAAATAGAAGATCCTCTTAAGACCTCTGGCAAACACCAAGAGCTTCTCTGACATATCGCATCTTTTCTGCTTGCAGATATGTGTGAGTGTGTGTGTATGTGCTAGGACCAAAATACTGAGTGCATGAGCAGGAATTTTGTAATTTGTCAAGCTCCTTTTGCTCCAACAAGCACTCACATTTCTAACTACTGTGGATAATTGCGCAGTATTTTCAAATTTTCTCTATGAAAATAGTTTCAAGAATATGTTTTCCATTAGGAAATTATGACTGCATTAGTAAGTCAGATTTTTGTCAAGTGGCCCTTCTGCTTTTCTTCTATGCACACAGTCAGAGCACACACCAAGACTTGTGTCACCTCACATCACATCCAGATTTTGGTTAGGTATCTAAAAATCCTAGGGAACAATCTTGTGAATTATAATAAAATTATTATTACTAATAAAACCAGCACAGTGCCCTTACATTTTTTTATTAATATACAAGTGACAGGAAATACAAACTGAAATTAAGTCAATTAGCTCACTAATCAGCATCCTGATTAATTGAAGGACCCCAAGACTGCACCCCATTCTTCTAGCATACTATTAAACACTTATTATTACGTGTAATCTGTGTCACAAAGAGCTAGGAGACTGACTTGTTTTATACACATGAGAAATGTGTAGAAATGAAAGGCAGGGAAGAGAGCCAAGTGTGTAGCTTTGAGGTTTCCTTGTAACAGGAATACTGAGTTCCCTTGATCTGCCAGTGGTTTGTCCCAAACTCTGCAGGGAATTGAGCCTGGGAGAGAAAGCAGGGAAAGGACTTGGGTGCTGGCTGGAAGAAAGGAGTCTGAAAGTATTTCTCAGTGCAAGTGATGTCTGGACACACGATTACCAGAATAAGGAAAACCATGAGTGGGTAATAAAAAGTAGGAAAGAGTAAAGCCACAAAGCTCCTGATATCATGGAAGATCTAAAGCATTTCCTACAGCACTGGCTTCAAGCAGTGCTCTCAACAAGATATTTAGGGATACACTCCCATTTCTGCGGTTATTCCTCAGCAGCAGGAGTACTGCTGCATTTTTAGCTGGATCCAGCTCATTTTCACTGTGTTTTCAGTTTGCCACATCTGTTATGCCTGAGGATAAATGGTAACAGTTTATTCATATCACCTTATCTCTCCTTGGTACTTTTTCGTGCAGACAAGTAGGTATTGGTCTGGAGCAAGTTTTGGCCCTTTCTTCCCATTTTTGACCACTCTAGGGTGGTCCTACAAGAAATCCTGCGGGTGTTGATCCCTTTCCAGTAGGAAATGGACTCTGATTTCATTTTCTATAAAAGAGCCATATGTTTTGATGAAACACAGTACAGATTCAAAGATCCACTTTTTTTTTTTTTCCGTGACTCAAGGAAATAATTCACAGGTAGCAAAGAACATGGCTTCTGTTTCTCTCACAGCAAAATATAATTCCTATACTGCATCCTCTGTCTCCCACATAATTTCAGTGGCCAAAGGATAGTGGATTTTACTTGGAAAAGCCCTAACCTATGTTATGTGTGGGCTTTCTGAAAGCCAAGCACTCAGATGCAGCATTCAAGCTGACTAAAAGAATTGGTAAGGGCAAGAGGCAGAGAGAGAAACAATAACAAGACAACGTTCTTTAGTTAAAAACTACCTGAGCTTTGTCCAGTTTTCTTCTTCAGTCTGTTTCCCTGTATGTGAACATGAAATGATCAGACTTTCCTCCTCAGGAGTGCCAGTTGGACAATAGTGAGAATACTGAGAGATTTGGAAAGCTTGTGTTTCTCATAATTTTGTTTTTGTACAGGAAGCCAGAGTTCTCAGCAGGCACATTCAATTAAAAAAAGAAAACAAACCCATGTTCTGAGCCAAAAATTCTCTCAAGCACTCTTGTTAGAGCTTTGAAGCAAAACCATCTCTCAAAGTGTCTCCAAAATCATCATGTCAAAGATATACAAATACTAACAATTTATTCCAAGAAAATGAAATCTGCTGAGGTGCGACTGGGAGGTGTTAAAACTTAGTGAACATAAAAATATATAGCCTTGCTTAAACAGAACTGAATTTTCTTGAGCTGGCTACAGTCCTCAGCATTGCCTCGTCTGATTTTTAATCACTTGCAAATTTTCATATTATTTTTCCTGCGCTGGAAAGATGATGAGAATTGTTTCCCTGTTTCAATACAATGCAGGTGAGGGGAACAGCCTGTGACAGCTTGCAGCAATTGCTTGTCTTGACTTTTCAGTAGAGTTGGCCAACACAGAGAAAAATAAGGGCAAGTGAGGTGCCCCTCTCTTCAAATGGCAACAAATATCCCGTGTGCCTGTTCTCAGGGAAACATCCTGCATGTGGGCAGAGGAGATGGAGAATAGGAGTCAGGCAATCCAGCACAACTCATCTTCACCTCACTGTGACTCCTGCTCCTGGGGGCACAGGCTGCCTCTAGTAACTCAGCTGGGGCAGATGCTCCTGGTGAAAGGGCAGTGACCTCTTCAGGTGGCAAAATCAGATCTGTCACAGCTCACCTGGCAGAGTCAGAGTGGGTTTGTAGGTTTTTTTGTACAGTTTTGCTACTGAGAATGAGGAATATAACTTGGTTCTGGCTGGAACTTTTGCTCAGCTTGGTCTCTGCTGCAGTTTGCATTGGTTTGCATTGCATCTGCATAACAAATTTTGCAAGTTGAATTAATGTGAAAGGCAGAAAATTAAAAATATCATGAGAACTGAAGGCAAGCATAAAGAATTTTGTCTCTGTCAAATAGCAAGACCTCTTGCATGCTCGTCTGTGCTTCAGACATGAGATGAATTTGGAAAAGGATTTTCGTGACAGGATAAATTCTCAAGTAAGAGCACTTCATCCAAGAAGCAATTTGCCTCACCAGTAATTTTTCAGTATTTCCTTTGTCATTGTTGAAAGTGTTTGTGTCTGAAAGCAAGTTTTGTTTTTCACGCTGGCTGGATTTTGTTTGTGGTTTACAACTCAGGTGAGACCCTTATCTGTACGCAGGTGGCATCATTCCTAAGCTGTAAAATGAACAGGGACCCCAGAAGCTGATGTGGAAACAGAGGCTACAGGGTCAGAGCAGGATGGAAAAATAGACTGTGTAGAAGGGAAAAAGCTTCCATAAACATGAATATATCTGATAACTGTGAGTGTAGTTAAAACCATGCAGCTCAGATGGCCTTATCCAAAATTCATTGGAATCAGCTGAGAAAATCCTCACCCACTCAAGGGCTCTGGATCATGATTTGCATCAGTGAGTCTCATTTTGCAAATTTTGTGGTTAAATAGACATTGCATTATGTTTAATTTTATTTTGCTCCCAAGGAAGGAGAAGTGCAGAACAGTGTCTGCCAAACACAGCTCTCAGGCATTGAAGTTGCAGGACAGATTCCCAGCTGGCAGAATGATCCCCAGTACTGGGATTTCTTGCATATCTAAAGGAGCCAAGAGAAGGAAGTGAGATATTGTCAGTCACACAGATCACGACAGACTTTCAGTTTTAATCCACTGAGTGTGTTCAGTGCTGCCAGATAACATAGTTCATTGACAATAGTTATTTTACACAAGTCAACTTGTTTCTCATAAACAGCAGAAAGCCATGGCTTGGCCATAGCAAAATTTAAAAAGACAGAATTCCAGTTTTATTCAATAGGGAAGATGATGACCTATGTTTCTCTAATTATTATCAAGATGCCTGATTTGAAAAACTGTCAGATAAACCTATTGCATTTTGCAATAAAATATTTTAAATTATCCATCTATGTTTAATAATTTAAAAGCATCAAACCAACCTACGCTAGCACATCAACTGGACAGGGTTAAACTCATCAAATATATCCTGGATCCAAGAGACTGACAAATACCACCACTCTTTATGAAAATCCCATACTTCATGTATTTTGTCACTGCTGTCTAGGCCGTGACAAACATCAGGCCTCAGGCAAAAAGGCACAAAGCATTTCATGTCATCAAACCAGGAATATGAGTTTTGCTTGGCATTCTTCCAGGAAAGGACCTGGCCTGACAGCTCATGGGCATCCAGAATTATTGCTTGCCTAAATGCTGAATTACATAAACCCTCACAAATCAAATCTCACTTTCCAAGTACCCTAATAATTCACCATACAGTGGCTTCTTCCGATGACTGTACGCTAAGCCCCAGAAGACAGCAGTGCTGCTTGCTTGGTGTAAAAACATATCTGATACTGATCATACTAAATGTGCATTTTGCTTCTTAGGTGGATATCCAGCAGTTGTTAAGGTCTTGATTCATAGCAGACCTTGCAAACAGACAGGGAATGGTTTAAAGGGGCACTTAGACAGTCAGTCTCCAACTAATTCTGGTTATTACTTTCCTGCTGCTGAACCAAGAGCTGAGAATTTTTGTATGATGCAGCTTGTTTCGTATGTAGCTTGTTACAATGCAGTTTTTTGCTGATGTCGCTTGTGGTGCATTGTGTAAGCATGGAGATCACATAAACCCAATGGATTACTGCCAACTTCTTAAAAAACCATCCTACTCTTCCATGTCTTCCTCATTTGTGAAGTTAGGTAGGGAAAAGTTTGTGCTGTTTGTGATTCCTAAGGCTCCTCTCTACTTTCAGTCTGCACCTGTTGGGAGCTGCCTTGCAGCAGCTTCACTTACAGATGGAATTTCCATCTTTTCACAGGCTTATAGCTGGATTTGTTTATGGGCTGCATTACCACAATGCCAATAAAGAACTGAAATGGTGCCCCATATACAAAGGGAGAGGGGAAAAATGCAGGTCTTTTCCTCCCAAATGGAAAGGTGAATGGAAAGATAATTTGTGGGTCAAACATGATGACAGGTTGTATTTCATCATATATATTTGTTACTGACTCAGAAATAATTTGAGACAGACTTGTACAAGGTATAAAGCTCTGACTGCAGAAGCTTTTCTCCCTCCTCTCCCTTAAACTGGTATTTATTTTCTGCTTAGTGTTACTTGGCAAGTTTTGCTGATGTTTACTCCCACGTTCCTCTAAAGCAGCTATCATCACCTTAAGTTATGCTTCTGAAGCTGAGTTTTGGGACTGAATTCCTATCCAAGAACTGATATCTAGCAAAGGTAGGGATGAACTGGTTTTCTGGAAACATTTCTCTCCCTTTGCTCTGGCTAGAGGCAGCCTGAACAGCAAGGTAAGAAATATAGAGCAGAGAGGCTTTGAAGATGCTAAAGAGCAGCAAAAGAAAAAATCCAAACCAATAAACAAACCCTGTGTTTATTTTTCAAGTAAGCTGGTGACAGGATAGTTGATCAGATGGACTGCCTGCCCTGATCAAGTCTGACAATTCTACAGTTTTATCTTCTTGCAGAACAGAAAACTAGGCTGAACTGATACTGGCAATCAAGACAGCTTCCTGAAACAGCCAAGGAAAACAGAACTCCAATTTGACAAACCAATAAATTATTTTTTAAAAAATCAGACTATAGTAGTCTTTTTCAAAAAAAAAAAAAAAATTAGACTACATTTATCTTTTTCAAGAGGTAATTAAGTCAATAATTTAAAACATTTTGCTTTTTTTTGGTTTACAAGCAAACCTTCCCACGTCAGATGCAACTGCTTTTTGTCTGGCAGTGAGTTACAGCACAAGGAACCTCCTCCCTCTCCAACAGGAAAGCCAATTTTTTCACATTTGATAGGATTGCATCCTGAACTTCTTTCCCTTTCTGCCTGCCACTGCACTTTACTTGCTGTTGATGTCTCCAAAAGGTTATTCCTCTTGCTCCTTGCTGGGCTGAGTGCATCTTGAACCAGGCTGAGGAGATCTACTGCAGATTGCAATGCCCATTCTCACCAAGTCTTGACCTGTCCCCTTCAGAGAATTATAACTTCTTGTAGCTGAGTTCCTGTAGTCCACCATCTCAATTTCCCTATGCATAGCTCTGAATATAAAAAAAGAGAATACATCAAGTGATATCTGTTGAATTTAAATGGTGAAGATCCTACTTGATAGGACTTGGTGGAAAGCCATAGTTAGCAAAACCTGCAAATGTTTCAAACTGAATTCCGTTATTCTGAACATAGGGGCCAAAAAAGTTAAATTACACCCCCCACAAATTCCCCCGCAGGTAATGCTGGAACAACTCTTAAGAAAAGAAATTTGAAAGAGTTCATTCTTCAGCTCCAAGATCTTCCACGGGAAGGTGAACAGTAGAGCTCTGAAAAGGAACAGTGGTGAATGGGGTTGATTCTCTGAGCCAGTGGGGAGGGCTGTGCCCTCCTGAAAACCTGGACCGAAACACATGCAATCGGCTGGAGTTTTTTCCTGTGGAATAGAGTGGGACCAGGGCCTATCAACCAGATCACTGCAGCTGCACAGTGAAGCTATTAGCCTTTTTCTTCTGTTACCTGGCAATAGATGTAGCTTATCTGAAAGTTTGTTTTAAACCACGAGGTATTTTGGCATTACATCTCATCCCCCTCCCATAGAGAGCTCCACCATGGGCACTCCCTGGTCCATGGAAAGAGAGGCTTGTTATGTTTAGCAGTTCATTAAATGCCTAGAAACACATTTACATTTGCATATGTAAACAAAAATTGGTTTTCAGTATGTGCTTCTATGTACTAACACTAGATAGGCCTTGTACTCGGAAACTAACAGAAACAAAACCTCCATGTTGCTAACAAGGCACAGATCTCCTTATGGACAACATGATTTCGAAGAAAAGTGGTTTCAGGTAAAAAAAAATAATAGAAATAGAGACTGAGATTCACCCTTCAGTTTCTCATGACTAAGGGACAGGACATGGCTATGCTGCCCTGGGAAGTAAGCAAGGGAAAAATAAACCAGATTAAAATCAGTTGACTAAAGTGAGTATCAGACTGTCTGATAAAGCATCATCCTGTACAACAGAAATGACTGAACACTCACAAAACAACTCGAAAGTGTCTAGTTTCAGTTTTAGATTTTAAGAAGTCATCTTGAGTTTGGTATAACACAATGGCCCACAAGCTGCAGCAGCTCAGAATTCACTTCTCCAGCAGGTTGGATCCCTGCTGTGTGGTGGCCACCTTTCCCTTTCCTTGTGGGTATCGTCAATCTAATCCCTTTAGTTAAATCCAGAATCACAGGCACATGAGAGCCCCAAATCACATGCTGTTCATGCTTCCCTTCTGCTCTGCAACCAGAGGCAGCTGCTTTATGCCTCTGGGGAAAAGATTATGGCCTTGGGAGGTGCCGGAGGCATTACCAGGTGTGGGAGGGATGCAAGCCCCAGCAGCAGGGAGACCAGCCAGAGCTGCAGCACCCTGCTCTTGCTGCACAGGTACCTGTTGGCTGGAGCAGCAACTTCCAGTATGGCTATGCAGAGAGAACTCCTCTCTTGCTGCTGGATTGAACACCAGTGTAATCTTGTTTCTCCATTGCTGTTCATTCTAGGAACCAACCAATTTACCCTAAATCCTTATCAATGCTTGACACCAATATCCATATTTTAATTAGGAGAACTTTATGAAGCAGACACACTGTGTTCAAAGCCCAGAGATACTTGTTTCGAAGAAAAACTTACAAAACCTAATAGCTTTTCAACACAAACCTAGTTCAAATTGTGGAAGCTTTCCACAAGGTCTCTCACTGAAATTCTTTGCTAACAAAACTGCACAGGACATCACTTGCCAAAAGGCAGGAGAACTTTTACAGCCCAGGATTTTCCTCCACACCACACTCATGCTAGCCAGCATGAGACCCTTCCCAAACATGCCAATGCCACCTTCAGAATCACCACATGGTCAGAACAGTGCTGGTGAGTAATTAGTACTTAATGAAAACATTTCCACTCCTTGAGCGAGTTGAACTTTGTATTTCCCATCTTCAGGCCTTCTTGTATCGTACACTTCCTTCAGTAACTGTTGGGCAAATATTTCTATACTGACTGACAAGACCACAGTGTTGCCCATAGCTTGTGGTTTATGCACAAATTACATATTAAACCTAAAGTTCTGCAAATTAATACCTGCAGGTTGCTACCAATATTTTAATTAAGTGCAGCATATAATGAAATTATCCATCAATGTGTTTTTGAACTCTTTATCTGCCTGTCATGACAAGGTCTTGTTTTGTAGGTTGGTTTAGATACATTATTTGACATGAGCAATAATTACAAGAGTAGATAAAGTACACAACTAATCCACTTAATTATATTCCTTCATATTCCACTCTGCATATATATAGGAAAACATGTAATCCAGTACACATTTTAATAAAGGTCATATATTTATTTTTCCCAGTAATGTTAATTTGGCTTTGCAAATGAATCTCTAAACACAGCAACATTATTTTATATACAATATTAACCTCCTCTGAGGTACCTCTTTTAGAAAACCACTTCTTACTGGAGTCATTGCAGAAAACCCAAAAGCAGTTTGTGTAATGTGAGAAGGTTGAGGTCACCAGCCCTGTCCTTATCTGCAGGAGAAAGCAGTGTTTTTGCAGAAACTCAGAATCAGTTTCTGATTCTGAGTTTCTGCAAAATTAAAAAGTGACTCCTGGCATTTAATACTCCATGTGGTTGATTCTACCACATTCAGACACTTTTGTAAACCAAAAGTGAGAATTCTTGCCCTAAATTTAAACTGGAACTTGATTGCATCAAGTATGATTGCCCTGTTTCCAATTGTGTTGGATGTGGATGTCTCCAGGGTGTGGACCTGCTCCTTTTGAACACAAGCAGCAAGCACATCTGAGCAAGCACATCTGAGATGACAACTCTAATGTATTTTAACAAAATCATCTTCCCTGCAGTGTTCCTGTCCTCAGGGAACTGCTGCAAGTGCATGACAGTGGTGAATGGAACAGTGAATGTGTCACCCCAGTCCACACACAGCTTCTGGATGAATGCCATTCAAAAGCAACAGCATGGGAGGATGAAGCGGAAAGAAGATGGGGTGATGGTGGCTACAAATACTGACCTATACCTGCACCCCTCAATTTCAACACCAGCTGTGATCCTCAGAAGTGGGCATAAAACTGTACTTGGATTGCTAATAAATGTCATCCAAAATGCGATTGTCATCTCAGCATTTTGCTGTGCAGATAGGGTTGTGCCTCCTGAGCAAAGCAGCGTGCTGCCCTCAAGAGAAAGCCCTGTTTATCACTTGGAGATGTAATAAAAATAACAAATGTCCAGAGTAAACCTAATTCACTGTGCTACTTAGTATTTGAAATACATAAATATGTCAAGCAAAAGACCTCTAATAGACCCTTTTATACTGGTAATAGTGTACATATAATTTTCCTCTCATTAGTAAAAAAACTACCTAGGGAACTATCGGCCCATCCTTCATCCATTTAATCTGCATTAGTTTACTTTTACCTTGTGTTTAATCTGCTTTCCCTCAAGGTATTTTGAATAAATCAATAGGAATACATGATTGTTTAATGATTTTTAGAAGAGCTCCCTTCGACCACAGCTGCATGATTTAGAATGACTAATTCCACTTTTTACAATTGATCCCGCCACACACGGCCCATCCATTCCTGCCACGTCTGGCCAAAGGGACCAGGAGCTGCTCCATAGCGAGGGGTTTTTTAAAGGGGCCGAGGAAGGCCCCCAACAGCTTGTGGAGAAAAAACAAGTAAAGCAACAATATATTCGAACTAAATGCTCTTAATTCTTGGCAACAGGTTCCAGCTCTCTAATGTGCCTCAGCACTACAGCCTGACCATGACTCTCATACACCTGGGCTGTGGGTGCACCACCGTTCCTTTCTCTTCAAAGTGCCCAAGGGCAGCAGAGGATATCACAGCAGGCAAAGAGAAGGCCCAGTGTGGGTACAGCAAGAGGGACTCCTGACAGTGGAGTTTTGTCCTTGAGTCTGAACGCACAAGCTTGCTGAAACTCAGTCTGACACCAGAGACTGCTTGCTTAACAACAGAGGCAAAGCCCTCTTGATTTGACATCCAAACATCCAGTCACTTCTAGCTTTCATTTCTTTTTAATCTCAAAGTCATTTTGACAGTGTGAATACACCAGAGTAACAGAAATATCACTAAAAAGGAGTATTGTATCTCTTTATCCCATTTGCCATGAAGGAGGTGTGGTGTAGTGTGTATAAAACTAGGGCTAGGATCAAGAGGGTTGATAGCCATTCACATTTACACCATTGAGCAGATGCCTGACAGGGGATGTGCCCTCCTCAGCTTTGTTTGTTGTCTCATCCATTACCTGATCCTTTTTAAAAAGGACATAAATTTCCTCAAAAAAATCCCAAACCTATACTACATTTTAACAGAGTTCCGAGCACAGCAGAGCCCTGATGGTTGTTATTGCCTCTGCACACTCGACACAAACAGCAATAGGTACAGCACAACCTTATTTTATTGTGATCATGGAAAGGATAAACCAGTAAGCAAGTGCCCAGGCTGGTGTCCTGTGCCCTGACCACACTCTTCTCCCAACAGTGGTCCTGATACTCCTTTACTGAAGCTTCTCAGTATGCAGCCCTTTCCCAGCCCTGCCACCCTTGTTCAGTGATGTGGCCAAACCTGCTTCCCAAACCTTCCCAAGCCTTGTGTGGTCCTCCCAGAGGAGGCTGTCTTTTGCCAGCCCACTTTCTGCTGGGTCTTGCTCCACCGCCAGAAATATCTGAGTTCTGGCGGGGTGGTGTTTTGAGCTGTCAGCACAGGGCACAAAGGTCTGGGAACTGCAAGAGAATTATCAGCAGTATCCCTAACAAGCTCGACCTTTCAGACAGCTGAATTCACAGGACAGAGATGTCCACAAAACATCTCCTCCCCCTGACCCTGTCTCTTTTAAAACATTGCTGGGTTCTGGATTTCACCATACATAAAATTCAACAGTCCTCTTAAGACTAAATTCACCTTATTTCAGTGGTGAAGCTGCATGATATATGAGCACATTGGCAAACAGACCAGCATTGTATCAACACTCAGAGCTGACACTGCTACAGCACTGAAGGGAAAAATACTGGTAGTTAGCTCAAATAAGTCAGAAATCTTTGATTAGGACACCGAATGTGATTGAGACAGGCTGTGTGAGAGTCCTTACAAAGCACCAAGGTACAGAAGACATTACAGTTTGCGGTGGATAATCTATTGCTCTGGGGTTTGTAAGCTGACTGCAGTCCAGCAAAGACTGTCAAGAAGGCTGGCAGCTGAGAACTAGGCTAGCACTTATTATTCATTCTATTACCAGCTTAATCAGTACCCAAAGCTCTTTGCAAGATGGTAAGGACTTTGGGGAGAGAGAGAACTCCCATGCAAAGATCGAAAGGCATCAAGCTGTGGACACTGGAAATCCTCAGGCACTCAGAAGTACCTACACTCTGCGCTGAAAAACTTCCACACATTAAAGGAGCATCCTCAGCATACAGGAGGAGGCAGAGAACAGAAGCCACACTCAGGTGCTGCCACTGCTCACCCCCCTCAACTTGTTTCCATGGGAAAAAGGCAGCTTGGGGTTTTAGGAAGAGAAAGTAGATGTTTGTGCCCACATGATAAGTTTCATAAGATGCTGAAAATATCCTTGATAGCATGGAGCTCTCTGTGTGGGATCTGTTTGATAACTGCTACCAAATGGTTACAGCAGCACATCAAGAAATCTGGCAACTGACAGACATCTCCAAACAGTCCACTCTCAAGTGTTCTAGGACTGTCCCTGGGGTAATGCAGCACCTTTAATGACTGCAGAGGGAAAAACTCTGTGGGACTGGAACAGATGTTGCTCAAGCCGTCTACAGACTCCCCCTCAGGCACCTTGACCTGGCATTCAGTCACCCACTCCAGCAGACAGTGATCCCTCGCCACAAGCCAGCTCTGAGCTCTGCTGGAAATACAATGCAACAGGAGCAACAAGGAGACTTGGTGTTTCTGCTCCAGATTCCCAACCCACATGTCAAAGCCTCTGCCATGAGCCACAACACTGCCAGTAGTTCTTCCTGCCACCCAAGGCATCAGGCCGAGGTTTCTCATTTACCCCAACACAGAGCAGTGATGCTCTCACTGAAAGGCAGCTTGAACCTGGCACCAAAAGGAATTCCAGCCAGCCCCTGCAGCTATAGGCTCCCACTGGCTTTAAATGGCCTCAAAACTCCATAAAGGGAAAATGTCAGCAGCTTGCATTCTAAAACTTCATCTGATTAAATTTGCTGTGAAATAAGCACCATGTAAACTATTTCTCTGCTTCCCTAGTATTTTCCACTACTGAACCATGAAACCATTTCTGCATTGGCTGTTTGTGTGTTAAGATACGAGTGGTTTAGACGTTGTCTAATTTTATCTGCATTTTTTTTTAATTAGCATAAAAGACATGTCAGTGTTTGACTCTGAGGTCTAGCTCCCTTACTAAATATAAAAGCATCTAACTGGAGCAAGGAACACCCTTCTTTTGAACAGCAGGTTCTTCCAAATAGCCTGATACATGCACAAAACCCACTTGGTCACCATCAGCTGTGAACTCTGAGCTCAGAATCCAGCCTTGTGGCCCCAGAGCTGGGAGCTGCCTGCAGGCCCTTGAAAAATCCCATCCTGGGACTGGAGTGCCCCAAAGGAAGCTGGCGAGCTCTTCCCCTCCCAGTCCAAGCATTTTAGTCAAACCTAGCAAGTTAATCTGTCTGGCTTTTAGTGAAGCACACTTATATCCCTGAGTTAGTAACATGTCAGAGGGGCCTTCAGTTTGTCTCCAGGACTGCAAATCCTTAGACTGTGTATGCTTTTGCTTACAGTGCCAGCTCTCTGGAGCAGTGCTGGTCCTGGCTCTGTGTGTGGGCAGCAGCGAGCACAGCACTGGTGCCACGAGGACACAAGGGAATATTAATAACCACACAGAGTATGCCTGCATTCCCTCATTAGGAGCTAAATATGTTTGTGCTTGGGTTGAAGTGACTGATGGAGTATTTGGGTCTTGTACCTCATGGCAAGCTTTAAGGAGCAAATAAACTACCATTTCTCTACTCACGTACTCTATCACTTTCTCTACTCAAAGTCTCAAATAATACCAGTTTTAGAGGCTCAAATATCAGTCTTACATGTTTGGAATTGCTACAAGAGTGCCAGGAAACAGAGGAACAAAAGCTGGCACATATTATTTGCATTCGTGAGCTGCGAAGCCAGCTAGCCTGCATGCCTTGGGCTGGGGAGATTTGGTCTTAGCTGAAGAAACATCAGGCCACATCAGGTTCAGAGGCATCAGTGTAATAAGTCATGAGCCACATCAGCTCTATGGGTTTTCTCCTTCATCTTCCTCTCTGCAGAAGCCTACAAAGGATAAGTTAGTATAGATCTATCTCTGTGGGCACTCCCTCAGTCACTATGAAGTGAAAAATCATCCTTTTCCATGGCTCACAAATCTTCAATAAGTAATTTCTAGACTTGCAAAGAAGAAAAAAAAGCATGAATAAACAATTGTTTCATAGTTGTTTTGAACTCAAAGGACAGAGGTCGTGTCATGCCACCCTTCCCCCCAGGAACCATAGATAAACTTCTGTTCTTAGCAGCCACACAAAAGCAACTCTTCTGACCTTACAGCACTACAAATGTAGTAACTAACAACCATGAGATCAAATACCATGAGATCCCCTCCACCTGTTGCAAAGAACAGAGAGGAAAACAGCGTGTTACACTGCATTACACCCTGAGGCAGCACTCCACAAAAGGCTGGTGTGTCATTGACACAAAATAAGGTGCTGTGCTCCTGGGCTCTGTCTTGCCTGTACTAGGAACCATTAATCCCATTAATTGCTTATAAAAAGTCTGGTAGCAATTCTACAAATGAGTAAACACAGAGATAAAAGTGTAATCGTACTAGTACAGCAAATTGGATTCAGGTCCGCGTTGAACAATCCTGTTTCATTTCAGCGATTTTATTATCACTGTAACTGGAACAAATTACTTTATTAAACAGAAGGAGCTTTTGTAAAAGAATTTCTTCTTGTGGGCAATATCATGAAGCTCTGTAACATAAAACCAGCAATTACACTTGTCAGGGGATTTCTTTAAGCAAGTCAGCTAATGGCTTGTGACAGGTAAGACTTGAAATGTTCATTCAGGCCTTCCCTCTGCTATAAAGATATATTTTGTCAGCACAAAAAAAGCACTATTATTGAAATGAATGCTTTGGGCAGGGGGTTGAAATCCTGGAGAAGGCAAGAAAGCTTGGGGTAGGCTGACATGCAGGACAAGGGCAGAATAAAGTCTGCTGACATTTACACAATGGCCAAGACACACAAACACCTGGAGAAGTCAAGACTAACCCCAATGCTGGGAGAAGTAGAATAGAAAAGCTTGCTTCCCTGCAGCATCAGTCTAAGCAGAAAGCCAAGCAGATCTCCAGCTCTAGATGGAAGTACCACATCAATTTAAAAGGTATTTCCATTGAATACAAGTCATCAGGCTCATTGCAGACACAGCTGGATGACCTCTAAAAGACAATGTGGGTTTTTTTGTTTGTTTTGTTTTGTTTTTAAATGCAGTTCTCTAGGCTATACTTATGCGTAAACAGTGTGGCTGGAAAACTGCTGTCCTGACAAAGTAGATTGTGACAAAGCACTGCAAGATCTATGGAAGACAAGTATCCCATAAACAAAAATATCAAAAAAATGTCTAAACCAGTACTAAAAGGTTAAAAGGAGTGTCAAAATCAGAGCCAAGTGCCAAACAACACTGAAATTCGTAGGTCCATCTTTACCAAATCTATTAGAAAGCTGCTACTTCTGAGAAATTAAGGCCAGGGTGTCCCAGTTGTATGATGGCTTTGATGGTGTCAGCCTGCTGGTTGGTGCTGAGACATTAGACATAATTTCCCTCTATTCTCCTTCTCTTGGGTTCTCCTCCATGCTTCTGGAAAACAGTCAGCCATGATTTGACTCTGTCACTCTGCAGAAGGGGTGAAAAACAGAAAATCACAGAAAACCAGCAGAAAGATGTCACCAGAAATAAGAAAACCATACCCAGTCTTGGGCATCTCTTCTACCTAAGGAGTAACCCAAGAACACAAGGGGGACCAGATGGCTATTGGACAAGATGGTGTGACACTTTCAGACACTTCACCTTTGTTGTGCTCTACTCGGAGTTTCCCTCTTGTGTGTGCCATGAAGTCAGAAGTCCGGGAGAGTTAATATAAATCCTTACATTCTCATTCACCATGTACACAGCTATTTGGAATAAATAGCTGGGACTCCTGAGGACTGATGTGGAGCTCAACTGCAAGATCTGTGAACAGCTCCATTCAACCCTGGTGTCCTCCATCTATTCTTAAGCCCTCTAATTCCAAAGGCAAACCTTTTTTTTTTTAAGGTCACCTCACCCCCCACCTCACTCTCACACAGACACACAGTTCTTCAAAAAGGGAGGCCTGCACTGGCCCTGTTTACTTAGAGCACAAACATATTCAAGGCAGCGATGTCAGATTAAAGGAAGAAAGGGGAGAGAAATCAAAGCCTCTAAACTGCACATAAAAGGCAATCGCTGGCAACCAATCTGTTGTACTTCCAACTCTTTGCACTTTATGAATAAAGGTCAAGCTGGTATTGGCACCCAAATGTTAATGTTCTTATAAGGGTTTAAGCTGCTTTAACAGCTGAATAAGTGAGAGTGATCCACAGGGCCACACCTAATCATGCCCTTACAGCAGGGAAAATCTCTGCTTCCCAGTGAGCTGCCCACAGGGGTGCAGAGAGACCTATAGAGGCAAACTACTTACCGATGGCCTAAAGAAGACCTGAGGTTAACTAGCTCCTTCCCTGCTATTTTTTCATCTGCCTGCCAGCTGGTTGCTCTTTTCTTTTACCTATTTTGTGCTTGTTGGTTTTGTTTCTGGCTCTGTAGCTGCAGCTTTCAGGATGTGAACTGGCATACAGAAAAAGCACCTTCAGATACTTCTCTGACTTGCGAGGAATCCATCTGCCTGTCTTCTTGTTTTAAAAATGACATGCCTCTTTTTAAACACTTTTCCCCCCGCTTTTTTGGTCAACAAGGCACAACTGCCGTTGCCCCCTTCCACAGCAAAAAGTTTTGGGGTAGCTGGCAGCCAGACCTGATTACCAGTTTTCTTTCAAAGCTGATGATGTTACACTCTCTCTGTTCAAAAGATGACACAGCTCTCACTTTTGCCCTGAGTGCACTGGAAGTACTCATCGCCCAAAAGCAGCATTAAATTCTCTCACCTAGCTCTCCAGGAGGCAGCAGAGACCTAGCAACCTCATGTCCACATTTCCAAATGAGCAGCACACTGAAAAAGCTTCAGAGTGACTGAACACCAGCCCATTGCAACCAGATAGAGGCCTCACCCATCAAAGGAAAAGAGGTTTTACTGAAGAAAGTCAATATTCAGGATATGTTTTCATAAAGTCAGGACAAGTGCACTGCTAAATTAATTCATGTCTGGCATTTACAAACAGTAACTTGATCTTTCAGCTGGTGCCCTTGCCAAGTCAAGCAGTTTTTAAAAATTTAATTTTTGTAAAGGTGAATTTAGTGCTAATGAAATTGAAAGACCAGTAGCAATAGCTCGCACAAGGCACCGGCCTGCCAAGCTCTGAAGGAGCTTCTCATCTGCTGCACACAGGGCATCTCCATCCCGAGCTCTGTGGAATCTGTTGCTCAAGTCCCAGGCCTCACCCCTCCACTGGGACAGACAGCTGGGATTGCTTTTGCAATGCACAGCAAGAAAAACCCAGTCATTTCACAGGCTGCTTCAGGGAAGCTGCCCAGCACTGAGCAAAGTTGCACATTACACTGGCTGGAGTAGAGAAAGAGTTACCAAATGTGTTGTACTTTTGTGCCTGGTACATGGTATTTGACACCCAGTGCTCCTGGCATCTGGTACTGCACTACTGCAATGCCATTCAAAAAAGGGATGGATATGAGTCCATCAGCAACGGCTCAGTCAGCATCCCAAACCTAACTTTTGAACTGCTGAGGTTCAACAGGG
Organism: Aleadryas rufinucha; assembly: GCA_013397815.1. Classification (NCBI taxonomy): domain Eukaryota; kingdom Metazoa; phylum Chordata; class Aves; order Passeriformes; genus Aleadryas; species Aleadryas rufinucha. The sequence goes on from VZTH01000298.1 coordinate 97,964, forward strand.
ATGCTTTCCTGTGCCTGAGGAGTACATAAAGTCACAAGGGAAGCCACCCCATTTAGGGTGCTGCTCTACTCTTCCTCCTGTGCAAGGCTTACCCTACTCAGGAATTGCCCAACCCTATGGATCCCAAACAGCTCTTTCCTAGTAAGCAGAGTCTCTCCCTCTGGCAAACACACACCCTCACGGCACGTGAATTATTTTCTGTCAAGAGAGGATTAGGGAATATTATTGGAGCCCAGTTAACCGGCCAGGCTGACAGTGAAAGCTCAGCTTTACGGATGAGGGAGGGCCTCCCTTAAATGGGGCTGCTCCGTTCAGGCAGTGCTCGGAGTCACCCTATGCACCACTGCACAGCTTTGCACCATTTGATTTGTTTCTGAGGCATTAGCTTTCCATAAAAGATGATGTTCCTGGTTTTTGGTTTGGTGGGTTTTTTTTTATTTGCACATTTATAGTACAGAAATCCTCAGTCAGGAGCACCCTCCTCTTACCTCCTCCTCACGCAAACCCAGCCAAGTCTCAGCGCCACTTGTCTGTCGAACTTGTTTTCCACCTCATTAACTACAATTGCCTATCCAGCGAGGGGATTAAAAAACAAGCTCCAACTCCTGGCTCCGGCAGAGACACAAAAGGGAGCGCTGTTTGCAGATTCCAGCTGCCTTTTCCTTCCCTACCTTGCAGAGGTAAAGAGCGCGACTGAAGAAGTACGAGAAGGGGAGCGCAGCGGCGATTTGGAGCCCCGAGAGAGAGACGGGGAGCACTCGGCTCCGTTGAGCGGGGCCCAGAGAAAGCCCCCATCACACCCCATCCCGTGTTTAAGGACTTGTGTTGTCCCCCCACCCCATCCCCAGCGCTTCCCAAGCCGTGCCGAGGGACCCTCCCTGGAGGTCCGCGGCGCCCCCGGCCCTGCCCCTCGGGAGCGACCCCCGCCCGGGGCTGCGGCAGGGAGAGCTCCCAAACGAGCTCCAGCGCCAGCATTTCCATTTTAAAGCCCCAAGTTGGTTAAACACCCACCACCACCCCCTCCCAGCCCTCTCCTCCCCCTCCACCTCCCCACCCCGGCGTTAAGAAATGCAAATGTGGCCAATCCTATTTTATGTTAAAAAGCGAAAAAACATTTCAATGTATTCTTGTCTTGTATGACTGGCTAAGAGCCTCTAAATCCCCACCATTTACCAAATTAAACTAATTGAAAGAGCTTCCAAAAGCCACATCTGTAGGCTGACGTCTGTCCCTGCCTTTCGCTTTAGGCTGAGGGAAACTGTTCTCCATCCCACTGATCCCTGAATAGTCACGCCTGTCAGGAAGCCACATCAACCATTATCATTCTAATTTTACTGCCTTTCTTGGTCCCTAATCTAATTTGCAATGATGCTTAAGCATTTCGCAAGGCCATAGCACTTTCTTCAGAATTTCAACAAGAGCATTAAACCCCCAATTTACATTAATGAAGTGCACATTTAATTAGGGGAGAGGGTAAATGGAGGGCTCTTCAAGAGCAGTTTGCGTGATATGATAGGCACTTGAAAAACGGAGATGTACCTGATAAAAGACTCTCGTGCAGCCTTCGTGCCTCATTTCATTTCTCAGCTTCTTTCCCCGCCCTGGCCAGTCTCCCCTCCTGCCCCAAACGCCAGAGAACAGGGGCAAGGAGAGAGGGCAGCATCTCCTGGCCCAGAAGGTTGCCCGGTGTGCATCTCCCACAGATTGGAAGCTCTGCTCCCAGCTATGTTTCAGGCCCTGTCCTGCACAAACTTACATGGAATCCGTATCCAGCCAACCCTGTACTTTCATACATTCAAAGCCACACACTTGTACCCTCGAACTGGCTGGAAAGAGCCCTCTCTACCTAAGGTGGTACATGCTCAATGGCATCCAAACACAAGCACAGACCAAGAGCTCGGTTTCTGGGGGCAGAGAGTGAAGGTTTCCTATCATTTAACACAACCAGAGTCTGCTGGACCTCCCTGTGTACCAAAGCACTGCTCATCCAGGCACCATTCAGAAAAGAGATCAGAGAACTGGTTACAGTGTTTAAACACCAATTCGACGCATGTATGTCTGCAGTTTTCTGCTGCTACACTCATGTCCTGCTGTAGCTTTGAGTGGTAGAGAACTCAAATCTCCCTTTAAGCTTTCTCCTTTGAAACCAAGGTAAGAATGAAGAAATGAAGAAACGAAGCACCAGCCAGCACCTCACAGCTGGTTCCATCTCTCCCAGCACTGCTGGTGTCCCCCCAACCCATGCTGTCAGTGTTAGTGCAGGCACAGGATCAGCAATGCAGAAAGAGCTACCAAGAAAATGGAATTTGGGAGCAGCCTCTATGCTGGGCTGCTGGTTAGCAGGAGTTAAATACCTAAATAGCTCCTTAACAGAATGTATGAAACAATTATGTATTAATAAGTTCCATAGAGAAGGCTTATATGAAGTTTTCTTCAAACTGAGTGCAGCTCTTTGAAAGCCTTATCGAGTCTGCAGAAGAGAAAGGCAGCAAAGACGATGTATTTACAACTGAAAAGGACCATGCAAAATCTGTTATAGCAGATAAGACATAATGTGTCACAAAATAATCCCTGAGCCTCGGACAGAAATATTGTCAAAGAACCAGCAGGAGGGAAAATGTAGGAGAGCACACACAGACAGATATATCACTGTACAAGTGGAGGAATCTGAGAAGTAAAATAAAGGAAGTGATTTGGAAATAAGTAAGTAGCTGACAGAGTGAGAGCAGAGTGATTTCTAGCAGCAACGCAGCAGGAGACAAGTCTGAAGAAGGCGAGGATGAGGGCGAGGGTGAAGAGGTTAAGCAGCAGAGAATGAAGACATGAGAGAAACGCGAGAGCAATGCCTCACAATTACACAAAGATTGTTATGTCAGCTGAGATTCTTTGGGGAGCTACATTTTAGCAGCAATAGCAACATGAACAAACACATTAATGTTACAGACTCCTGCCAAAAACTTTCCCATCAAATGCTACACCCTCTTCCCGATGATTTTCTCTCCAGAATTGTGTCTGGAGAGAAAAAGCTGCAGTGCTGTGTTGTTTCACTATGGACTATCCCATCGACTGAAGACAGAATCAATGCAGGAGCTGCTGTGAAGCACAGGGCAGCCCCAGCCACGAGGGTCCCTGGGGGCAGCCCCAGCCACGAGGGTCCCTGGGGGCAGCCCCAGCCACGAGGGTCCCTGGGGGCAGCAGGGCCAGGTGGAGGGGGCATCTCTGCAGCACCCCAGAGTCCCTGGAGGGGACCCTGATCAACCCTTGCACCAGGTCCCATCTGCCTGGGTACAGTTCACAGAGCTATGGCCTCTTTCACCCCCTCTTCTCCCCAAACTCCCGGTCAGCAGCAGCTCTGGCTGCCACCCACGAAAGCCATGAAGAGGGACACACCAGCCCAGGGAGAGGTCTGTCTGACCTTTCCTGATGAGTGCCCAGGCCAGTTTTGCTGTCCCACATTTCACTCACACGCCAAAGCAGCATTTTGGTGAAAGACGCTGTCCAGGGAAGGGTGGGAGATATTTCTAGAAGAGGAAAAACTCGGCACTGCTGTGAGCCTGCACCAAGGGAGTGTGGGAACATGCCAGCACCTGGCTTACACTGGCTGGGAATATCTTAAATTTGAAAACTTGCATGACACAGGTAGCCCACGATTACAGACAAGACTCTGTGCTTGAACACTTCCCCAGCAGAACAGGATTTGGTTTGTGCGCTTCTGGTGTTGTGTTTGTAAGTCAGAGTGGAGGAATTGGTTCTTGTTTCCAGGAGTTCATTATAAACACAGTTCTAGAGCGAGGGTCATTCGAGCTCTTCCCTGGTTTGTTGACACTGGCATTGTTTCTGCTGCGTTACTAATCCAAAGGGTTCACACCAGGTAATAAGACAAAGCAAAAGCACTTGGCTAAATTCTGATTCACCTGCTCGCTGAGCTGTTATACAAACTGGGGGACACGTGAAGTGGACACAGTGGATGTGGATAAGCTGAATGAATCTGAGACCTGGTACTGCATTTACCATCTCTCTTAGGGTGCTTCTGTTTAGCTGTCCCCAGCCATCAACCCTCTGTGGCTACTGGAAGGGAATACCTAGATTTGGAGTGTCTTGCTTAACAGTGCTGCAAACGAACCCTCCTCCGTCACCCCATAAAAATGCCCCTGTCGGACCCCTGGGGCTGTGGGCAGCAGCAGCAGATGTCCTCACCTCAGTCCCTCATTTCTCACAGCTGGGATGAAAAGCAGGGCTAAACATCACTGCCATTGAATGTCACTGCTATTCCATGACCCGGAGGCAGACTGCTGTTTGGACAGCGTGGGTGAGTGTTTGGAGTCTGCCAGCACAGATCTGGGTGGCATCAATTGCTCCTGCTGGCACCATGCTGGCAACCTGAGCAGCCCTGGAAGAGCCATGAGGAGCAGCCAGTACCCAGCCCTGCCAAGGCCTTTGTTGCCTGTGTTCTTATTACTTGCCATTGGAAATTTGCCTCATCAGGGACCCTGTGGGGGATTTTTGGCCCGGGAGTTGGCAGAGCTTTTGCTTTACAAAGGACCATGCTATTGGGCCATGCCGCCATCCATCTGTGCATACAACGTGCTGCCTCTGGGTGAAGATGAAGATTTCCCAGCACTGGAAAGCAAAGATACCAGAGCGGCTTCCTTTTTTCCCCTTGCTTTGATTTCATGGCACAGGGATTGGTTTTTTTCCCCCCTCCCAAAACTGTGGACATAAGTTTCAACAACGTAAAAAGGAGGGAACTTTTTTCCCCTCTGTTTTTTCCCAAACAGTTTAGAGATATTTTTTTTTTTCAGTTCACAGCAGAGGAATTTGGCCAAATTTCCTTGTAAATAAAATGCTGGATTGAAAGCATGTTTGTGTCTCTACTCACAAGTAGCACATGAGCAGCAGGATCACAGGGCTGATGTAATATGGAATCCCATTTCCAAACAGAAAAGTAGTATCCAGCAGAGTTGTTGAAGCCCAGATAAAAACAAACCATTAAGGTGGAATCAAGAAAGTTGACACAGAGCAAGAATACAAAAGCAATATTGAAAGTAATGAATTGCTTGCAAAAAGTCAGAATCTGGGAAACTCTTCACTGTTTAAAGTCCACCGTGTCTTTTAATCACTTGTTCAAGTAACACGTTAACAAACTGAAACTGCCTTTTTTTGATGGCCATGTGAATTAAATCACATTGTAGACGGCAGCTGTGCTAATTCATCCATGCCAGCAGCCTGTCTGCTGAGATGATAGCGAGCTTCCTTCAAAACTCCTACAGCTGTGCTGGTTTTGCATAGGAACTTCTATTGAAGTCCCCAAAAAGGGAGAAAAAACTAACAGAGTTTTATAGCATTAAAAAAACCTGACAGAAATCTCCATCGATAACTTCAAACACATAATGGTGCTATTTTCCACAGTATATTTGTGAAGCATCTGGATATTACACTAACATAACAGTGCCCTTCCAGCATATCAGGAAGCTTTCTGAAGGTTTAAGACTCTGTTTTGGTTTTAATTCTTCTGTCTCAGAAACAGTGTCCATTTTATATCAGTTTAACCTTATTTTTTGAACCAAAATACGCTTATTTACTAGAGGACCATGAAAAAGATATTTCAGATGCCTTAGTTTCCTTCTGGCAAACTTCAGTTTTCAAAGTTATTCAAAATCATCAATTAAAAATTTTACTTGAAAAATATTTTGCTTTTATAAAACCCCCCTCTCCATTGTCTGTAGGACTGCAGGAGCAGCTGACCTCTGCTAGTGTAGTTGTAAACTTCGCAGATCTGAAATCCCTTCTAAAAATTTACCTTGTGACATAAATTTAACAAAATACTCAAAACAAATACTCAACCCTAAAAGACAATGATTTCAGTAACCTGACAGAGCTGTGTCAGTGGCCTCCAGAGCTGGGTGGGTTTCTGTAGGTTACTGTAAGGCTCCTTGGTCTGTGCATGGTGCCAGAATCAAAGTGATCAATAAAACTGAACACTTGTAGACTTTATAACGTTGGGAATAATTCAAGCATTTCCCAGGCAGGGGGTAGATGGCAAGTACACTGATAATGTTTACTGAACTTTACTGAAACCTAAACCAGCTCTGTAAGCAATTCTAGCTTGGAGACTGAAAGCAAAATAGGGACAAAGATCAGAGACTGGCATAGACCAAATAACCCATTTTTTCACTATCTTTTCAGCATCTTAACACTGTATACTTGGGTGTGATGGCCAATAACTGAGTTCTTGGGTTCTCAGGTACCTCTGGATGATCCCCCTTTTTTCCCCACTGAACCTGTGGCCCACACTGTCTTCTGAGTTGCAGCTGAATTGGTACTTAACACGAATGCTCACTTGGAGGGCAGGTCAGCACTGTGCTGCCACAAGCAGCCTAGGCAGGGGCTATTACTCTGTCTAGGTGAGCCATGACAGGCACTTTGCACTTGTTTTGTGGTCACTCGTGGCACCTCTGCCTCAAGCAGGAGATCTGGATCACAAAGAGGCACTTGGACTTCCAGCCCACCTTCTCCCTGGTTCCATAGTGGGTCATGGACACGTTGTTGGACACGTTTCACTGATGAAGAATAATGGTTTTGTGGTACAACTCTTTCCACTTCCACAAAAGATGCAGGTCAGCCACCTTTCAATGCCATCAGCACGAAAAAATGTAAACAACAAAGGCAAGGCACAGCGGTTTCGGTCTGGAGGCTCTCCAGGGTCTGCAACCTGCTTTGAAGCAGGGTTGGCTGTCCTGGATATTGTCCCAAGGCAAGAGCACAAGAGAAAGCAAGTGCTAGTGAGAGTAGGACCACCCCGTCCACAGGAAACCCCAGCCTGGTTTATGACAAGAGGTGTGAACATTCACCAGGCTTCCCGCCGCTCCTTTGCCAGGTATTTGCCCAGCGTTACAGAGGAGTTAACTCTAGTAGGAATCTGTGCTGTGTAACAGGGTATCAGTGACTACAGTGCCATGTAGCCCTAAATGAGCCCCCACGTGATCCCGCCTGTCATGGGGTTGCCTGTGGAAGTGAGACATGTATAATCACCAGAGGGGTATTCTACACACTCAGTCATAAATAATTAAGACTAAGCTGCCTTCTTCAGCCCGCCGAAACAAGATAATGTCATTTGGCTCAGGTTTGGGGAGTTCTCATTTCCCTTTGGAGTGGCTTCAAAAAGCCTTATAAATATATTGCAATGAAACAATCACCTGAGGACAAGTCTAGCAAACAAACCAATTCCTACATCCGAGTCTCCCTGGCCGGGATTGTAATTAGGACAATATCCACGTGACAAAAAATTATATAGCAACAAATAGTAATTGCTTGCTGGGAACGATGTGGATTGGGAGACAAAGGGAGGGGATGAATGAGTCAAATCCTTTAACTGTTCAGAGAGAGCAGTGGGAGGATAAGAGCAGAAACAGAAACACATTTAGGATTCAGTTCTCCAGGGAGGCTGTAACGGGTTTGTTAGCAGAAATGCACTCCCACTCGGCACGCTGCTGAAATCACACAAAACCTGGTGCACCTGCATTTTCCACTGCACAATTGTCACTTGTGGTCACAGCCTCCTGACATGCTCTTCCTAATTCTAGGAAAGTCAGAAAAACATTTCTGAGTGTAGGCTGGCATTTCTGAGCATGCACCTGTTACACTCTTCTAACGCTAAAACTCCTGTTATGTAACACAGATATTAGTGAGTATTTTTCCACAGCACGACTGGGAAATGTAACCTTTTCAGATACACACATTTCACCATGCTGCAGCCAGCTGTGAAGTTCTAGCAGTTCCAGGATATTACCATTCCAATTTAAAACTGAATATTTGTGTAGATAGCTATTTTCCTTTCCCTTCTTTTCCATTCTTGTATGCATATGCTCAGCTTCCAACAAATGTACTTATCTTTTTTTTTCCTTTTTCCAACTTTCTCTTCCCAGACAATCCTAGATTATAGTTTGTAAGGCTTTACATGCACACAAGGCTGTAAAACATTCACCACACTTTCAGGTGGTTGTAAACCTTACGGTGAAAGGCAACACTAAATATTTTATTGAAGACAGCATATTTGATTTTTGCAAAAGTGCAGAACTTTACACCTGCACAAGTGTTTGCCCTCACTCACAAATAAAAGACAGATGTGCCACATGAACCTGTGGCTTTATCGAAAGTCCCCTAGTGTGACTCTGAAGAGCAAAGGAGAGTGGAAGAAATGTTGATGTTTATGTGAATGCCTGAGAGAAAGAAAAGAAGTCTGATTTGCCTGCAGAGCATGCAAATCCTTGGGCTTCACCTGATCCTTTCTGCCTATTTTTTCCTGCTTCTGCTTGTTGTTTCCCCTGCCCCTTTTTATTTTTTGTTTCTCTCTGCTTCATGTTTCAAGTCTTGTTTTGGTTGGGTGCTGTGTGTGAAGGAGAGGCAGGCTAGTAACAGGACTGTGCATTTGTCAATCACAAATTCTTTCACTGAACACAGCAACTGAAATATTAGAAGCAAATTAATGATAACATTCACTGTTAGATGTCAAAGCTAGGGCGATAATTATTATTTTGTTTACTGAAAACCTAAAAAGTAGGAAAGGACAGAGCAATTTGACCTACACTTAATGCAAGGGATCAAGTAGCAGAAATTTGAGTGTAGTACTCAATGAATTGGTGATTTTAGCTACACTACAGCCCCTCCCTGACCCAGGCTTCCTATTTAAAATTTAGATAGTGCTTAAAATATTTCCCAGAGGTAGGACTTTTAACGTAGTCACGTCCTTTCAGGAGTTAAGAATACACTACCACCATGGGAATTTTTCCTTATTGTGTCAGCGGATGAAATTCAGCCTCGAGCTGCACCCATCTGATACACTCCCTCTTACTCATTCCTGCTTCTTCCTGCTTACTCCACACACTGCCAGGCATTTGGGAGTTCCTCCTTGGCACTTCCACCTCTACTTCCCCTAAATCCATGGTAAGTACAAATCTTCCTAGTCTGAATATTCTCCTGTCTGTATCTCATGTTGTCTTTGGTCTCTGCTAGCACAGCTCCTTCCTAAGGGTTCATTTTCTCACAGTGAAACTGAGTATCATTCTGTGCTGCACAAATTGCAAATACTTAAAGCATGAGGATGAAAAGTACTTCTGTGTATTTTGAAGCTAAACTGCTGATTGCTGCACAGCCTTCCTCACAGTGGCAGTGGAGAGTGCCCAAAAGAGAGGACACAGTCTGAAACCTGTGGAATATTTACTCTTGAGGAAAGATCCCAGGTATTAGCCGATTAGGAAAATGGTTTACCTTTCTCTCTTTCCAATTTCATTATGTCTTTAATTTAAACTTGTTTAGCACTGAGTTATCATTTCTGTATGACACTGCAATGCAAAAGGAAAAAAAAAAAAAGGAGGGGTTGGGTCTAAGCTGAGTTTTCAGGCTTCTTCACTCTTTAGCGCTTTGCTTGGTATGAGGAGGAGCTGCCTCCTGGAGCATCTGCTTGTTAGCATCTACTAAACATTTTAGAGCAGTCGCTCCACACTCAGGGAGCTCCAGGTAGCCTCACTACATCTGGCCAAGGCAGGTGAGGTCTTAGCAGAGCAGTGATCCAAATCAGACTCTTCCTGCAGCTTTTGTCAGAGGGCAACAGTAATTATCATCATTCAAACAAAACAAAACCTATTTTAACACTTGCAAGGTATTATTTTTAGTCAGACACCTCATTAGCAGCTAGGGAAATAATTTTTTTATTCTTTTCTCAAAATCTAAAACCTCTCGAACCATACGCTGAACCCAGTTAATTTGTTTCCTTTTGTCCTCAGAGCCTTGGTTCTACAAGGAAAAAAATGTTCTACAGTCTGATCAAGGAGGGTGTTCTAGTGAAAATCAAGCTCGTGTGCTTTGCTCTGAAAGAAAGAATTAGGAGAAATCTTATAAAATATTCACTAATGAGTACCATAGCCTGAGAGCCAGGGGAGAAAGAGGTGTTGTCATTTGATGGCCTAAAAATAAATTGTAATGCAGAAATAATTTTCTATGAGGTTATTTCAAATTTTCTGAGTGTTCACTGTTGAATTAGAAAATTTATTTGCATTTCATTTACAGAAAATGAGCCTAACAGAGTCGTGGATCCTCTGTTACAAGAAGCCCCAAACTCACTGAAAACACTCTCCAAATCAAACCCTTTTACTCCCTGTTCAGAAAACACTACTTTTTTCCGGGCTTCTAATTTTTTTGGTTCTGTTTTAATACCTAGGAGATCACAGCAGAGATCACAGACTTGGATTTCAACTCTTGGATGCATCTGGGGAAGAGAGGAGAAAAAAGACAGTGGACACAGAGGGGCCTGGCAGTTTGGGTGGTATTATAAAAAAAAAGTATTCAGGCAGAGTGTAGTGAGAATAGTGGTTTGAAAATACAGCCCTGAAGGAAGAGTCTCCAGAGAAACAATGAGAAAGGAATAAATAAAAAGAAAGTTATAAATTCATCTATTTGCTCTTCCCTGACCCTTGCTTTTACTCCTCTTCACAGCAACTACCCTGGGAAAGGCACAATGCTTTCTCCTGTCACAATATTGAGAAAAATTGAAATGGGGAAGAAAGACCACCAGATGCTTTATTGTCTTAGGCGTTTCCACATAATTAGCTGGGAATAAAGGTCCTCTGCATGGTTTCATTGCACTGAATGAACTTGGATATTGCTACACAGTAGTGTGTTTTATGATTCATGCTCTGTTATCCAGCGGCTTTTTGAAAACTGCCAGCTACTTTATCACTGACGGCCAAGCCTGGGCCTACAACTTAAAATGCAGCAATGCAAAGTTAACTGTGCATGACAGATGTCCATGAAATTGTTTAACACACGCACGCATGCACACACCACACACGCGCTCGCACACACACACACCCTCACAAAGCTGCCTCTTGCCTTCCTACTCTTTCCACTGCCTCTCTCGCTGGGTGCTCAAGCTCAGTTTTAAATATAAATAAAAGCCAGGTACTTCTGGAAAAGAGATTGTGAGTGCACACTGAGGACCATGGGTTGCTGCGGGAATTACAGGCTCTACCAGAAAACTTTCCAGAGAGGCTGTGAGAATCACAAAAGCAGCTCTTTGAAATGCACTGGAAGGGGGACAGGTCCTCTCCTCTTCCTCTCCCCTTACTCTCCTCTCCTCTGCCTCTCACACACTTCCTGCTTGCCCCTCTCTGCAGATGGGAAGCTTGTGCGTGAGGATCCCAAGACGTTGAAGGTCTCAGTACTGCCAGGGTTTTACCTCAGAAGCACCAGTTCCAGAGGAGACACTCATAGACCATAGCCTTTCTGCCTTTGCACCTAATCGCCCATTGGCTTCCCTGAGAGAGGATTAGCATCACAAAGTCTGCAAAACCTTAATACGAGGTGTTCCTCCTTTGAAGAGAACTAGGGGTGCCTTCATTGGGATTATTGTGTAATTAGGTGGTATAAATTGGGCCAAGAGAAGCAGGCTCTCAGACAAGAACTAAGTTCTGGCACACAGAGACAAGCTTGCACTGGCTCCATGCAGGGAGCTGCCTGGTGCCTGGCATCCACTCCTGGGAAGCATGGGCCTGTCCCTGCTCCCCAACCCACTTGTCAAGCACCATGGCGTAAAGGGAGAGGGGGGTGAGCATATCCCTCTCCTTTCTCTGCCTTCCATGAACAGCTCTATTGATTGCCATCGGGTTATTAGCATGGGAAGGTGGTACCCAGTGTGAATGCAAGTGACAGCAGAGAGCCAAAAGAAAGGAAATGGGGAATCAGTTCCCCTTTAGAAGGAGAGCTGAGAAGTCCCCTGACCCTGCTTGGACTCACTTTGTATTCTGGAAGGGATGAGCCCTTTCCCCAAGGTTTACTGGGTGCTCTGACAGGCAGGAAATAAACATGAGAAATCTTCCCAGTAGTCAGCAAATGGAGGCTGGGGGTACACAGATGAGTTTGTCACATCACCAAAAACACCCACAACAAATGAATATGCAAAAAGATAAATCAAAACCAAGAACAAAGCAGAGAGGTTTATGCTCTCCATTTACTTATATCTAAACAAATATGTAATTCACTTTTGTTTAATTTCAAAGTATTTTGCAAGGAAAGAAAAAATTCTGCCATAGGGAATACTGGGCCAAATTCTCTGCCATCATGCAAGCATACTTTTGATTTCACAGAGGTGGCTCATCTTCTTCTGCTTAGCAATTCGGGCTTGTGCTCCTGTCTTGTGGACATTAAAAGCATCATAAGATTCAGTCTTCAGTAAACTACATCCAAGTCCAGACCAAAGAGGATGGTCACAATTTTCAGCAGACCTTGGTGTAACTTCTAGAAGGGCTTTCAGAATGGGAAGCAGGAGGCTGGAGTGACGGGTGTCACTGATGCAATTTTCCCATGAGATTTCTTTTTAAAGGGTATTTTTTCCCCTCTGACACCCACTAACAACTCAGACTAATTTTCAATTGCCTGAGTAACCAGTTCTGTGATTCACGCTCGGAGTTTATTAAAGCTTATCTGATATAAGGCAGCCAAGATCCTCCAGAAATATCAAGAAAATTATCTGCTTTTGATCTTTACTAGGGGGGAAAACAAAGTCACAGCTCCCAGCTCCCCGTCAAAGTTTCCGCTCCTTCGGCAGAGCATAAAGCAGCTCAGCAGGATGGCAATTCCACAGGGCGGGATGCTGTGTATGTGCCTGCATGTCTGCATGCCTGCCTGCGTGTGTGTGCCTGCGTGCGTGCGTGGGGCCCGTGGGTGGCCTGCTCAACATTTCGGTGGATGTTTCATTCCCACCCCTTTTACTACGACCCTGGTCAGGCCACTTTTATGCCAGTGACAGCTTCATGAAGCACAAAACATGGAGCAATACATGGCATGAAATTGGCAACAAAGCCGAGCAAAAGAAGGAACAATTCTCTGGCAGGATGTGATCACAATATGGCTGATTGGATCTGGAAGCAGATGCCAGCAGCGGGTATTGTCCCGGTGACTGAAAAGACATGACCCCCGAGGTACAGAAGACAAGGAGGCCCTCCTTATGAACCACAGGGGGAGGGGAGAAGAGGTGAAACCAATGAATAAATCAGGCGATGGAAACAGGGGAGAAAAGAAAATGCTAAAGAGGACTTTTATGGGGGACAGGGGCAGCTCAATATGCAAGAGCGTTGCCTCCCCAGCTAGCTGAACACTTGCTCAGACAATGGCTTTTTAACAGATGGGAGCCCCGCTGAAAGGGGCCAAGTTTTGTGCAGTTGAGAATCCCTGTTTGTTTAGTCTGCTGCTGCCCAGGCAGGTGTCTGCAGAAAGGCAATCCAGCAGGTTAAGTGTCTCAGGGGCGGTTTAAGACAGGCAAGCCGGCGTATCAGCTAGGACTGGTTTTATTGGCAGGGGACTGATCCTGTTAGTCTTGCTTGTGAAGCCCTGAGGGAGGAGAGGAAAAAAGAGATCTCTTTTCTCCCTTCCTTCTAAGGACAGATTTTCCCGTTCTGGGCAATCAGGCCCCTGTAATAAACCCTACCAGTAAGGCAGCTTCATGTCACAGGTACTGACAGGGCACAAGACACTGCAAAGGAGCACAAAATGTTGAGACAGAGCACATAACGTTGCCGCTTACAATATCACAACTCCGAGTTCCTACACATACTCCTCCTTTTTCTCCTTTCCTACAACCCAGTTGTTTACACTACAGTTTTCTGGATAGGCTTCTTCATCTATTTCGGCATTTACTGCAGATCATTGAAATTCGACTCACACAGCTCCTGACCTCAGTGATGTGCAATTCTCCCCTGCAGTAACAGAGATAAAGCCATTCTCTTCTGTTAACGATGACACCCAGCCAGCGGGACTGGTGGGGTTGATTTTTCCTCAGTCACATAAGCACACAGACAGTAAATGCCACATACAGGATTGGGAGACCCCGGCATGTCAGCGTGGGAGTGGTGTGCTGGACCAGCCCAGAGGAGGTGAATACCTCAGTCACTCCCAAGATACTCAGCAGTACCCGAGATGACACAATTTTCTTGCATAACCCTATCCGAAACAGCAAACTTACAACAACATGGATCATGTCAGCAACACAGAGAACGAGGAGAAGGGAAGGAAAACACACACAGCATCACGCCTGAGTGGCAATGGGAATGTCATCTTCCCTCGTGCTGGATCACAATAGTCACGATAGTCCTGAATCTCAAACAACTGGAGGGAAGGATGAAGATAAACCCACATTTCTATATTCCTACCCATGATATTGACTTGCTACGTGACTTCAGATAAGGGACATCACTTCTCTGTGCTCCCATTCCCCTCTTATCCTCCACATCCTTTCTCTGCTTAAAATGCAATGTCTGTCAGAGTTGGTAAGAGTATGGATTCTATATGCCCAACAAGACTTCCATCCCAATCCAGATTTTTCCTTTCAGAAGTGTGAGACAGTAACATTTCCTGTGCTTTTTTACCTCATTATGTGCTCTGGAACTTTTCTGTAATCATGATTCTCATTGAGAAAAAAAACCCCACTGCTCTAATTTTACCAAAGCAGCCTTCCAGAGGGTAAACAGGGATCATTACTTTTAGGGAAACTATGGTTCTGTGACAAACCAGGTCCTTTCTGTCCTAGGACCCCCTTGCAATCTCTCCTCCACCTCCAGATCTGTTTTGAAAGCAGAGAGGTGAAAGCTTGTTTCCTAAATATATATTGGGTTGCCACAAGGCTACTGAGCCCACCCACAAGAGATCTGCAAAAAAGTGTGAAAGTAGTACTCACTATAGTAAAAGCTTCCTCTCCTCCTTTTAAAAAAAAAAATAGCCAAACCTTTATCTGTCTGGATTGGGTTAAACAGCACAAAATATTAACCCCCACACAGAGTTGCACATGCAATTGCACCTTTGGTGTCTATTCTCTGGCATAAAAAATGTGGGTCTTGAACTATCAACCTAGACACAAAGGTTTTTTAGTCACTTTCAAGCTTGCAAAGCCTCTTATTTTAATATTTTTGATACAAAGTTAAACGTTTTTCTTCAAAGTGCCTAAGGATAATGCTAATGCTCTTTGTGAATTTGCCTCTTCCCATTTAGTTATCTTGGTGCTATTCATTTTTAAAGGCTTAAAGTAGAGTTTATGCGGCATTAGTATTCATAGGCACATGCTAATTTACTCTTATGTTCGGATACGCAAGTGGTTTTTTTCAGATGAAACAGAGGGGATTAGATCTAGATCACTTGCTCTGAAGAAAAGTTGTAGCATGCCTCAACTTTCTATTCATTTCAACACCGCATCAATTACTAGAACTAGATTTCTTGTTCCTAAGGCAGAAATAAAAATATCTGCTGCAGTCTTGTAAAGGGAAAAAAAAAAAGTGTATTCTGGTATGAGAAAGTCACAAAGTCTCCAACCCCTCCCTCTGCCCTCCTCCCTTCTCCACAGGGATGAGGGATTATCACCGCTGATCCCTAATGCCACTCTGACCACCGTCTGCCAGGGCCAAGGGCTGTGCTCCTGCTGCCCATTGTCAGCGGTGGCAGCTGTGGGGAAGGCAGAGGTTTGGGTCTGTCCCAGCCAGCCAGCGCTCGGGGGTCACCCTCGGGAAGGTCAGCGTGTCCCTTGCCTCGGCGTCACGGCCATAGAAATTTGCTTCAATCTACACGTGTTTGAAGGAGGAACTCGCAACAAAAGCTTTTTCTAAGTGTTCCAAAGCATACAGTTGGGGAGGGAAAACACTGCCTTTTGATTCTGTTTTTACTTTATAATTCAGCTTTTAAACTTTATTGTTGTTAAGCATATTAGCATTTGAAAGCAAACAGAAACTTTCACCACTTTTCCCTACATTTCCTGTTTGGAAACAAGAGAATTACCTCACCAAAATCCATTTATGTCCTGAATTTGATTTGGAATATGTAATCCTCCATGAAGTGATAATGCAGTTAGAGGGACATGAGTAGGTGCCCTGTTCCCCTCTGGAGCAGCTGTGGGGCATCACAGACCCAGCCCCCCCAGACCTCACTGCACCCCACAGAGCCTGCCTGTGGTCCCACACAGTCACGGACAGCGCAAAGTCACTCCTGGACCCCTTTTGGTATTTCATGTCTTCCCGATGCCATCCAGCAGCCGAGGAAACACTGAGGGAGCGCTTCAGCAGCAGGAAGGGCAGGCAGCTCAGCAAGGTCTCCTTCAGACCGCTCTACAGGAGTGGCTAAGGAGGAAAAGGCTTCATTCCAGGCACACTCTTTTTCCTAGTCACAGGTATTTGCTATTAAGGCACATTGAATTTTTCTTTCCCCCTTAGGAAGAAGGAGGTGAAATTATGTGAAGAAGTCAGTGTTCACTATGGGGTAAAAGCAAGGAGGTCAGCTGAGTACCTGTAGCTACACACTTGAAATGTGTAAATATAAACCACTTCTGTGCTTATGAGAGTATATCAGTGCCATTTGGTGGTGCTGATTACCTGACACTGTACCTCAGGTCCAGTATGGCTCTTAATGGTTATTTTATATTTTGCCCTACCTGTGTTACTAATTTGCATGACTAGAAGACACATAAGCACATGGAAAGGATTTTCCAGACAATAATTTTGTACTAAGTCAACCAAAGAACTGTAACATCTTCACTGAAGCTAAAGGATGACTACCTGGCCAGACCACCAGAACCTGGGTCAATTAGACATCGAGGTTACATCAAGGTGAGTGCATGAAACAGTGAGAGGGAACAGTCCTGGGCATGGGAATGCAGTTGTCTGCCTCAACAAACAGATCTAACTTTCCCTGACACTGTTTTGGCTGATGCCAGCCAGCACCACCTTAAAAGATGCCTAAGTGCGATTCCAGAGGATGCACATCGATACCTGGACTGCTTGCGATAAGCAATGTGTGTGCTTCACCCTGCCTGGCAAGTGAAGAGGATTTACAATCTAAGCTGCAAGCTGTTCCTCACCACTGGCCTCTGTGCCCAGGAACACTCTGGGACATGTTTAATTGTGTCGTTTGTGTAACCCAAAGGTCCTCTTTCCACCGAGACTCTGAAATTATAGCTGTTGTTTGGCATCAAAATTTAAGGACATTGCACTGCTTGTTTTATATCAAGTTGCAATCGAATTTATTACATAACACACACAAAAGTAGGGGCTTTCAAAGCCTGTCATTCCTGAGAGAGGAAATTTTGGGTTTGAAGTTGCACAGACAAGTTCCGGTGCAACTTTTAACCATCATCTCTACCTGCGCCCTTCACAAGCATTACTGTGAAGTCCATGTATAAAATAGAATTTTTAATGCACTAATTTTATGCCTGGGAATCAGGCACTGGGAGATTCAGATGAACAATACCCACCCTTTCATTTTTTTATCAATTTGAAATATTTCTGCTTGTTTTTTTCAGGTATTAAAATCATCCAGTTCTAGCCCTGTATACATTCAGTGTACAGTTCCCTGTTGACTTCAACTATTGAACTTATTGTAGGGCAATTCTATCAGAGGCATTACAGCCCACCTCAGACCTCAGACCTCCGTTCACCTTTTCCATTTTTTTCTTCCTCCTTCTCCTTTTCCCTTTTCATTTCCATTTTTCTTCTTTTCCTTGTTTCTGTCTCCTGCTTTCCTTGTCCCTCCCTCATGCAGCTTACAGGGTGCTGAAGGCACCAAATGCATAGGATTGCTCCAGGTTGCTATGTCCAGATGGAAATAGTAAGCAAAGGGAAAACTTTGCTTTTAGTTTTGTTCACATTTAGTCTTGGACTTAGGAAGGACAGACACCACAAAAAACTTCTGATTTTCTATTAACTCTGAAAAATATATATTTTCACTCACGTTTCCCTTAGAAATGTACAATCCCCTTAGGTTGAAACTCCATGCCGTATTGAGGCTTCTAACACAGAAGAGCTGCTTTAGGGAAGGCAGGTGCAGAGAAAAAGCTGGTCCTGTGAGCATTCACAATGGCCCTACTCCTTCCATGATTTCTCTCCAACAGCTGGGATTTGGCTGTAGACAGTGAAGCCCACTTTCTGGAACAAAAATTGCTGCTCTTGTTTAGGTAAAAGAGACCCTGGCTGGTGTAAAATAAAGCATACATAAAGTTAAAATATGTAAGGGAAAGAAAAAAAAAGAAACAGCGCTCTAATGTAACTGGAACTGCAGTACTGCCAATGTTTTACTGTGAGTTACATGAAATACTCTGGTTAATGAAAGATTCCAGCAGTGGCTGGACTGCACAAATGCCTCAGGTTTTCTGTGGAAGCACAACACAGAGTATCTCAGTCTTTCATGCAGCACAGAGAAGCTTGAAATCACCACCTCCAGGCAGAGGAACAGCTTTCAAGCCAAGAGACCTTTTCTCCAGTTCCCAGTTTGTGATTTCTGAAAGGCTTGCTATTTCCAAACCAGCTTTGGAGTCTGCTTGTGCAAGTCTGGGAGCTGCAGATCTGAGCAGGGAACCCCTGTCATGTCACTTCACATATGAGTTGTGTGAATATTTCTGTTCGTGAACCTGTCTACAAGCAACTGGGAACATAAGCCCCTCGGAAATCAGTGTGGCACATCCTATGGACACAGTAATCCTCCCCAGCTGACCTCCTCTGGGCTGGGAAAGCTCTTCCCCATAGGCATCCAGGCCCCAGCTGACTCGTGTTGAAGCACAGAATGGACCAAACACGCTGTCACCTTTGTAAACTGCTTTAATTGGACCTGAGTCCTTGATGGACTGAGGCTTCCAGCTCTGCTTGTTTAGCAAGAAAAGCTCTCTTAATTTCTTATTATGGCACACAAGATTTAGTGCAGATCCTTTAATTTAAATGTCAGAATGTGAGCAGTAATTTATTTCCATAAAACAAAAAGCAATAAAGTCAAATATATTAAGCTCTGGCTGTGAGGGCTCAGATTATACAATTTATAATTGTACAAAACACAAACAGCAAAAAACTACCCACCAGAGGATGAGTTATTATCACTCACTTAAGTGTTTGATTCAGGGCTGGTGAAAGCAGTTGCAAGAAAACAATGAAGAAAAATAAAAGGAGAAGTCAAAGCATTTGGGACACTGAAAGGCCCTCAGTGACAGTCAAACATGAGGAACAGGATCAGCTGATGTGCCCCTACACCTGCTGGCCTTCCCAAGTGCTCCTCTGCTGCTCCTCCAACTACTCTGAGGCTTACTCTGACCTCCCACTTTCATATTGGTTACACTCTGCCAATATTCATTTTTGCATTACACCCCTAAAATCACACTCCCTGAAAAATGGTAAGGAACACAAAGGAATAAGGTGTTGTATACTTTCCAGCTGGGACCATATTTTTTCAGCAGCCAGCACCTGGGATAATGAAAAGCTGGTCTTCAGTAAGACCTTATGTGACACCAGTAACAACATCACAAACACAGCTGTGCCATAGGAATTCAGATGATGATTACCTGAGTCAAACCAGAATGACTTAGTAAACTTAAACTATGAAAACACGTCTCTGTAAGCAGAAGAAGTATTTCAGCTGGTACCCTCACCAGAACTTCTCTGAGAATATGAGCTCTGCCCCCCATTCTGTCTATGTAAGATATCCATAAAGTGACCATCAAGTAATGAGGAATATCTGAGTCATCCTGGCAAAACCCAGTATTTGCAGGAGGTATATCAACAAAGGGCACAGTAAAAATGTACAATGTGTAAAGCAGCCTTGTTATTGATATTTAGGTGACAGAGGAGAGGCAGAACTGAAGACAAAACCATCACAAAAGCCATTCGGAAACTCTGCATTATACCACAGCTCCAACTATTACAAAAGCCCCTGAAGCAGAGCTGCAGAAACAGAGGTCTGGTGGCTGCAAACCTGCCAAGCCTCCCCAGTTTCACAGCTGGTCCTCACGGTACATGCTGTGGAGAGGCTAAGGATGTATTTCTGCATCTTTTTCGGAGAGCAAGAGTCAGCTGAAAAGGGACTGAGGGGGCACTCGATCCCCTCATCCAGATTATTGATAAAGATATTAAGCAGAACTGGCCCCAAAGCTGAGCCCTGGGGAATAGCTGCAGCCAACTGGACATTACTCCATTTGCTGCCTCTCTGGGCTCTGCCATCCAGACAGCTTTTAACTAAGCAAAAAACACCTGTCCAAGCCATGGACCAGGAGAATGGTTGCAGGAAGTGTTTCCTTGGCAAAAGGCATCTGCTCTGCTTTTTTGAGACGAGAAGTGTATGATCTGACAGAGTTGCAGTCCGTGTGAGGGCTTATCAGGACCAGGAGGACAGGGCACTAAATTTTGGGATCTACATGATGTCCTTGCTGTTTTACTTGCAATAGGCTTCAAGAGTGGCTCTTCCAGTGCCACTTAATGCCATCACTGAAGCCTCAGGAAGTCCTGATTAACAGTATTCATGCTGGGCCGGGGCCGAGGCACTCCCCTCCTTTTTGCTAACCCTTAATGTATTCATTGCCTTATTTTCATACATGCTGATTGAATAGCGATTTATTCCTCTGGTGCTAGGCTAGTCCCTCCATACTAAATGTGAAATCTTTATTCTAACCAATGTCTAAATCATTGTTTTCTGGCGGCGCAGATCATGTGGCACAGATTATTAATAGCTCTGGTCTCTACACCACTTGACACGGCGCTCCAGCTGTCATTCTGCTCCCTGGCTCGTATGATTCTTGCACTGGTAAAGTGCCAGGCCCGGGCCGAGCCCATCAGTCACTGTCACCCAGCACCCAGTGATGAATAGCCCCGCGAGCACCGTGGCGAGGCCTCGGCTCCCGTTCACACGCGCCTGACTTTTCCCAACTCCAGCACGCCAGCTGAGGCCGGGCCCTGCCGAGGTGGGCCGCGGCGACCTGCAGAGACCACCCCCCCTGCACCCTGGATTAGTTAAAAATGAAACAAATCCTAATGCGATCATGTCACTAATTATGCATTTAATTCAGTTATAAGGAGCTAATGGCTCCCTCAGTGACAGCTTTTACTGCTAAAAGGCAATTCATTCCTAAAACTGAGAAATCTAATTACACAAAATGCTTCGTCCTAATCCTTTCAAAGAATAATCTTATTTGTAGACATTAACATCCCAGATGCTGCTGCTGTTTGTCCATTATGACAGTGTTTGTCCTGAATAATGTATAAATAGCTCTTTCTGGACAGTTGCATGTCACTAAATCAATACAATTTGCTGCCTTCTGTTACATTAAGTCAGCCTGGGCAAGCTGGAGAAAATTAACCTTTTGTTTCCCACTCAAAAGGGCCTTTGAAATTAGAAACAAGAAAGGGTTGGAGGGCCTATGGGAATGAGGAGGTCTATTTTTTTTTTTTTTAACCCACAAAGTGTTCAGCAGATCTGCAGGGCTGGTGATGGATATATCTTCAGGAAAACTGGCAAAACATTTCCAGGTAGTGGGGGGGACACAAAAGGGAAAATTGTGTTCTGCTTTCTCGTCTTTTCCTTAAATGCTTCACGTTTCTTCTACAGAACCAGCTTAATTGTAGTAAATTCTACAATTTCTGTAGAATTCTGTAGTGTTTTGTTGTCAAGGTAACGATACTGCTGCTAAGATGTTCTTTAGCAGTTGTGGTAGCTCCCACAGCCAGAGAGATGGGAAATATCCCCACGGAGTCGCTCTCCACACAGAAAGCCCTTCGAACACAGAGAAAACATGAGAGAATAGGAAGTCTGTCTCTCATGCAATGTATAACTGAGAAGATGAGCTGAGGGCATGTGGCTTTGAGCAGAAACATGGCCAAGTGTAAAGCTGGATTTCAGTGTATTTGCCTATTTATCTTATGTATTAAGAATTAGCTGCCTGCACCTATTGTTGTGCTAAAATAACCAGCTCTCCCCTAGAATTACTACAGGAATTCCACATTTCCATGTGATGGCCTGGCACTATCCCAAGGGACACTCATAGGATTCTCCATATATCACTAATATTTGTGAAAGCCTCAGATACACTTGGTTTTAGCCATAAACTCAAGTCTTACTGAAATCACTCTATCTTTGCCAGGGACCAAGAGTGAAGCTGGCAGTGCTCAGAACCCGGAACAGATCACAGCTCTGAGTGGAAAGGAAATCACAGCTCCTACCAAACCCACAACTCAACTCGAAGTACATGCTCCATGTTGCACTCTAAAGCCATCAGGAAGCCAACTTACTGGAAAAAAATCCAGTGCTGAGAAATTATGCCCAAGCTCTTGATAGAAGTGACAACTTCAGCTCGTATTCTGGCCCCAGCCTCCAAGCATCTATTCTGTGAATTTACCAGCAATGTCCCTAATTGCTGGCTTCTTGAAACAGCACAGAGGGAGCTCAGCAAGCAGAAGGATTAGTGAGAAATTAAGGAGTAGTCTGCCATGCAAAAAAGTGCAATGTGGGAATTAGAAAATGCCGTATTTCCACATTGGTGATTTGGGTTCTGGCTCAGTAGGCAAAGCTTCCATGGCCAATCTTCAGGGCACTGAAGGGGGTGAAAAAGGGAGAGCAGACGACAGCTTCACTAGCAGAGAGGCACATACCTGCCCCTTCAATGCACACAAGTAAATGCAGGTATACCCTCCTTCCAAGCACGCAGCTCTATCAGACACTAATAGCCAAAGTCAAAAGCTTGCTCTTGGAACCAAAAATCAAATAACAATCTATTTGCCCAGAAAAATAACAGTACAATAAAGCATTTGCATGATCTTCCCATGAAAGGCTACATGAGGGAGCTCCCTGGGGCTGCACATGCACTGCATAACATCAGGAAGAGTCCCTCACATGGTGACAAGGCTATTGTGACTGCTTCCCGCACAGAGACCACATCTGGTGGAATTACCAATTTTGCTGCCATTTCAAACCATTTACTCCCTGTCTACTCATTTTTCAGATGATTATTTTCTTTTCTGTGCCAGTCTGAGTCGTTTCATTTTACTTTCAAGACCATCTCATGGAAGATTTCTCCTGTGACGGCTGCAGTTCAGCTCTCCAGGACTTTTTGCCATTCGTGGCTTCCTGAATTAAATTATGGCAGCTACTTTGTTAAACAGACCTTCTCCTTGCTTACTCATCCTAACAAGTTAGCAGATCCAGAGAGCTGCCAGCAAAGCTCCCTTTACCACCCTGCATTGCTGGCTTGCCATTGCTCTCCACAGAGATGGTCAGATTTAGAGGGGCTAGGGGGATGTTACTTTTAGGGTTGCCTCATGAAGGCAGTGACTAACCTGTGACACTATAGGTTTCTTCTGGAAGCACATGCCGGTGAGGAATGCACAAAACAGACCTCATGGGAAGCCCTGCAAGGTCTATTTGCCCTGTGCCAGTGGCAACCTCTTACCCTACTGCTTGGTCTGGCTCTGGCATCATAATGAAGCAAGAGCTGGGGACTGCGTATGACAAAGGTTTTAAATTGACTGCATCACTACAGAAGGCATGAAATCACTTCCTTAGACTCCCTGCTGTTAGTGTTCTGTGACCAGGGGGACACAGATATGTAGTTATGTCAGGTCAGCATTTTCCACATATACTAAGTGTATTTAAAATATTCAGTGTATCCATTTGAATATTTTTAGGGGGATTAATTGTTCAAATCTAAAAAGTTTATGCCACTCTAATGGACTACTAATGGAAGAAGCTTTTAAAAAAATCTCTGCTTTGTTCTGAGACTGGACTGTGACCTAACCACCAGGTATAATATGTACCAATATTCATCTTGCACCGTGAAATTTAGATTGCAAATCCATTATGGTAGAGTCTGTGTCTTTATGTATTGTGTGCTGCTGAGCAAGCTCACAGAACTCAATAAATAATAAATGGTAGGAACCTGATCTGGAATATTAAACGTGATCTGAAAGATTCTTCACCCAGGAATTTGGGTTCATTTTCCCCAGAAGCTTTGTCTAGGAGACCAAGGTGCAGCTGTGACAAGAAAAGCCAGGTTAGCACTGTATTCTGTTGGATGGGTGTGATTTGAGTCCCAGCTGCTTGCTTTGCTGACAGAAGCAGGCAGACAGCCTGTCCCAGTGGCTGGCAGGACATGTCAGCTCAGTGTCCACCCCTGCCCACCTCATGCACAGTGACTTCAGCTCTCCTTTCAGATGTCGGGAGCCTTATGGGTGGGCTCACCTGGGGCAGGAAACACAACTTCCCACAAGACAGTTCTCAGATCCCTGGGACAAACCAATCTGAAGTGCTCTGGCAAGAAAATAAAATTAGTAAAGCTGATTTGCAGTGTATGACTAGGATCTCCCATACCTTAATCAGCTACAGAGTCAAAAAGAACCTGAGTTTTTTCAAGTGAGGACCAAATATTTAAAATATTCCTCAAACAGAAACTATTTCCCTTTGATCATCTCTGAAATAGTTCCTGTATTGTTTAAAGAAAAACAAAGATCAAACATAAAGATTAAAAAAATTTAAAAAGTACTACCTTCTGATCACAGTTGTTTGAATGGGTGCTTGGAACCTCATTTAGTTATCAGGATAATGTAAGGTTACTAATTTATTGTGTTAGCAAGGAGGCCACACAGAAAGGGTTCTCTTACAGCTCTCATGATAAATAACAGTTCCCTTTTGCTTAGTCAGTAACTGTTGCCTAGTGCTGGATTTAGTTTTGATTTAATCAAACAAACTGGACCTCACCTCTGGTGATCTGTAAGAACATAGAAAGTGGAAGAACACAGAACAAGGAAGGCAAGAAAAGAAAATTTTGGTATTTTTCCCTTCCCAAAGGAGTCATGGATCTTCAGAAAGGCCTTTTCATCATTGCATGCATTGCCACCATTTTTTTGCTGTGGAAATAATTGCTGGAGATACTAAAACATTTTGCCCTCCAAAGAGATGAGTGCTGGGGATCAGAGCAGAACACAGATGGGATTGAGCTGCTCCTGGGGAGATGAGAAGCTTACACAGCTTTGCTCACTAACTCTTTGAATAGCAGATGATTTCTCAGAATCACAGAATAATTTAGGTTGGAAAAGACCTTCCAAATCATTGAGTCCAACCATTAACCCAGCACCGCCATTTTCACCACTAAACCATGTCCCCAAGAGCCACATCCACCTAGTTTTTGACCAATTCCAGGAATAGTGATTCCACTGCTTCTCTGAGCAGCCTGTTCCGATGCTTGACCACCCTTTTCACTGTAGAAATTTTCCTCATATCCAATCCAATATGCTATTCTGTGGACTATGTTTTACAGTTATGTGGCTTAACCTTTGTGGAGAGCTGCTTTCTGTTTCTGAAATGAAAGCCTGCCATGGTAAAGCCAAGGGTTACAAGACAAGTAGAATTATAGGTCTGGAGCAGAAAAGCCGGCATGGAAAAGTGGCACACTGAGAAGTGAGCATGTTTCCTGGTTAAAGAGTGCATTTTACATCTGAACTGATTGCCAAGATAAGGGAACCCCCTCTCATTATCTGAGCCTTCGATCTTTCAAGTGCACTTTGGGAGTCCATGAAGCCAAGGCAAAGAACTGAGCTCATCCTATCAAAAGGAAACAAACAGACTTGTGTCCTTCTAGGGGTGCACATGTGCCCAGAAGAAAGAAGGAAAGAAAGGGAATAAATGAGTTTCTGATATTTCCTTCAAAGTTGCCATTCTTTTTTTCCCAAAATGAGAGAGGATTTATTGAGAGTGATGTCTGAGGGTATACCTGGTGTTATCATTATACATCTGAAATAAGAAATTCATATTGTAAAACATTTCCTATTACACTAAAAAATAAGTGCTATTTCCATGCTGCAGAATAGCACCCAATGGTAAACCTACAGCAATGTCATTTAAGAGGGAAGAGAATAATATCTTTATTTTCCCCCAGAAGACACCTAGAGAATGTATTGTCTACAATATGTAGCATCCTTCCCAGGTGTGTTTTCTAGGATTCTTCACTGCTTATACTGTTTTAACAATCAGTGAACAAGAATTTCTTAACAAGAGCAAGGGAACAAGATTTTCTTACCAAGAAGAAAATACATGCTCAGTATCTCTTGCCAGAGATAAACAGCAACAGTTTCAGAGCTATTGAAAAACTATAGATTCATGTAAGAAATACTGTTAAAATGTAAAATATTAAATGTCATGTCATTTCTTACCAAACAATCTCAGCAGCAACATTTTCATTCGCACTGAAAAGGGTGCTGAAAGGCTTTGTCCCTAAGGATTGCCATTTCAGGTACACCGCTTGCACTGCACACCCAAAGCAGCAGAGTTGCTTAGAGGCCTTTTGAGCTGCATCTGGAGGTGGCAGAGGAGGAAAAGCAGTGCCCAGCAGCCCACCATTATCACTGCTTCCTTGGTTCATTGGGAGGTTTGTGTGTGCCTGAGCAGGCTGGTGTGGTCAGGCAGAAAACACAGCTGAGCAGCGGGGCCTGGGCACCCCTCCATCACTGTCAATAAGCGAGATGGAGGGCCCTTACATCATTTCATTTACTATTTCAATGATTACATAGATCATTGCCTTCCCATTGTTTCAATGATAGATTTAATTAACTTCCAATTAATCACAGAGGGTGATATTTAATGCTCATCCCTGCACCGAGCAGTGTCACAGACCAAAGAATATATTTTGAAGGCTTCAGTAATCAAGAGGTCATGGAAGATAGATGTTCTTCACCAAAAGAGAGAGAGAGAGAAGATAAATTTGTGTGTCCACTCTGCTCTGGCTAACTGTTTTAGGATAATTGTTTCACATCCAAATTATAACGTTCCTAAAGGTCTATCCATGCACAAAGCCAGATAAAAGGGAGGAAGGGGGGTAGGTTATTGGGTCATATTATAGAGACTTCATAGGGCTGTAATTCCCATTGGCAGGCAGTGGCAAATGTTTGCAGCTGCAGTGGTTAAGGCCCCGACAAATGGGCAGAAAAAAATTCCTTGTAAAGATACTTCCATTTAGATAGAATGACTTAAAAATACCAAACCCAAATCAATGACGAAAAGGAGAATTTCATTACACTAAGGGTGATTACAGGCTGTGCAAACCCTACAACTCATCTTCTGCCTTTGTGGGAGCAGGGTGTCAACATCAGGGCATCTGCTTATGGTCTTTTAGAAGGGGTTCAAAGGATTTCCATAAGGAAAAAAATTCCCTATTATTTTAAGCAGAAACACTTAATTGACAACACTTTCCTAATATATCTCGTGAACATATTTGAGGTGCCTGTGTCACTTAAAAAATACTAGATGACATGAGTGAAATATATTTTACACATGAAAAGCAATTTTGTTTCTTTTTACTCTTTTGACAGCATTCATGTCAGGCTTTTGCCTGAGATAGTGCCCAAAGGCACTACTGTAATACAAACAGTGACCAAGTGTCCAAGGCTGAGAACCCTCCAAGTTGGTTCTCTGACCTGGGCTACATCTGAGCAATTCGAAAATTCCCAGCTGTGCAAGCTGCGGGACATGCTCAGCAATGCCAGAGCTCTGCCCTGGGAGCCAGACAACCTCTCCAGCTCACCACTTCACAAATTCCCACAAACCCAATATGCCCCAAAACCCACTGCAAGCACAATGCTAGGGCCTTAAAAAAGCCATGATTTGGCCTGAAAGAAAGGATACAGGCACTGAAATAAGGGTAAGGAGAGCCCAGAGAAGCTGCAAGGACCAGTAAGGAAGAGGAGGTAACTGTGGAAGGACAAAGCACCAGTCTCTGTCTGAAGGGGCCAGCAAATCTGTGACAATAGCCACAAGACATTTCAAGAAGCCCCTGAAAAAGACGGCTTAGTACCTCACCCTTGCCAGAGCTGGTAAGGTAGACTGATACATCTGCAGAAATGTTGTATTTGGTGTATGCACTGAGCTTGCCCTGAGCACCTGGTTGGGATGACCTGGTCCATTCTTAGTTGCTCAATCACGCTCTCTTCTGGCCTGAGCAGGGCCCTGTGCCATCACCTTCCTCACTACCACAGGCTGCCCACTGCCTGCCCCAGCTCCAGACCTGCCTTTTAGAAACAGTAATGAGAGAGGGGGAATGTTTTCACACCCTCATAACAAGCAAAGATATCCCATAAGGATTTCTCCCATGTTGGCAGTCCTGGCTAACCTGACAATGTGACAGTAAATTCAGCTGTGTGCATGTGTGTGCATGTGTGAGTGGGACAGAGAGATGGCAGGAAACCTTCTAACAAATGCAGAGTGTAATTCTTCCCTTTCCTTTCCTATGGCTAATCTCTGAGTGCAAAGTAATTATCTTTCTCATGACTTTAAATCTCTCTCTCTGGTATATTCTTGCCTGTCCAACATGACTTTACAACTCCTTCATCTGGTACACAGCTGGCGTGCCTCACGGTGGATTCCTCTAAAGAGTGATTTAAAGTTGCTTTCCATCAGTGTAAAACTAATGAGCAAGAAACATCTTGACACATGGTAACTGTAAGCAACACACTTGGTCAGCTGCATACAAGAAAGACACCCTCACTTAAGGCTTTCCAACTGTTCTCTTACAA
The DNA here is from genome assembly GCA_013397815.1 of Aleadryas rufinucha. Lineage (NCBI taxonomy): Eukaryota > Metazoa > Chordata > Aves > Passeriformes > Aleadryas > Aleadryas rufinucha. The sequence continues at coordinate 126,298 of VZTH01000298.1, forward strand.
GCACTCACCAGGCTCAAAGCCCAGCATGCTTATTTATTAGTATCTTCACTTGCCCAGGTGTCTCTTTTCAGATAGACACTCACCACACTTCTAATGCAGCTTCCCATCTGGAGTTACTGCTCCTCTCTTACTCTGTTCCTAGAGACACACTGGAACCTATTGGTGTTTTAAATAACAGGACATGCTCACTGTTTTCAGGGGTTTTTTAAAAAGAAATGAACCTGAAGCTTTTTCTGTGGCACTCAGCACCTTGCCGCAGCAGCATGAATACAGACAGCCTGGAGCTTTCCTGGTGTGATCCCAGATTTACCTCAGCTGAACTGAAAGTACTGTGAAATTATTTCAGATTTACCAGGTATATGTGAGAAGAGAGTTTTAACCCCATATAATTTATCTTCATTTTCCCTCTGTGAAACAGAGAAGCCCGAGCAGAAATGGAATCTTGGGACAGCATTTTCTTACACAAATAACCAAAGCAAGTCTCCAAGCAGGATCAAGGCTCTGAGGTAAAGCACCCCCACTTACTTTGATTTTATCTAAGTAGCTGTTGGTTGTCAGGAGTTTCAAGAATTCAGCTCAATGGAAAACCAGCTTCTTTATTTAGTACCTGGATGTGATTTTGTGGTTGTTTTAAAAAACATGAATGTAACTGTGGTGATATATACTCACTCACTAGTGGAACTAACTGTCTAACACTCCAGTGTTTACAACTCTGTGCTTCAGGTGCCAAATCTTCCACATTCAGAACTTAAAAAATGTTGAGTGTAATACACTCTTAACACAAAATCGTCTGCAGGGAGAGAATATCTTTTCCTCATATGCATGTAAAACCACTAAGTAAATAGCAGGGGAGTTATAAGAGCAGCTTAGGACATGGCACTGTCTTTCTTGAATACATGTAATGCGAGGTTTGGAGGAACACGAACAGACGTACTTGTGGGAAACATATACAACAGAAAAAAAGGCTTTGCTTGCAAAATATTTGAGGATAGGCTGAAGAAGAACTTTTGTGCCTAAAAATTTGTCTGCTTTTTCTAAAACATAACAGTCTTCCTGGCTTACAAGCTGGAAGATTGTACACACCAAACTACTACACAACTCAAACATTTTCTTTAAAGTAACAGAATTTATTAGCCCTTACCTTACTCTGCCTTTCCTACCTTCCTTTCCAATGCATCTTGAACATCAATTATAAATAAATGGCTTAATGACTGCATTTTTTGCATTCATGGCCCTTCAAAAGCTATCTATTTGCTAAAAAAAAAAAAAATTAAAAATCTGCAAGTTCTGCAGGCACCAAAGGTAGTGTTCTCTGCAGTGAGGTTGTGACAGAAACATCATCAAGGTACCTTGAGGATGTTCCCATCACGAAAGTGCATCAAAGGCTGTAAATGGTAAAACTAAAAAAAAAGTGTCAACACAGAGAATAGAGTAGCCAGAAAGGAGGTTCAAGCCTCTGAAATCTCTCTGCTACCCCAGCCAAGAAGGCAGAACATGTCAGAGACACCAGTGGTCTTAAACAGATTGGGGAAGATGCTACTAAGGACAGAGAAAATATTTATGTAGTATTTTTACTCCTCCCAAAATTAAAATGTATCAAGACTGAATAACTCAACACTGAAAATAGATGGACTTCTGATTAGGAAGTTTGAGTGACCTTTTCCTAACATCTGTGGATGACAGTAATTTCCTATTTGCTTTCTTAACATACAAATTCTGCAGCTTGGCTTGTTTCCTGCTTTTTTCCCTCTCCCCAAAGGCTATTTCCAATTCCCAAACACAACTCCCTGCCTCTCACAATCTGTACAAAACTTCAGCAAATGAGGCATCCTCTGTGCTCCCCTAATACCATGGGAAAAATGTTCTCTCCACCTCTCATTTAAGTCACAGAGCTGGCTGCAGAGAGCAGTGACTTGTAATTATATTTGATCTTCTCCCACCCTGCAACATCTCAGCCTGCATGCCAACCACAGCACTAACCACAAAATTGCCAAAGAAAAATAAAGATCAGTTCCTCTCTCATTCTATCCTTTCTGCCCCATTACAGGAACACAGTGTGAGCACTTCTCCAAGAGACTCCATCAGCACCAAGCAGACATTAAACATGGAGAGAGAACACATGTACATGAATGTCCCCTTGTCAGTGCACTACTGACAATGGGAGGGAGGTTTAGCAGTGAGCCTGGAGTGGAGGAATTTCCTTCACTTGTTACTTCAACTATTTTTGGCAGCAGAAAATGCAGCCCTAGGCCACTTACCCATCCAGGTGGGGGAGCCAAGTGCGCCGAGGGCTCTGGCATCTGTCACTGCGTCAAGGAGCCACCACCTAATCAAACACAAAGGGAGAAAAAGAAATACAGGAAAGTGGTGCAGCATGATGAAGCCACCTCCTCACTTGGCAAGCATGTGGTCAGACCGAATATAAACCCTAGGATTTCCAGCGTCCTGGCCACAACTCCTCCGAAACACTGAGTGTAAGATGGTAAAGGCTTTTTTGTCAGAACACAAAAGTAGTTCTGTGAGGTGCTTTCTAACAAAGTTAAGTCACTGTTAAAAGACTGGACAAGACAGAAGTTATTCTTATTTTGTACAATCCTACCACCTAGCTTTGTAAACAGCAGTATTTCCAGGTACAACAGCATTCCGTGCGGGCTGGTTGTCCACTGTGCCTGGCAGAACACACAGGCACCTCCGTTCCAAACAGCAAGTGCTGACCATCATGGATAGGAAGATCCAGGTGTGTAGAAATACTGAGACATGTCCACATGTATCTAAACAGGGGCACAAAGAAATTGCTGACTTGTCCAAAGGCATGAAACAGCCTGTGGCCAGAGTCTTTCCCGAGTCCCGTCCTTTAACTCAGCCCCCTCCTGCTTCTCTTTCCCTTCCACAGAGAGGAACAAGGAGCAGCCACAGAGCCAAAACAGAAGACATAATTTTGGATTTATTTTAAAGAGGCAGTACTGGATTTTGGATGTGCCTCAACTTCAAATGAAAGCAGATGGGGAACTACTGCCCTGAACGTAGATCAAGTGCACTATGGTAGGAGATGCCTTTCACAAAGAGTTACCCAGCCCTGTGCTAAGCCAAAGTTAGGTGGTGTTTATTTTGTGAAACTGGTTGAGATCCTTCTCTGACTAACTTTCTTTTTTTTTTCTGGCCCGGAGACCTGCATATTGTGTAGGGATAAATCCAGATCATGCTCTCTGAAGGCAGATTGATACCTCAGACAGAAATGGGGAATATCTGTGTTTGACACATACGTTGTCAGCGATGGAATTTGTCAATGGAGCTGGCACACTCTGAGTGTCCAAGGGTGGCAGTGACAGCCCAGAGAGCTGCGGGAGGCAGACACCCACCCTTGCTCTAACTACAGCCAAACCCTCATGACAAATGCTTTTGAAAAGGCCTGGGACAGGTATAGAGACCAGAATTACTTGGGCATAGACACCAACATGGATAGCAAAATGATATCACAACACTGTGTCCCACAATGACAGAAATAATCTGGACAAAGAAGATTTCTCTTTCTCCATGCAGCCTGTAGAAGATGACATTTAAATGTCATCTAAATTTGAAATTTAAAATGTCATTTAAATTTAAAAATTTCCTGTCTGAATTTAGCCCCTGATGATAGCTGTGAATCATGCAGGTGACCGTGTCCCTGAAATTACAAAAATTACAGGCATACTATTTGCAGTTCAGAGGTGTTCTGTAGAGATTGCTGAAAATCTTGCCTCCTGTTTTATTTGTTATTATTATCAGGGATTTCATAACGGGAGTGTCTATGTGAATGGAGTAGAAGTTCAGAAAGGGTGTCAGGATGAAAGCGAAGGAAAAAGAGGCTTTAAACCTTTGGGAAATGAGAGAATTCTTTACACATCATTACCACCATGTAGAAAAACATTATGGAAATGGATCTTGGACCTGCCTAATTGCCTTGGAAGAGATGACAACGGATTCTCAGCTCATGAGAGGTGTCCCTGCAGACCCTGCTCATGGGGGTCCCAATGGGACTGCGCTATGACACTCACAGCCTGCTCCGGGGATTTGGTCATCATCACATAGATCTCCTGCCCCTGTGGAGGACACAGCTAAACCCACAGTTTAGACATACCCATAAGAGTGCTGGTTACCAGTATTCACCACTTCTTTCTCTCAGATGGTCAATGTCTCAGCTTCAGGCCCCACCTCCTGGCATGGCATGCTGCTCTGTTTCACCTCCTGAAGTGTTTCTTCCCAGTTTAGTGTCCAGCTGTCCCTGACTCTCAGAGTCCAAATCACAAAATTATAAACATATGGATAGCTGGAAAGAGACCTTGGGGGATTCTTTGCTCAGGACCTTCCTTCTAGTTCCCTCCAAACCACATGCTCATTTCCACAGAGTCAAAGGCATTTTTAAAGAGGTTTACACTACTGAAATGGAAATCTTCAATATCCCCATCACCTTAGGGTAGGTTCCTTGTAGTCTTCATAAGGTGCAGTTGTGCTGGGCTGCACCTTGTAACTTTACTGAATGAAGACCTTTTACGTCACTGCATTAATTGTAACAAAAAAGCACAATATATTTCTATAGAATTATGTGGCAAGCCCCTAGAAAATAACAAAGAAGTTAAGAGGGCGTCTGTGGACACTGGGCCTTGATGGATTTCAGTCTTGCAACCTCTGCGTCTCTGCCTCTGACTGCATCAGCTTATTTGGCCTAATTAACCTGAGTTTTCCTTGCTCAACAGAAATCATCTCCATGAAAAAGGCGTAGCTTGCAGATTCTGAGGAAGGTTTTTCTGTTTTGAAATATGAATGAGAACATGCTCCAGGCCATCTGGCGCTGGCCTTTGTAGATTCCAAAATGGATTTATTACAAATTAAAAAGGAATTTTGGAAGTGTATTTTTTTAGAATTTGTTCTGGTGTTTACAGATAGCTTAAGACTGCAAAACTGTGGTGGTGTGCAGTCCATATTTGAACAAAGGTGTGTGTCCCCCAGTCTTCCTCCACATCAAGTGATTAACCACAAGGGCTGGGGTATTGTTGTCAGTGTAGTGGAGTGGGTATCATGACTCCTCCAAGGCAGTGTTCTTCTCACGTTAAAACAAATGAGATAATTGCACAAAACCAATAATTGCACTGCTGATGATACCTGAGCAAGTACCTCCTTGTGGTATGTACCAAATTCTTTGGGGAGCTCGATGTGACCGTGAGGCACAGACATCCCTTGCGCGATGGTCCCAGGACATTTGTTTCCTACAAAAATTTGCTGGAAATCCACTTTTTTCCCTGCAGCTTGGTGATACCAACCTGCCAGCCTAGCACCAGGCACTGGGTGTTAACATCTGGCCCAGGAACAAGAGCAGAATTTGGCCCTTTGAAGGCAAAGGAGAGAAATAAAGTTGGTGGGAAACCAACTCCCAGTTACTCTTTTGCTGCAGGAGTGAGAGATTTAAGCTGGCAATTTTAAAAGCACATCTCTGTTAAATAATCCAAGAAATTGGGAAAGCTGATCTTGTAGTCAGAGGACAAACTCATTTCTGAATAGTTTCATTCACTTGGGAATAGTGAATATTTAATAGAAAAGAAATACCTACAAAAGCCCAGGTGCAAGATTTACATTCAACTGAATTACAAAGGATACTGAAAAGAATTGTTACATTTTGGTGGAAATCTTTTGCTTTCAGCATTTGTGAATTTAGGAATACTTTCATTTTAAAAAAGCTTTCACTGAAACATGGTTATCCCTAAAAAAAATGAAAAAGCAAACTTGCTGAAAAAATTAATTTCCAGTGGCTCTGTTCTATTCCCTTAGGTCTTTAAAAATTTCAGATTGAAATGGATGAATATGCAAGTGCCACTTATTGATGGCCTCCCACAAGCAGTGAAATCCTTTGAAATCATTGTGGAGGTAATTGTAAAAGAAGTTATATGCATAAAATTACTTCTCTGGTGCAATACGGATCATAAATCAGTTCACAATCAATCTACCCACAACTATTTCAATCTAGAAGATTTAAAAATATATAGCTATACATAGGAAACCAAAGTTAAACGACCTGTAGCAAAGGGACGTGTGATTGAAAGATGTATTTTCTTCTTGCTGTGATGCAGCATGAAGGAGCTGAAGAATATTTTCACATTCATTGAATTTAGCAAGGAAACTCACTGGCTGATAACTTCTTGTGATACCTAATCACACTAATAGCAGTGTGGTGAAAATGTTCGGCCAACCCTAGCCACAGTGGTTACTGCAGTAGCTTAAAGAAAATATAAGGCGAGCATGGGTGACCGGACACCAAGATCCCTGGATTTTGTCTCCCCCCGACCACGTTAGTGGTGGCCAGATCTAGACTTCTGTGTCTCTCCTTGCCATGAGTGAATCCTAGCTGCTTTATGACTCCTGGGCTTACAAGCACAGGCAAAACCTGCATGTAGGTAATGCTCATCCACATTTTGAGAACTTTTGCTAACAGGGAATCTCGAATAAGTTTGGGAATATTTTGGTCCTGTCAGACTCTACTTCTGGATAGTCTCCAAGGTGTAACACAGTATTCTTTTATTTTGTCCTTAAATCTCTTTGAAAGTCAATGAGCAATCCATAAAGAACCACAAGGGCTCTCACTGCTGTGTTACCTGACCATTTAGTGTAATGCTGAAATTGGTTTAATGAGCTGGTATGCAGGTGGGGAAGAAGAAAAGGAATCATCTGCAGCTGAATCAGCCAACCTTGGTGATGAGGGGAGAGTTGAGTTTTTCCAAAACTGACAAGATACACATCACAAAAAACACTGATATTGAGACTACTTTCCAGCTAATCTGTTAAAAAAAAAAAAAAAAATCTCTTAAAAGAATGCGCTCCATTTAACAGACCTACACTTTGAAGCACAAAGAGTGTTTTAAAATTCTTAAAAAGGAATGGTGGGGTGGGCTGAGATGAAATGTGGAGAGGGTATTTCCCCTCAGGTCCATACCAGAATTTTATTTCCTCCTAAGGAAAAAACCCCTTATACCAGACCATTAGATTATTTGCTTCATTTTATAAGTAGAAAAATATCTGAAAATGTGAAATAAATATGTTCAATGGAGCCTGTGCTTAGCAGAGGAAGAAACTGTGCAAAAGGATATTTCCAAAGGACAACAAGAGCAGGCACTGAGCAGATTCTGACTGTGTTCACATACTTAAAATAACAGTAGGTGAAATACATTATTAGTGATGGTTGATGTTGACTTTTACATTTTCCAAGGGTAAGGTTTATGAGTAATGGGTCCCATAGTAGCCCCATATTACAAGAAATAACACCATTATAATATCAAAGCTGTAACCAGAGCGTGGAGGCAACTGCAATAGAAAGATGGAATGGAATCACACTCACACCCTGGGTTTTCTCACCTCTGCCTTAAAGAGATTGAGTTTAAATAAAAAATGAGGACAGTAGCTTTTCACCTCGAAAGTGGTTTGGAAAATTACCTTTAGCTTACCTAAATTTCCCCATCTTGTTTGCAGAGCACAAAGAGGTCTCCTCCTTTTATTTTGAAACCTGCTGGGCAGCCTGAAGAGATGCCATGCTGTACCGGAGCACTTGGAGTCTCCAAGGCATGGGGAGCTGGGCTCACATCTCTGTTCCAAGCCAATGACACCATTTAGGTAATTTGGCTCCCTGGCCTGTACTTTTAGAACTGGATGCTGTCTTTCTGCTCGAAAGTATCTTGTCACTGCTTCTGAATCCTCTGATTAAAGGGTTTTTGCTTAATAAGTTTGATGGGATGCCTTGGCCACTTGGGTCAAGTGTAAAAGACTCCTACCCATGTATTTTCAGGAATTTCTTGCATTTCCCATTTCCAGCAAACATCTCTTGGTATCTTCAAGAAATCTTAATGTCCTAGACAGCTCAGGATGAACATTCACATTATGTGCCTGTAACATATCCTTCTAGAAAATGAATATCCAATATGTCAACAATTTCAAAATCCCACATTTGCCCAGGGGGTCTTCACCTTTTCTCTTTTTTCCCCCCTAATATCTGTAAATTATTCCTGGGCAGTTGCTTTTGTTTACTTGAAAGCATAAAGGCAGTCTTGGGTCTCTTCCTGCCCTGTACACCCAATTTTTATTTATCTTTTTTTCCTCTCTCTCTTGAATTCTTTTTGTTTGTCAAAACTGCCTTGACATTTAAAAAGTTAGTGTGGACAGAAAAACAAAAAAGAAAGTAAATTTCAATTCTTCTGTTGTCAGCTTTTGAAAGTAGAAGCAGTTATAAAGATAGTATCTGTTATGGGTTAAATAACATGGGTGCATGGAGAAGCCTATTCCCATTCCCTTCATGCAGTATTAAAAAGGAAGGCAAGAAAACCCCCAGAGCCCAGTCTGTTTGAAGTTTTCAAACCCAAATTTTCCATTTTAATCAGAAAAGGCTTGTCTGGTGGCATTATAAGATTTCTTGTCGAGAGTAATCAAAATGACACATTCCTGAGAGAAATATAACTTTAAAGCACAGTCTATAAAAATGGAGTAGATAACATTACTGACATTGCAATAAAACATGGTAAGACACTCTTCTTAGAGTTTTCTCCATGCTAACAACAATCCTCCTATGATCTCTACGTCATGGGAAAGCAGAGAAGGATCACAATTAATTACCTTTGTGATCTATTTACTTAACTTGCAGATACAACCAGGTCTGTTAGAAGTACAAATCATGCCTACAATTGATGTGAGCATGACAGCAAACCTCAGTAACACAAGTACCATTAAAAAAAAAAAATCTTTTTGCTAGTAGGACTTAGTTCTTACTCTTCACCCCACCAGTTTGAGGTGTCTGAAGGTTGGTTGTTAGAGGCATTGGGGCTGGGAATTTTATCAATCTGGCTCTCCATAGGCAAGCAGAGGTACACACACTCCTGGTCCTGCAGTCTGCATCCTGGAGGGTCTCCAGGAGGGCACAGACTCAGGGACACGGGTACTGCTGAACTGTACAATAAGCTCACAGGTTTTGAAGTACAGAATGTCATAATCTGGAAGTGGTGCTTTTTGTTCCTGCTTTTAGACAGCAACAGTCCTGCTGGCTTCAGCAAGTTTTTAAGTCCATACTTTTTCCACTTGTTTTAGCTTGCATGAATATCCATGGCAATAAAATACACACTTCAAATCAAACAAAACCTCCAAGCCAAGTCAATGCTTCCTAATGCCTTTGCTCTGTCACCTGGGCAATGCTCCTTATGCAACACCGGCTGCTCCACAGAACTCAGCCTTCAACTAAGGTTACCATTGCTCAGCTGAATAAATAAATTCTTCCAGTTCACTATTTTTATCTTGAGTTCGTGTCCATTCCCAGAGATCATTCCTCTTCTTCTCCTCTTGCTACACGGCTTTCATAAACTGTGTTTGCAGGAGGCTGTCTGATGCCTGACCAGCCCGTTCCAGCCTTTCCCAAGGGCTGCCTCCTTCTTACTTTGTAGAGTTGTCATCAGGAGAGGAAAGCAGTAAAATACATACTGGTCAGGGTGGTCAGGGTCAGAGTGGCACATCTTTTGCCCCATTTTCAACTGTTTACATTTTTTCTTCTATTATTTTAAGTTTCCAAGCTGGTCATTAAAACCACTGTAAAAAGCTACTGGAAGCACACCAAAACAGGACTGTGGTGGTACAGAGCTTGACTGCTCGGCATGATTTTCCCTTATTTTAACTCAGTGCCAACCTAATCAGATCAAAACTCTTCAGAAAGAAGCTAAAACTGCTGCTTAAACTGCAACACCCGCAATGGGAAGGGATCAGGCACCCAGCTGGTTTCATTCCCACAAGGGAGGCTGTCTTCTTCAACAGCTGCAAACATCACCAGGAAATTAACAGGACAAATTAACTGAAATACCACATGCAATTCATCTACCATTTCATTTGATTGACGCCCATATCCACCCACTTACTATTACCCTAATGAAGATGCCATAAAAACTCTTAGTTACTTAAAAGCCAGTAATTAGTACAGTTTAAGGATGTATAAACTCAGGAGCTGTCACGCTATCCACCCAGTGGGGTAGCTATTAGTGAAATGGAAATGGGGAAGGCCTGGCATGCAAAACAGGAGCTGTGTGATCTGAATAATTCAACTTTTGCGAGTGGTGGCACACGGCAGAGCCTGATGGATATTCTCATCGCCAGGGGACCCAGCTGCATGCCTGCTTTCACACCACGGTTTGGGGACAGGTTTGGCTCTACACAGAGCCTATGTCTCTCAGCTGCTGACAGGGCAATCTGGAGGCACCAGCAGGGGGATCGCCTGTTGCACTGGCATTAATGCAGCTTGGGCAAATCCCAGTATTTGAGGTTTAAACTTCCCATCAGTGAAGATTTATAAGACTAACTCTTTTTCTCAACCATTCTCTCTCTTTCTAGGCAGAACTGATTTAAAAGCACCTGTCGGTAATCTGTGGGTAAGGATATGTCCAGGGTTTATTATCTCTTCTAAACAATTCTGAGTTGAAACTTTCCATGAGAAACTGTCCTTTCACTTGCAGAACTTTCAGGAAAAGCAACTCCCTTCCATCTTCCAAAAAAAAGAAATCCCCAAACTCAAACTGTTCCTGTATTTTCAGTGCAAAAATAATTTTTACTCTTCTCTAGCATAATAGGGACTTGCAGAGTGAAATAATTCCTATGTACCTTGCCCTGTCATGACATTATGTGATACCTGCAGAATTGCAGTAGGTTGTTACATCAGATGAAATTGTACAGACAGTTACACCCCATCATGTCAGAAGCAGGTTATCATCTGCTGTGAAGAATTTTAACTCATTAAACCACATGGTGCAGTATTAATTTATTCAAGAATAGTTTTGAATATTTGAAACATGGATCAGCATCTAAATTATTCAGCTGAGCTCACTTTTTTTCCTCATCCATAAAAGTGACAGAAGTCAAAAAGAGTGCTTTTTGAAATAGGTCAAAATTGTGGCTCAATGCCAACTCAGTGTATTTGTTTTGATTTTTCTTTTTTTGTGTGTGCGGGGGGGGTTTTTTTAAACATGACTAATATGGAACCACAAAGATCTACCAGAATAAACAAAAGAAAGGTTGGAAGTTTTTTAATAGAAAATTTCATAGTGACGATTAGCAGGCTGTGGAATTTTACTTTACAAAGAGACACTATAAAGGAAGTGGCTGTTTATTCAGTTCCTGGGAAAATAACTAAATGCTGGCTGGTATTTATTCAGCTGAATTATTAGAATAGCATTTGCTCCTATGCTTAAAGTTGTGTCAGCATTTCCATTATGCAGCTTAGCACTTAAGAAAATCAACTCAGAAGCAAATTGGTTAATAAATAAAAATAACCCAAATAAATCAAATTAGCTTTTTATAAATTTAAATTGCTTTTTAAAATTCTGGCTATTTAAAAAAGATGTTGAAAAGAAAAAAGAGATGCTAGCAGCAAGCCATACTAGAAAGCCCTCAGGATGCTTTCATAGTGCTAAATACATAAAATGTCCTTGGAGAAGCAGTTAAATTATTTTCTCAGTATATATCAGAATAAAGACAAAATTGGGAACTATTTCATTAATAACTTTGTACATTTGAAGTTGCTTTCTTATGTAAGGACAGAAATTTACTTCTGTTTTGAATTTCACATAATTTCTGTATTTTTCATAATTTTAAAATTAGAGGCTGATTTCTCATTTCAGAATTTCAGTGAACTGAATATATCGATAAGGATTTTGACTGATATGATTAAAAAGCCTTTTCTCAATAATTAGAAAAGGACAGTTTCACTTGAAAGATATTGACACTCTTCCAAATATTTAAAAAATCATAATTTTCAGTCACTATAAAAAATTGCAGGATGCTTCTACTCCAGCAATATGTGTGCAATCACACTTTTAGTACTATTAAATCGAAGCTACTCTGGTGTGCAAAGTTACACACTTGAACAGGTTTTTGAAAAATTTTTGTCGATTCTTTTTTTTTTTTAGGAAGCAAGAGCTGCAAATTCTGAGTACTGAAATTGCTAAATCTCAGTGTCCAGAAGGATCTTTGACAGAGTTACACCCACAAAACAACAGCAACCCAGCTCACCTGAGGCAGAAGGCTCAGCTTTACAAGTTGTAAAATTTTGTGGGAAGCAGAGCCTTGATAGTCTGGTTGTTTTTTGGGCTGCCAGTTTGTTCACTCCAGGCATCATCAGCTAATCATGACATCCTCCCTCTCTTCCTCAGTTCCGTGTCCCAGCACCTCATCCTCCTTAGAGAGAGACATCGTCTTCTTTTCTAATAATTAGTTAATTTGTAATTTGACCCCTCATCAAGTCCCCCTGAAGAAATTCTTTCTATTATTGATGCCAGCACTCCTTCCACTCGGTATGAACCACCTGGAGGATGAGAGAATGCTGACACAGGGACATCCACAACCCATGGATGTCCCTGTGTCAGCATTCTCCATCACTAGCTCCAAACAGAAATGTGGAAGCCCTAACACTGGTAGTTACAGCAAGGTTCACTCCCAGGACCAACTCATTGAGCTGCCACAATATACACCCTGTTATTATTGATAACATTATTATATCGCCTCAAGCAAAGCTCTCCCTCACCGCTCACAGAGCCGCCGTAACGAAAACATCCGTGGCATTGGTCCTGACATCCTTGGGATTGCATTTAATGTCTATGCGACCTGAAGTAACCCCCTGATACCTGATCATGATGCTAAGCTGTTTATTTATTTATTCTTCCTTATTTCCAGCAGTGAAGATGATTAATGCTGCTCTTTTTGCTGCATTCACCTCTGCTTTCTAGGGGCTGTCCTTGAAGGACATCCACTTACAGAAAACGCTGATAAATCTAATCTTTCCTTGTCAGGCTATGCAAATGATGACTTTATTGGAACCTGGGAACACCTACTTCATAAGTGTGAAAAGCCACTGGAAGAAATTCCAGTGGACAGCAATAATCCTTACAAGAAAAAGAAAAAAGAAAGGACTCCTATGGCCAGCACTAGTGATGTAAACCACTGCACCTTTGAAGAATATGGCACAGTTCAGATCATGTAATAGAGAAGTAAAGCACAGGTGGGAACCTGGAAGTTTCAGGACATTGTCTTTAGGATGAGAGAGCATTTCTGGGGAATATTAGCAAGCACACACATTTTATGCTGGCAGCAACTCCATATTTGATAGCTATTACTGCAAGATCCAGGAGAGTATTTTGTGCTAAACAAATGAGTCAGATTACTCCATTTCCTACCCCCACCCTCCAGTTCTCAGAGATTATGATTTTTCTTGGAGAATATTAATCCATCAGAACGATTCATCATGCAGTTCCTTTGAACAGCCCCTGGTCTCTATAGATTTTCTCAGAAGCTTGGTTAAAGACAGTCTTGACTATATCCCATTTAAGTATTTGTGGAGAGCATGTTTGAGGTTTCCCTTGGGATACTTTCTATCTTTACCAGCACTGTCTGCTCCAGACTCTGAACACACTTTCTGCAAAATCATATGCCAGCTGCAAAAGCACCCAGAGCTTTACCAAATATCCATTTGCAAAAACTTAATTTGGCTCTCAGTAAATTAATGGGATTGCATTTCAAGAAACTTGTATTAATTTCTGTTTTCTACAAATGCCCACATGGATGATGTTAGAGCAAAAATTTGCCTACAGTGTGCTGTCATTTTTGTTTTGGGAAGGCTGCTTCAAATGAAGGAATTCAGTATAAGCTCAAAAAGGGAACAGACTAGATGAACTTGGTCATCTCTGGTAAGTAGCAGCATGTGCTAAAGCTGTGGCAATACTTTTGGCACCATAGTGGCCCAAGCACATAAATGAGGTGAAGATAGCAAAATGCAATATCTTTTCCAAGTATGACTGAAATTTGTCATTGTTTTTCAAGTGTGTCTGCTGTTCTTAGGAAAGAATCAAAAATAAAGAAAATCTCCCTATTGCGAGTCATGCCCTGCTTGTGGATGAGACCACTCCTTATATAGACAGAGTATAAAATGCCTTATACCTTTATTTCTCTCAACAGAAAGCAAAGGGAATGGTGGGAAAGATGGAATTGCTCCTCATTGACTGGCTCATGGTTACCTCTAATATGCACTGTAGCTTAATCCAGCATACCAGTTAGGATACAATATAGAAGGAGCTAGAACTGCTAGCTGAAATTTGTTCCAACACAAACAGATTTAATGCTGGGTTGCATATTTGGTTGGCTAAATTGTGTCTGAGTTTAATTTTCACATGTCTGTGTGTTTCTCTGAGTCAGCTGGACTAAGAAATGAGACTTTATAAGAAAACCTGCTCTTGTGGTATTGCCAGCTGAGTCAAAAGGTAGCATCCAGACCTTCAGAAAAATCCACTGGCTGAGATCTCCCACTCGCTTTCTTTTGAGACTGTGAAGGTTCCAGATTTGCAGATCTTTAAGTGGAATGAGAACCTGACACCTGAGCAGAAAGTTCACTGACCCACAGGGAGGCAGTGGAGGTGACCCAAAGATACATGCCCACCTTCTCAGAAAGGACCTCTGCACAGGGCTGGATGTCACCTTTCAACCCCTGTGACTTCTGTCAGTGACACTTACCAGCCTCCAGAGCAAGTGCTCTGCCTCTCTGTTCCTTACAGACATAGTTTCTGAGCAGCAGGTTTCATGCATTTGAGGCTTTGACTTGTTATTTCAAAGAATGAAATTACCTGTCAGGCACATTTGCTATACAGTTTTACCACCACAGCAGAACTATTTTAAATACTACCAGATTATTAAAGTTCTCCTTCAGGAATACTTTAGAAATAATTTTGCTGCCCTCTAGCCTACTGTTGAAATCTCTCTAGCATGCCAGCATTATCCTTCAGGAATGCCTCTGAAATAGCTTTACTCTCTTTACTGTCCTTTTCATTACTATTGAAATCCTTCCAGAATGCTAAAGTTAACCTTCAGCGAGATGCCAGAATAACTTTGACATTCTGGAAGGGTTTCAATACTGATTTAAAGGATATCAAAATGCAGTTTTATGTCTTTTTTGTTTTGTTTTGTTTCAGAGTAAGGATTGTGGTGGCAAAAGATAGATGTATGAATTTCACTATGTTGTGTTTTATGTTTATATAAACACATATAACCACTGAGGATGCAGTAATAGCGGTCCTGGAACCCAGAGAAAGTTATTTTTTAAAAAGAGCTTCTAAAAATTGCCAAAGCATGAACTGAGGTGACAGCAGGGAATGTGGTTTTGTTTGCTTAATGGACCTGCAAGTGAATTCTGCTGATCTTACTTTGACAATGAAAGTTCTGAGGGCATGAGCCAACTCCTTAGATTAAAATGAGAAAGATCACAAACCTTTGCCCCAAACTCTGACTGAACCCAAATTAAATCTATTTTGAGGTGTGAAAAGTTTCTTTTGTTTTTTGTTGCTGTGCATGTCTAGTTTCAGCAGGGGGAAACGTTCAGATACTGCAACAAAGACTGTGTCTGTAATGATTCCAGCTCAAGACAATCAGAAAATCCCAGCGTCTGGGAGACATTTCTAACAAACTCATGAGCACCTGAGATAATTTAGCATTTCCCATGTATCTGATGCATAGCACTTTCCCTTCTTACTAATGCCCTTGATTCAGATCTCTGTATTAAATCAGACAAACTATGCACCAACCTGGTTTCCATGTCTGACCTACAAGCAGAAAGCAAAATTTTACTGGTTTTGCAAACAGTTAAAGGACTTCTACTGGTGTTTGGTGGGGGGAGTGAACCAAGAACCCACTACCTCTGCCATTTGAATTGAAAGCTAGTGAAACAAGGAGGGGATGAAATTCCAAGTGGCTCTCAGGAAACTGAGGGGCATAAAGGCATCACACACCTCAGCACCTCCTCCTGGGTAGCATATTGGTGCCTGACTCAGCCTGCTGTCTTTTATGGGACCTGTCCTCAGGCTCATCACCTTATCCAGGCATTGTGACCCAAGAGAGAGTGCCCTGTGGAAGCCAGAAAGGCAAAAGGCAGTTCAGCACTCTTCCTCAATCCAGCAGGCTCCACAATAGAGCCATTATTTAGGAGCAAATAATCCTGATGGTTGCTGGCACTTTCATGCTCTGGCATGCAATCCTGGCCCGACTCAAGTCTAGAGCTCTGACCAGAATCAACAGAATAAAAATTCAATGATTAATGCCTAAGCACTCAGTGCCTCCTTCTCTCCATCACTGGATTTTTCCATTTTTCTCTGCAATTGCATCCACAACCAGTGGAAGATCAGCTAGGACTGTAGGGGTCACTTACACTTCTCAGCAAGAAGCCCAAAGAGTTTTGATCTAAAAGAAAAGCTTCTGAAAAGATTTCCTCTGTGTCAATAAGGAATCTTATTAAACTTTCATAAGATACCCAATGATGTTTTTAAAATGGTTTGTCATGAATAGAAGCCTGTAGCTAAAGCAATATACAAATACATTGATGTCATTTTTTGTGAGCACCTTATATGAATATTTGTAACAATGCTACTATGTAGCTTAGAAATACAAATTTGAGGAACCTGATCACGTTTCTTCTTTCTGTCGTAGAATGAAACCAAGACTGTATATTCTGCACAGAAGAGCTGACATGCTTTTCTCCTCTAGAAACCTAAAGGCAACAAGGTTGTACCCCTGTTTAAAGGCCAATCCCATGCACAAGGTTGCCTGCTGAATAGCCAAGCTGCTCTGGACAATAGCAGCTGCTCTGCTCTGCACACGGGCAAAGGAAGAACCTACAGCAATGTCCAATAGCAGACATTTCAGTATAGCTAACAAGGTCCTGCTCCTGCAAACCTCCTGAACAGGAGCTGAATGTCGAGCACGTGAATGAGACCTGGGGATTAAAGTGAGAAAAAGTCTTATCTTCATACGAGTGGTTTGCAGGATCAAGGAGTACTCCAGTGATATAAAGCAGTGACACATTCTCCTCTCCAGACTGTGAAACTGCCTCTTGGATTCAAGCAGGACTTGCAACTGTTTGCTTTATTTCATTACAAGCTCATTTAAATACCAGAGGCAAAAATATTTAACCTTTCCATTGTTCAGTACTGCATCCCTGATTTGGTTTTGTACAGCACTATTGCTGGAAGGCGCAGAGTACAGTGGTAAAAGCAGTCTTGATCGTATTCCCCACCCCACCACATATTTACACTCTCCCAAATTTCAAGCTGTGAACACCAGCTATTCCTCATCACAAGGGGACCTTTACTACAACAAAATATTATTTTAAAGCCATACTAACAGTAATTGGAGGCAATTGAGTTTTATCAACTAACACAAACTGTGGGATTTCAGAGCTGGATTTCAGCTGGTATTTTAATGAAGTGTGCGCTAACAGCACAAAATCTTCTGTCACTCCAGCAGCTGAGTTTCATATACAGACCTTTGATAGGGTGACCATGTGTTAACACTCACATGGTTCCAGCACATGAGTGCACACACCAGCAGTCCACAGATCCATCACCCAATTTTCTCCCCCTCTTCTCCTTCCCCATTCCAGGGAATGATCCAGTGTGCCGGGTACAAGCTCTTGTTCAGGCACTGGAAAAGCCGATTGCAAAGCCTGACCTTTCCTGTTCCACACCACAGGTCTGCATTCCTGGTGTGGCACTCAGTCCTTTCTGCTAGTCTGTGCACCTTGCAAATGCTGTTCTTTGCTGAGGACATCAGTCCCACTGGGGTCAGTCCTGTGTCCGTCACAGCAGCAGAAGGTTTTTCTGCTAACTGAAGTGGGTACCTGGATCTGTCCCTCATGCTGGCCCTGCGGAGGAGACCAAGTTATGGACCTTCACCAGCCTGTGGTGTCTTTTAGATTTCAAGTTACTTGGACCAAGTCTGTGAATCAACCTGATTTTGATCTCCTACATGTTTCATTACAAATTTTATACTGGCTACGAATATTTCATTAAATCTTTCAAAGCATGTAGACACCTTCATGGGAAGTGGATATTTAAACTTGAAGTACTTAGAGGAAAGGGTCAGGAACAGAAAAAGTTCCCTGAGAAGGTTCTGGCACTGCAGATGAAAAGAAAATGTTCAAAGCGTCTGTGAAGACCGTCTAGAATTTTGCACAAACTTTTAAAGGTATATTCATGATGACTTTCCCTCCCTTTGCAGATGATTTCATGTCATGGTTTATACATTCTCACAAAAATTCAGAGCATGTATGATCATGTAACTTTTATTTTACTGGTTGGTGAAACAACTGGCTAATATATTTAATCTGGAAAGAATAATAGTAAAATTATATTTCACTATAGCAAAAAGTTTGTCTGAAGGCATCAGAAAGCACACAGGCTCCTTTAAATGGATTGTTTGTTTCACTGAGAATAAATTTTATCATTCTACTTTTAATTTCTGTTGGTTTCTCTCCCCCAAACTTCATCTTGACACAAATCACAAAAACTAACTAGACTACAATTTTGATGATGAGAAGACTTTCCTTTTTAAGCAGCTGACCATAAATGATCTTATGAACTTGAAACTGAAGATGAACTACCAAGCTCATTGGTAAAATAATTTGATTAACTTGGAATTTATTATTTGTAGTATTGCTATTTGGACAACTGCAAATTAAGCCAGAGAAAAGCAGTATGACTTTACTAAAGTTTAAGCTTTGCTCATTATAAATGCGAGATTGCTGTTGAAGATGAGCTACTCAATTGAATTATATTGTAATCTCATAAGTTTAGAACATGCACCTACTATATCAGATTTCTCAATAAGTATAAACAAAGAAAGAATTCCCTTTAGTTTGTTTTCGTGCCTACTGTCCCAACCTGCTTTAGGCTGAAACATCTTTCTCTTACCTTTCATGACAACACAAATGAAAACAGACAAACCACTACAGACTAACAATGTAAGTTTTCTAAAGCTGGAAGTACTTTTGCCTTGGACACAAGAAATCTTGAGAGTGTTTCAGGTATCAATTTATAGAAGTTGCAATCAAATATATTTTGAACCCATGCTACTATGGCATCTGTGCAATAAGGGA
This sequence comes from Aleadryas rufinucha, assembly GCA_013397815.1. Classification (NCBI taxonomy): domain Eukaryota; kingdom Metazoa; phylum Chordata; class Aves; order Passeriformes; genus Aleadryas; species Aleadryas rufinucha. The sequence continues at coordinate 145,250 of VZTH01000298.1, forward strand.
ACATTGCTAAGTCACTCCCCTGCTTTCCTTCCCAAATATACATAGGAAGAAGGAAAGTTATTCTCATGCAAATGCAGACATGTACAGGTCAAATCGGATGTCTGCTGTCCTACAGGAAGAATTTGGAGGATCAAAGAATTCAGATCAGTTTTTCCCAGGGAGAGGGAGATGTTCAAAGTTAAGTGGGTGGATAGAAAAATTTGAGGAAGCATGAACTTTTGCTTGGAAAACTTAACAACTGAGGGATGGGCGGAGATACGGACATACAAATAGACTGATAAGTACAAATACTCGATAAAAACAAGCATTTCCGGCTGGAGGCTCAACTAGAGCATCACAATAGTCTCTTTTTGTGTACTAATCTGCAAGCTGTGTATATTCATGCAAATACAGGATTTGCATGTTGAAAGATGGTTACAGGAGTGTATAAACCAGATTTTATAACAATGTGGTTTAACACACTTAATTACAGCAAGTTGATTTCTAATGCTTTTATTTCCTATGTGGCCTTCACAAAAACACAACATGCACGGCTAAACATTTCAGCAGTAGCCAGAGCAAATTATTATTGGACTATATGTTGGTCTTCTTACCTCACTAATCAGAAATCATTCAGGTTTGGTTATTTCAGTGGGATACAGCAGTTTTCCCCAGCTTTTTTCACTGTGACCATATTTGTACCCAGAAGAATATACTAGATGATACTTAAATGATGATAATTATTACAGATTAAATAATATCTTCTAATAACTTGGCTTTCTGCTTCTTGTAATCACATGATGAGTTTTGCTAATTGTTCAAAATTAGTTGATGAAATTATTTCTTGAACATCAGTGACTACAATGAGGCATGCAAGCAGTGCTGGTAAAATACAGTTAGCCCTTTAAATCATTTAATCTCATTTCTAGTCTTTTTCTGAACCACTGTAGCACTTTTCAGTAGGTTCTTCTGTGAGTTAGAGCCACGAGAAGAAAGGAAAATGTTTCAGAAGGATTTCAAGATAACTGATTTTTCTTTTTGTTCTGAACTGGAAAAAATGACAAAATATTTCTAAGGTTCCACAGAGGAAAACAGTAACTGAGAATCAGTTTAGGTCTGCCCAAGGGGATTTTTGTCTCAGTAAGTTATATTAACTAAATTTACTTCCTAAGCATGAAAAAATGAAACTTTTGTACTGACTCATCCTCATCTGAAGAGCAATAGGAGCAATAGAGGAAGGATATTAGCTATAACCTGCATGTGCCCCTCCAGATGAGTAAGATGCAAGAGATATGATTTTAACATAGATAAGCAAGGGACAGATACATTTCAGAGACTGTCCTGCAAGAGGTACAGGTCAAAATAAGTTGACAGCAAGAAAATATTTTAAATTACAAGCTGTCCATGTTATTTCACATGGCGCAGCTTTTTATTGCCTGGCTTTCTACACAACAGCATCAGAAGCATGTAACATCTGTCAGCTGTAGAATGTGCTTCTTGGTGGTCTGCAGAAAGGCCTTTCAAATGAAAAGAAAATATGTTTCTCCATGGCTTTGAAACCTCTCAGTTTCTTTTAGAAAATCATGCTATTCATTAATCACATGCTGAAATTTTTATGGGAGGACACAAGTACCTGAACGCAGGTGATAAATTTCTTAAAGGAACACTCTGAAAGATTGACAAGAGGAAAGATTACAATGATTAGTGTCTCTGTAACTCCTTAGGTAGATATTATCTCCCAGTCTTTCTGAAGCAAATTACTACAGGACTTTACTCATAAAACAATTAAAGTCTCCAACAATAAATTGAGCAAGAGAAGGAAAACAGAAGCAGGGAACAATTCTCTTAATATACATTATCAGCTCTTACCCATAAGACATTCAGAAGATTTATAATAGCAAGAGCATCAAGTTTCTAATATCTTACTTGAGGTAATGGTAAGAAAGGGACAATAAGAAAAAAATACATGCATTTAGAAAATAAAACTGCTTTGTAAAAATAAAGGAATGGTTTCACTGAAAAAAGAGGCAGAACTTAAGGAAACTAAAACAAAAATTACACTTAAAAGCAAAGATCATGATAAAAAGAAATATTTTATAGAACAGGCACAAAATGGTTATGATTGGTAGCCAATAAGCTTATGACAAAGTCATTATTTTCCATTGCAGAAGAAAATATTTGTTAATGAAGAATAATGCCTTGAAAATGTGATGCAAGTGCAGAAAAGTGGTGTTTATCTTTAGCTTGTGATGCTGACATCAACAATAGAGTGCTCATATTAACCCACTGCCCTTAAAAATAAACAGCAGTGCACTTCAATCTTGGTGTTTCTACTTTTATCTGAGATTAGTCCCTCTGCTTTGTCGAACTACAATTAAAGGGGGAGAAAACATGCAGAAATTAAGCAAAAATTATGAGTTCTTTTTAGAGCACAAGAACTTTATTAAATCCTCGTTTGGGCTGTTACGTCAAAACATTTCGAAGATGCATGAAGCCCCTGTGCCATTCCAGCTTTATGACCACAGTAATTTATGTTAAACACTTAAAGAGTATTTATGTTCTCAGTGTTAAATATTAGTCCTTGCAAACACAGCTCTGGATGCTTGCTCCTCTGCATTCCCTCTGTATTTGCCATTGTAGTTTCAAAGTGGGGCAGCCCTCAGAAGTGTTGACTTCTCCAAGCCTCCGTCCAGCACTATGGAAACTGGTGCAAGTAAGGACTTTGATTTCAACTGGAAGCAGACCAAGACCCGAATTTGGTGATTAGATGAGCGCTCCATTTTTACAAAGCTCCCCCCAGAGTGAATTTCCCTGCAGGGCAAAAGGTCACAGGGAGGCCCAGTGCAGGTCCCACACCAGCTCTCCCAGCAGCACTTACGGGCTGTGTGCGGTGGCATTCCCATACGGCACTGAGCAGTTCCCAACTCTAAGGAAGAAATGCCTTTTTTTCCTCTCATAGCTCTCTTTTCTGATTACCGACCTATGCTCTTGGTAGTCTCAAAGTCTCCCTCCTTCAGCAGTGAAGAACAGGCAGAAGCTAAGGACACATTAGGCGGAGACTGAGATGATCCCCACATATGGCATTGATGGAAAAAAAGAAAAGCTGCAACACGGGCACCAGGCCTGGGCTTCAAGCAGGATGACACAAACTCCTGGCTTGTCATTATTTTACTGACAGGCCTGAATCAAGTGGTTTGCTCATCTGCTTGTGCTGCCTGTGTGTGGTGCTTAGCATCTCTGGCTGTTGCAGCAGAGGTTTGCCCTGCCTGCCTGGCTGGTATGTGCTTTGCCCTGAGTGACGGTGGACAGAAGATTGCTATAAAATGGTGCTGTGAATCCTTCAATTTAAGCAGTTATAATTGCTTTTCTTTACAGAGACTCTTATGGAAGAAAGGTCATTATTCTGTGCAGAGCTGCTCAAGCACTAAATGCATCATACATGGCACTGAAACAAAAACAAGTCCCAATAAGTAAGAATGACTAGATCAAGAAGGGATGACAATGTCATGAAAAGTTTAAGACTGACATCTCCATTTAACACTCTAACTTCTATAAAAATGCTTCACTGATATCTCTACTTATTGAAATGTTAAAAAAGGGAGAACAAAATGAAAGAATAATTTCTTTGGTTACTCTAAACATGAATTAAAAACCCCCAACCCTTTCAATCTATAGAAAGGAATCTGAAAAACCTGCATTTCAATTAACAATCTGTTCATACCTGTTCACAACTTTTGGACCACCTTAAATGCAGTCTTTTCAAGCAAAAGTTTGTTCCTCTGCATCTGCTGCACGTTGGAGTGTCTAGGTGCTATTGCAAAACAGTATGCACACCAGTTTGTGAGGAAGTGAGCAGGGAAAAAGAGAAGACCACCAATTTCTATTCTGCCAGATCATTATAACTGAAGACTGTCCCCTTCCTTTTTATCAAGTGCTCAGAACCTTTTTAAAAACCACTCTGCTTTCTTTTGCCAGAACACAAACGCCAAACCTCAGAATGATTGCTGTACACGGGAGGCTTCAGAGCTGAGGGAGCAGTGAACTCAATGCTGGTTTGAAAACATGTTGATTCTCTTTAGAGCAGCAGGGTGGCAGAGAACACAGAAAGGAAAAAAATCCTCTTTTTTTTGTGGTGTGTGTACCAAACCTAAAAGCATCTTTCTGGGATGCTCTGCCTTAACACAGATCAATTCATGGGGTAAGTTGCAATTTAAGAATGTCAAGGACCAACTGAGAACACCACGTGCTCACCACAGTAACACAACCAGTAGGATGGAAATCGGGGATTAAATAACAAATGAGATGCTGAATGCAGATGATTATTTTAAGCCACCTGTTGGAAGAAAGGAAGGGAGAGGAATGTCATGTATGGTGTTAAAGAGTTGGCTTTTGCATTTACACCTGCTTGGAGTTGAATTAATTAATAATTATTAATTGTTAAGGTTAATTGGTTAAATTAAGGTTTGTTGGTATTTTTCCCAGTTACATAATCAAAATCCCTACCCCATTACCCGGTTTCCAGTTTTAAAGAACCTTTTATTGGTTTAAAANGAAGAAAACAGAGGAAAAAAATTGTCTTTTCCCAGGTGCAGTGCAAATCTGGGATGTACCCAAAGGGAGAGGCTTGCCATGTACTATTGTAACTTCTCTTGAGGACTGGAATAAAAAGGTGAGATCTTCAACATCAAAAATCCAACTTATTTTTAGATGAGTTTAACTGAATAATAGCCCAGATGTTTGTACTGTTAGTATACTCAGAATATCAAGAAAATTTGAGCAATATCCTCCCTCTAGACATGGGTCGGGCAGTGATCACTTTAAAGAGCTTCCTTCATTTTCTTCTGCTCTGCAAGACAAGCTCTGCAGCTTGTTGTGCAGCACGCATCACACTCAGGCTTTTTGCAACCTGCAGCCTGTAAGCTCCCTCCAGGAGCCACCCTGGCAGGTCTGAGGAGCTGTGCTGTATCCTTGCCCTGGGAAGCTGGCAGTCACACGGGATCCACTTCTCTGGCTGTTCTAACATACCGTCATTATATTTCCTTTCATTTAGCTGGCATTACAGAAAAGGGCCTGGATTCGGTGAGGAGCACATTCCACACTCCTTGCTGGATGTGTCAGGAACCTTTCTTCACTGCAGGGCCGCCCATGTCCTGGCAGGACTGTACATCACTCCCTCACACTCCCTCACATGGCATTAGCTCATGGGGACTGTACAGAGATGTATTATTCCCCAGATAGGCCAGTTCTTAGCACACACTTATTTTTGGTAACTTCCTATTCCTCTTTGCATTTATCAGGAAACAGGTGAGGAGAGGGGCACCCTCTAAAAGACCTGTCTTTTCCTGTAAGCCTGAAAAAGTCTTTGGAGGTGAAAATACAACAGAGAAAAAATGTTTTATCTCCCATCGGCTAAAGCAGGAGGTTTACAGCTCACTAGTCATCTCCTGAGAGATCAGAAAGCTGTGCATGAATATGTAGGTATGTGCAAGACAAGCAAAGCAGATGTTGTAGTAATCTCTGCTGGGGCATCTTAGATCATAGAAGCTAACCTATGGCATCTTTTCCAGCTGCCAATTCAACTATCCCCTCCTCCTCTTGAAAATACAGAGCTCTCCCCTGCTGCAAGACTGATCTGCTTGAGCCTAAGGAGTGAGCTATGCGGACAGGGCCCATCGCTGTGGCTCTCCAGGAACCTGTGCAATGGGCTCTGGAAGTTCAGCTCTATATCCCCAGACCACCACAGCCATCACCTGAGCATTCCCACCTCCAGAGCTAAGCACATTCCTTCGTCCCTGAGCCTCTCAAATGAGCCTGCTGCTACTAAGCCAGGCACCTCACTTTCACCACACTGAGCTTTCCAGTTAATTCTATGTACCGAGCTTAGGGGAATCACAAGGGGCCAAAACCTTCTAAATTAATGAGTTACAACTGTGAGACTTTCCCACTGCCAGACCCACACCTCTGTACCCACCACATCAGCAGGATTTCAGGAAATAGCTAACCCTTTCATATGCCATTTTGCTGGTAGGGAAGAGCCATCAGCTTTCCCTACCTGCTGGGTGAGGCAGAATGTGGACGCATTTCATAATAGCTCCTCCCTGGCTTGATTACTAAGTGGGCAAGGCCAGGGCGGCTCAGAGGGGAACTACACGGTTGTGCTAGCAGGAAGGAACTGCTGTCAGAAGATTCCCTCAGCTTTCTACTGCCAGGGAAAATGCAGCTGAAGAAGGAAATGATGGAAGTTGCTGGCTACAGAAGAGTCAACTCAAATCCCTGTCAGCTCCTACAGGCAGCATCCACTTCCCTGTAAAAGCAGACTGCATGCTCTGAAAGCCAGAAGGCACCCCAGTTTTTAGTAAAATATTTTCTCACAATGCATCACTCCTTCCTCATTCCTGTTAATAAAAGCAGAAATACTTGCAATCAAACCAAAGCATAAATAGCCCATTGAAAGTGAGAGGCAATACTTAACATCAGAAAGCACCACTGAGGTTGCACTGGGAACGCAATGAGAATGCAGCCTGATGAGGTCCTGCTTTATATTTAACATCTTTTTAAGCTCTGAAATGAGGAGAATGACTCTGCCACTTTGCTCCATAACACACACACACACCCCCACCATGTCTTTGATAGCCCAGTGAAGAAAAAGATTTCTTTCTTCTGTAATAAGGACAGTAAAAGGTCTGACAGCAGACAGCTGCTTGTACAAACTGCTGCCCTGACGCTGTTCTCTGACTGATGATGCTGGCTAATGATAGCAGAGGAACTTAAGAAGGAGAAAATCTGTCAAGATGTAGAAACAACTGGAAACAAAATCGAAGAACAATACAGGCTTCCACATATTTTTAATATTTATGTAGACATTATCTCCACTACACAACATGAATAAACTCATGAGGAAAAGCATAGAGAATCAGACCTGGAAAACACTGGGAGTTAACTGCAAATCCCTCCTGCTCAGAAGTGAGTGCTCAGTCCCCTCTGGCTTCTCTGAAAATCTCAGCTTTCATTTAGATATGTGCCAGGTCTCTATTCTGTTTAACCAGAGTTACTAAGGAGATCATGTTTTAGGTTTCAGCCTAAGCTGTAGAAAAAAAAAGATCAGAATAAATGGAGAATGATATTATCTTGCTTCAGCACATAACACTAAGCAAACAGTTGAGTATCTTCAGCTAGCACAGTTTCCTCTGGCCCTTCCTTTGGGGACATTCTTGCAGCAGAGATGACTGACCACACACAGCTATGCCAGACATTTTGTGTTTGTTCCTTTCTGCCTGGTTCATGTAAGAGCTTACAAATCTGTGGCTGGTGACAAGCTAAGAGAAGCCATGGGAGCTCATGCTGGAAGACTTACATTTCCCAGTGCAGAAGTCCCAGAGTTATTTCCTAAGAGTTATCAACATTACAAAACTACAACAGTCCCAAATGACATTATAGTAACCAGTGAAAAAGTCAGCACTCCACAACAATGCTTCCTCCTGTGCTGGCTCCTAATGGAAAGTTGAAGACTCTCCGTGTTTCTCTCTGCTGCACCTGCGCAAACTCCACTGCTACTGCCCTGTGGCATCTGTTGAGCTTCTTCCAGGATGAGACTGTGAGGCTTCTATCGCTCCGTCCTCCTGCCTGCCCTCACACCCTGCCAAGCAGGCTTCTTATCAAAGGAAACTGCGTGTCTACCTCCAGATCTGGCTGGCCTATGCACTGCAGACACTGTGCCCCCAGCTCTCTAAAAATACAATCAAATGTATTCCATTTCAGGCATAGCACGTGAGTGAGAGCTTTACTGTGATTATTTACTGCGTTGTTGCAGGAGTTTGACCAGAAGCCTCTCCTCCTCCCCTACATTCCACGAACACAAGACTGTAAAAACTGCTTGAAATATAATGTTGGTGAAATGAGAAGGAAGAACTCCAACAGCTTCAGTGCAGCAGACTATCTGCTCAGGAAAGTACCCACAGAAATAATTGCTTGCATGATTATGTTTTTCTTTGTAAAAAATACAGCAAGAGTCACAAGGCTGGGCTTCTCCAAACAAAAAAACTACACCACTGTATCTGCAAGGACATGTCTGTTTGAGTCTGCAGTGTTTCTCTTGTGTCCAGAGTGTCCACTGAAAGTAACAAATAGATTATGTTGGCTTTCTTCTCCACTAGGCCTAAGTCAGAGAAGCTAATAATTCGAGGAGCTGGCATTTTGTGACTCACTTAGCCCTACTGAGGCAAGCATAAACTGTGCACTAATACAGATGTTTGAAGGGGGAAAGAGCTGTATTTTCTCTGGAAGAGAATGTGGAAGTGACAGCCATTGAGATTTAAATGACAGTGTGTGGCATTAGGAGCCATAATTAAAACTCATTACAGGTTTCACAGTAACAAATTATCATTGCATGCTACTTCATCAGAAAAACAGTTACAAATTAATAGATTGACCAGCAGCTAAAGTCTGGCAGGAGAAAAGACCAGAAGGGAAAAAAAATTAAAACAAGACACAAACAATGCTGATCTTAAGTGGTTTGAAAATCAAGGAAAAAAAGAATCCTAGACAGCTGACAAGTGCTACCTGGGTATTGCTATTGCACCTAATCCAGTGCAGGCAGCTGCTGGCTGAGGAGGGTGCAAATTCATCCTACATTCCACGTTTTTCTGCTAAGGCAAATTCAGAGTTTGAAGCAGGAAAGCTGCCCTTTCTTTTGTGTCCTTGGTCCCTCTTTTACAAATGGTGGATTACCTATGGTAGATTCCTTACAGCATCTTCCAGTACCTAAAGGGGCTACAAGAGCACTGGAGAGAGACTTTTCACAAGGGCCTGTAGTGACAGGACGAAGGGCAATGGCTTCAAACTGACAGAGGATAAATTTAGATGACATGTTAGAAATTCTTTACTGTGAGGGTAGTGAGACACTGGCACAGGTTGCCCAGAGAAGTTGAGGATTCCCTGTCCTTGGTAGTGTTCAAGGCCAGGTTGGATGGAGCTTTGAGTAGCCTGGTCCAGTGGGAGGTGTCCTTGCCCCTGCAAGGAGGTTGGAACTAGAGGATCTTTAGGGTCCTTTCCAACCTAAACCCTATGATTCAATGATTCTTTGATTCTACCTCCCCATGTATCAAAACTTACTGCAGCTGATCCATATTCATGCAAAACTTCTCCCTGAAACCTTCTTTCAAGGCATCCATACTGTAAAATTGAACATGTCTGGGAGACAGCCCTGGGCTCCTTCACTGTTTTTTGTACAAGCACTCTAGAGTGTCTTTGTGCAAGAGCTTTACAGGAAACTCTGTACAGCTCTGACCAGGGCAAAGCACCAAGAGACAGGTCACTGAATGTGGAGGATGTAGTTCTTGATATATTGATAGGTGTTTGATAAAGCTCATAATAACATAATTTAGCTAAATGCTGTTCTTTCACATTGTGTTGTTTCCAGATCTGGAAGCAAGTAATTCCAGAGAGAGAAAACTCTTACTCCTTTACATGTGTCCAGCTACTTGACATAAAATATAATGAGAATGATACTAAGAATGATCATCAAGGCTCTGAGTAATTTAGTAATGAGTCATACTGGCTCCATATCCTTGTGAGGTTCCTAAAGGTGATCATGAGTTATTTTTACTGTCTGAAAATTACCCTTCAGTGAATAAGGAGAACACAGGTATGTCCCTGTAATGTTGGAGATGGACCCTGGATGGCTGATACCAGCCTACCATTCAATCCCACATACACTGATCTGAAAGTTTGCACCTGGAAGTGATGGTAAGTTACTCCCACTGTTGGCTGAGCTGCACGGATGGGTTCTGCTCAGTTCCTAAGTCTCTACTTCCCCCTGTGGACAGGGGAATAAACAAAAAAAAAATAAATAAAAGGACTGAGCACATCCAGAGACTGAATGTCACCAACACTAAGGCTACTACATCAGGGCTGTGCCTGAATAGAGGCTCTCTTCATATATGGGGGTGTTAATGCCTTCCCTGGAGAGCAAAGAATGGTTTCAAAAGGAAAAGACAGAGCAGAAAAGCATAAGAGTTTCTTGGTAACAGTTGGCATCCAATCTTTTTTTTTCTGCCTATTCTTGTGTGCTCTTCTCCTCCACTGATCAATCTGAGTTATGGCCCTGCTAAAAACACTGCTGCTTCAGAACCTGACACAAACTCCTCATGTGCCTTAAGCAACTGCTGATACAAAGCAAGATCTGTATTTGTGAACAGACAAAAGCGTGGATTAACCTGTTTCAAAATTAGATTTTGAAATTATTATTTTGAATTATTATTTTATATACCTGAAGAGCTTCCAGCAGCTCCTTAAGAAACTGGAGTTCTGTCATGACAGATGAGCTTGGATTATCTCATTCAAATTTAAGACGATGAAAGGTTTGATGTACAAAGAAGAGCTAATTACAGTAGGTTGCATTTCTGTTCAGTACTGGAATTTCTAGGGAGCATGTTTATTACAGGACATTGAAAATAGGCCAGATGAACTTTACCTTGGAAAAGCCCAATTCTTTGTGTGCACTGCCTACAAGCAAGGCCCAAACAGCCGCCTCAGGTGTAAAGTAGCGCTGTGGCAGATGTCAGAAATCATCCAACCATATGGTCATGCAATGCAGTTCTTCTCTGAAGAACTCTTCCTTTACACACACACATTCTCAGAATGAGAAAAGGAGCACTGTGCTTAGTCTGACCCACACACAGCTGACCTACTCTGGTTTTCCAGGCCAAGCACCATGCCTGGGACCATACTTTTTAAACCATTGGTCTGCCATCAACTAATTTGTCAGTAGGTCACCACACTGCAAAGCCTTCCTTGGGGGAAAAAGCCCCCAACCAAACAAAAGTCCTATTGGTCAAGGCGCTCAGGAGTGAATCCTTGAATTTCTCATGACTCAATATACAAAGATCTTTCATTACATCCAGAATGGATGCTCAGAGGACTTTGTAGAAGAAAATGAACTTACAGCTCTCACCATCCTTTCACACTCACATAACACCTGTCAAACAAGCAATGTGCAGAAAATGGCAAAACATTGTTATGAATGGCTCCTAATTTTTCTTCAATTTTTTCCTACAGTTTGGCCATTGTATTGTGTTTTGCTTAAAAAAGTCCTCATGGCACCAAATCTCTTCCACAGAGCCAGCAGTTTCTCTTTTCTTAGATATAAAATTACAAACAACAAAGGTAATGACAATATATAAGTCTAATATGATACTTGTGTCATGAATAGGAAACAGAAATTTTAATACAAAGATAATTGTATATTAAAAGGCGTTAAGAAAAGGAATAAGACCTCAAAGCCAGATGACAGCAGCCGATATAATCAGAAATAATTTTTAAAACATGATTAAACGATGCTTATAGCATCTCCTACAACAGATGGAGAACCTAATGATGGGTGTTTTACCAGCAGGAGTAGCAAAAGACCTGTATTGATGGAAAAGTGAGTTACAATATTATCAAAACAGGAAAATGATGAATCAAATTAAAATCACTAACTTTGTGTAGGAGAACACCTTCACACATCACAGCGATGTAATCAATTTCATTTCTCTTATTAATGCATACCTTGCTTTTTTTATACTTTTTGTATTTATCAGATATGGACAAATGCCGAATGGTTCGCTCATTTTCTGGGGTCTAGCCTGCTTCTACAGAGGCAGCAGTGTCTTTGCACACAAGCAATTATGTGTTCATACCACTGACATTCTTGTCTTTATTTGTCTTGTCCTCACTGGAATAAAACAGGGGGTGCAGAGACCAAACATAGCTTGGCAAAATGTAAAGAAGGCTAAATGAGCTGGACAAGATTTGAAAAAAGCTGGCAGCTAGAACCTCATGATTTGCTGAGCTCTACTGCTGGATTTTGTACCTGTGGGAACCTGAAGTACCTCCCCTTGTTAACTCATTTGTGAATGTACCATGAGCAGAATTCCTCCCATGCCCCCAGAGAATTTATGCTGCTGTTTGGTGTGAGAATATCTTCTCTCTCTCATCTCAGGCAGTAAAACATAGTCTCCAAATCAGGGGCAATCCTGCAGCATAGCAACATCTGGAGAAGAAAAATAAATAAATAAAAATAATATCCCCCCACCCCCCGTGCCCTTGAAAGTTGTTTCTTTCTCAGAAAACCGAGCCTGGCAAAACCTCCTGTCCTCGTCCCCTCCGAGTTCCTCCCCCTAGCTCCCATCATTCACACCCAATGTATTTATTCATTTTCTCAGATCAGAGGGCAGCATTTGGTTTATTTCAAACAGTTAACGTTAATCATCAAGACAGAACCTGTAGTTTTTACATGGTGGGTCTGTGCTGAGCTGTGAAGCCCTGCTGCAGGCTTCCAGCGGGAGCAAGAGGCTGAGTGAAAGCAAGATCATCAAAGCCCAGGCTAAGTGTCACAGAAACTGCTGCTCAGCCTGAGACTCCTATGGCCCTTCCTTTTCATCTTTGTTTAGAACAGAGATGCTAAGACAGAAACATCTCTCTTGAGCCATTCAACACATCTTCAATCACACAGTGGAATGTCAGTAAACACAAAATATATATCGCTGCTATTCAGATGAAACCATTGCATTATAGTGGCTATAGTTATGGGTGGATCAGGCTATTTTCTGCACGCACATCTTTAAGTGTAAATTTTGTCCTTTGATAAGGGGCATTCCCTTTGTCAGTTTGAGATGGCTTTTCATTACTGAGTTACTCAGATATAGTGTGATCTCCTACAGAAATATTCCTCTCCCTTCCTTATTTTCAAAATAAAGGCTATGCTGACTGAAAGGGCATTTGTTTCCAGAGAAAAAAACCCCACAAACTGAAATCGGGCTCCCAGAAACAACTTTCCCTGACATGGAGCCAATTCATTTGCTCTTTGCAATAGGCACATTATTATACTTCCGTATCTTTCAAGCTGCTCTTCACTTTGAGCAGCCATCATTCAGAATCAAGCTTCAGAGCACCAGGTGGTCTGATACAATATTTATGGGTTTCAACCTTTTCACTAGCTACTCTTCTATACCAAACTATATATAATAAATACAAGTTTGCTCAGGAAAACAAATTGAAACTTTAAACAAATGTAGCCTACTTTATACAGGGGGTCAGAGAAGGTGTGCATAATAGTCCCTTCTGGCCTGAAAAATTGAGAAATCTATGAATTTTGAAATAACTGCATAAAATACTATACTCTGACCCTAAATTTTGCAGTAAACCTTTTCAAATATTAATGAGAAGCTGTGCAGCTGAAAGAGGACGATGCCCTTGGATCCTTTGCTAAGGGATGTTTGCCAATTTGTCCTGTAAAGGAACCCCTTGTAGTTTCTGAATGAAGAGAAGTAATTGCCTTACATGTTGGAGTAGTGAGTAATGAACGTATTAGCTCATTAAACGATCATCATTATCATCATCTACAACACCACCACAAACCAACCACAACACGTTATGGTCCGTGAGTTACCTACAAAGAAATTAATTAAAAAGCATAGATGACACCCCTGAGGTTGCTGATGTCACTGGTTCTTTACGGTCCCAGTGTTTTTCCAGGTGTCACTGCGGATGGAAGATCTGTAACTTGGAGCAGCAATGGTGCTCTCTTTTGCAAAACCCCAAGTTTTACTTGTAGTAAGAGGCCACATCAGCCCTGCTCTTACATGGACACTGTCCAGCAGGCCCAGCAAAAACCTCCAGCACAGGCCAACAAAAGAACAGTCCAGCCATTCCTTTTAAGTCCTCCCCTAGTCCTGCCTGGACTGGACTTGGGGATGCCACCAGAACAGCAGGTGATGTCATAAGTCCTGCCTTGGTTGTGGTTCTGCTGGCTAAAAAAGGTACTGCTCCTCCACTGCATCTTCTCTGATATTTTTTTGTCTCTCATCAGGCTTCTGCTAGTTAAGTCACATCTTTGAGAAGTGCTGAAATGCTTGTTTTCTGTCTTCCAATATTCCTTGAACTTGAAACATGAAGAAAAACTCCCAGACTGGCATGTGCATGTAGCTTAGGCACATCCTTCTCTTCAGAGCAGCCACAGAACCCTTTCAGACAGCATTAATTTTCTTTTCATTCTCAGACTCGAGGCCTTGTTCACTCACAGAGAATGACAAAAAGTCCTTTCACTGCCAGATATCAGTATCATAACGCTGGTATTGAATCCTGAAGAGTCAATTTGAAGAAGCAACCAGGAAAAAACATATGGTTATCTTCCTAGCTTAATTCAGGGCACCAAGTGGTTTAAAACACCTAGGGGAGCCAGAAACTGTATCATTGCCTAAGTGACAGTGGTGACTTGCATTCAAGAAGGGAGAAGGAAGGAGAGACAGATGGCAAGGGCTTGCAGAGTAGCTTTTCCCTGCAACCCATGAACAAAGGTCACATCCCTCCTTCTGACCACAAGTGAAGGTGTCCATGACAGCAAACTCACAGGGTCATGAGGAAGTAGACTGAGGTACATGCCACTCCTCAGAAGTACTGGTGCAAATCAGGGCTTGCCTGCTCTGCTGGGCTCTTTGTTCTAAAATAGCCTGTTGTTCAGTTCCCACAGCTCAGCCAACAGTGCACATGTGACAGACCTACACAGGGCAATCTGTGCCTCCTCTCTGAAACACACCATGGTGGTTTGTCATTGCACATGTGGAGTCTGGGCAAATAAAATCTGCTGAGCTAAATTACATCTCTGGTCCCTCTGGCGACATGCTGGAGAGACTTGACTCGCTGGGCTTTGCTGAGGTTCTTTGTTCTTGGAGAGAAGGTTTGCTTTAGAAGTTGAGTATAAACAAACCAAAATTACAAAAATAGCAGCAGCAGCTGCCCCATCTAGCAGTTCCTTCGCATTTGGCTCGACCACATTTGAGCTAGGAGCAAAGTTTTGTTACATAAACCACCAAGAAAGCAACTCAGTCTGCAGAAGTTTACGTGGTGGCTTTGCCGAGCAGCTCCCAGAGAAGAAGGAAGGAGTCCTGAAGCAGCCTTCCAATCTCAGAGAATCCCTGTCAGCTCATAGAAGGCTGACCCAGGTAATTCCCTTTCCTAGAGACAAGGAGGTGTCTGCTTGGAGGGCTCCCAACTCAGGCACAACCAGATCCAACAAGCTAAGTCCTTCCCCTGCCACCCCTGCACATTTGTTCTGTAGCCACATACAAAATGATGTGAGCTGTCAGACTGCTTGAGTGGGCTTGCCATTAAAAGGCTTTAAAGAGGATAGCCAAGAAGCACAGGAACCTTAAAGGACTTTTACAATAAAGCCCTCTCACTTTCCTTCAATTTTGGCTAACATTCTCAGCTGCAGAGAAAGAAGTACATCACATTTCCTGGTAAACACATCTTAGTAACTTAAAAATGTTAGGGAACAATACCTCCCACTTTCCTGAAACAGTTAAGCACAAAAGTGAGATTAACATTTCTGAAGTGTGTGTGTATGCAGAACGAGATAAGGCCTTTAAAAGATTGTATAACAATAGGGAAGCAATATCTCCCACAGTGAGCCTGAAATTGTCTTTATATCATGAAAGAATAGAAACTCTCCTTTCCACAGATGCATCTCCAGAGCCTGGTTCTTCTTCATACAGTTTGTCTCGTCATGGTAGGGGCCACACACATCCAAGCTGCTGTGTCATCTGGGACGGAGCTGCTGCCACAGCCTTGCACTTTGGAAACCTCTGTGTACACAATGTTATGTGTGGATTTAAAACTTCCTTGGGATTTTCAAAGCAATGAGCATTCACCTGTGTATTTCCAAAAGATATTTTGAAAACTTTCTCAGATAGTGGGAGAACTCTCCCACCCCTGAAATAAAAATGTCGCTGCAGATACTTTTACCTGCAAACCACATATT
The DNA here is from genome assembly GCA_013397815.1 of Aleadryas rufinucha. NCBI lineage: Eukaryota > Metazoa > Chordata > Aves > Passeriformes > Aleadryas > Aleadryas rufinucha. The sequence goes on from VZTH01000298.1 coordinate 161,028, forward strand.
CAATATTCAAGGCTTGATAAAGAGCAGTAGTGGATTATAGAGGGAAATAATCATTTCACTTTGGCAGAAATTGCAGAAAAAGGGTTTTTTCTCCTCTGTCAAGTCATCAGGTTTTTCTCAGTGTGTTCAACCCACTTGTCTTTTTCCTCAGCACCATTTAGAAACAGAGCAAAGTCTCAGCTAACAGCAGTGACAAAGATCTTGCTTGCTTCACTGAGACCAGAATTTTATCTACTCTCCTGGCAAACGACCGTGGAAGACCTCCCCATACCTCTCCAGCTCTGTCAATGAAAACGTGTTGCCTGAAGTTCTGGAAAGAAGGGAAGCAGCAAGAAGGGAAGCTTGAGGTGACGCAGCATAGCCTTAGGAAACACACAGATAGCATTGCTATTAGCAGTCTCACCCTCCTCTTGTGAAAAAATCATTTAAATTACAGAAAAATAAGATAAGAGCTGTCTGGACATGGTGCAAGTGAAGAGTGTTCACTGCAATGAAAAAAGTTACCCGAAGAGCACTGAAGGGTACTAAACGTGTGGAATGAATGTATGTGAATACCTAGAGGATTCTGTAATAAATTAATAGCCTCCCCACCCCCCTACTCATCTGCCTGCAGGGATGGCTCCACCTAAAATAACTGTCTTGTAACTAACAATTCTCAGAGACTTTTGAGGACTCTAGTCTTTTCACTATTATTTTTCTTTGCATTGCCTAGTGCCCAGCACCCACCGTAAGAGTTACTGTACAAATGCAGAAAAACCTTCACTGCCAAATGGCTCATAGCAGAACAGAGTTAACAACAATTTAAGCCCAGAAACCATCACAGACTAGTAGCTTCTACACACAAAGTCTGAGGTGTTCTCAGGTTTGTAGAACCAAAGAAATTTACTTGCTTGGAGCACCACTCGGAAATGTTTCTTTCAATGCTTCCAAATTTCTGGGGAAAATCCTTAACAAAGCATTTCTCCTTTAAAATTCTGCATGAAAAGTTTCGAAACAAGAGGCCTGAAAAGGGATGTACCACAGTCAGGTAAGAGATTCTTAGGTGCTAGGAACTGTATATGCTGAGATATAGAAAAGTGCAAAATGATTGCTCATTTCTTGAAGGACAGAGTAAAAAGCCAAATCTTAGAACTTAAAAAAAACCAGGGATGTGGCACATTCATAGAATTTGTTGGTTTGGAAGGGACCAATTAATTAATTATAATTAAACCATATTTAAATATAAATTAATTATAATTAAACCATAATTAAAGATTATTTTGTTCCAACTCCCCCTGCCGTGGGCAGGGACACCTTCCACTAGGTCAGGTTGCTCAAAGTCCCATCCAACCTGGTCTTGAACACACCCAGGGATGTGGCAGCCGAAACTTCTCTGGGCAACCTGTGCCAGTGCCTCATCACATTCACAGGGAAGATTTTCTTCCTAACACCTGATCTAAACTTATCTTCTTGCAGTTTGAATCCATTCCCCCTTGTCCCATCATTACCTGCTCTTGTAAATAGTCTCTCTCCATCTCTCTTGTGGCTCCCTTCAGGTACTGGAAGGCTGCAATTAGGTCACCCCAAAACCTTCTCTCCTCCAGGCTGAACAATCTCAATTCTCTCAACTTTTCCTCATAGGAGAGGTTCTCCATCCCTCTGATCATCTTGGTGGCCCTCTAGACTTGCTCCAACAGGTCCATGTCCTTCCTGTGCTGGGACCCCAGAGCTGGATGCAGCACTGCAGGTGGGGTCTCACCAAAGCAGAGCAGAGCAGAGGGGCAGATTTCCCTCCTTCCCCTGCTGCCCACGGTGCTTTGGATGCAGGCCAGGATACGTTTGGCTTTCTGGGCTGTGAGTGCACATGGCTGGGTCATGTCCAGCCTCTCACTCACCAGCACCCCCAAGTCCTTCTGGGCAGGGCTGCCCTCCATCTGTTCATCCCCAACCTGTGTTGATACCAGGGGTTGCCCTGACCCAGGTGCAGCACCTTATACTTGATCTTGTTACACCTCTTGAGATCCCCATGGGCCACTTCTTTAGCTTGTCCAGGTCCCTCTGGATGCGTCCCATCCTTCAGGAGTGTCAGCAGCACCACTCAGCTTGGTGTCATCTGCAAATGTGCTGAGGGTGCCCTCGATCCCTCAGTCTGTGTCACTAATGAAGATTAAGTAACGCTGGTCCCAACACAGACCCCTGAGGGACAGCACTTGTCACTGATATCCTCTGGGACTCTGACCCCTTGACCACGACCCTCTGCATGTGACCATCCAACCAATTCCTAATCCACCCAACAGTTCACCCACTGAATTAATCTCTCTCCAATTTGGAGAAAAGGATGTTGTGGGGGACCATGTCAAAGGCTTTACAGAAGTCCAGATAAATAATGGGTATAACCCTTCCCTTGTCCACTGATGGAGCCACCCCGTCACAGAAAGCCTCTGGGCTGGTCAGGCAGGACTTGCCCTTGGTGAAGCCATGCTGGCTGTCCTGACTCACTTCCCTGTCCTCCATGTGCCTTAGCAGAGCTTCTGGGAGTGTCTGTCCCATGATCTCGCCAGGCACAGAGGGGAGGCTGACAGGTCAGTAGTTCCCAGGGTCATCCTTTCTTCCCTATTTAAAGATGGGTGCAATATTTCCCTTTTTCCAGTCATCTGTGATTTCACCTAACTGCCACGAGTTTCAAATATCAGGGAGAGTGGCTTGGCAACTACATCTGCCAATTCCTTCAGGACTCTGGGAAGCATCTCATTGGATCCCACAGACCTGGCTATGTTCAGGTTCCTCAGGTGGTCATGAACCTGATTTTTATTTCCAGTCCCAATCCTGCTGTCTGTCCATCCACTTGAGAGGTGTGGGAAGAGAGGTTGACATTGAAGACTAAGGCAAAAATTTATTGAGTACCTCAGCCTTCTCCTCATCTGTTACCAGTTTCCATCACTTTTTTTCTGTGGGGGAATACACTTTCTTTGACCTTCCTTTTCTGTATATCTGTAGAAGCCCTTCTGGTTATTATTTGCGTTTGCATCTTTGTTCCCAAATGCATTAAAAAACCCCACAAAACCCACCAAACCAGAATGGTCATATTTTAGGCAGTTGCAGAGCATTTCCACTTCTCTTTCACCCAGCATGGGTCCTAGCACCCAATTTACCCACTCTTCAAGTGCTTGCTGCAAAAATTAGTCTTCATGGATGGTTGGAAATATGGCTATTGGGCTTTATGTGTGTGTCTCTAAGTCTCTCTCTCTAAATAGATACATAAAGAGAGTACCACAGAAAAGTCCATGAAAATGTGTGTTTATAAAAGGACTTCAGGTGTCATGGGCTGGGGATAACTGCTTTAAACACTGATGGAAGGTTTCTCCTTCTCTCTCTTCCCCTGCCTCCAAAAATTGGTGTGTTGCAGGAAAAGAGTGGGGCAGGCAAAAAATGGATGAGGCATTGGTTTCTCAGCTGGAACCATAAACCATGAATGTAATGAGAAAAGGGACAAAGAGTCAAGGTTACTGGAAGCCAGTCACACTTTCCTGTGGCTCTTAGCCTTCCCCCTCCAAAGAGACAAAGCATGGGCTCTGTGTTATCTGCTCATTCTAAGACTGGAAAAAGGGGAACATCTACTGTATTCAAATTTGAACATATCCTACAGCACTGTATGAAAGATTCTCCACTAACGTCATCAGCTGCCCACACTGTTAATTGCAGAGGCTGCTAATCTGCCTGAGAAGCCAAAATGATATTAGCTTTCAACAGGATTTACATACATTCAGCCTTACTTCTGCATCAGCTAGCAATTACAGTTTGAACTGTTGAAGGTGCAGCTTGCTGTAGGCCTAAGTAATATTTAATAGCATTAACGATGCACTTCCCAATAACCTCCCAGATCTCTTTACAGGCTCACTGATTCACCAGCCTTGCTGTTCAGCACCAGCATTTGCCCTCATCCCAGCAGCCCAAACATTGCCCCAGTGCCTGCTGCCCCAGCCCAGGCAGAAAATCTTGGGCTGAGTTCTCTAGCAAAAGGGTCTTCTGTCTGTCACTGCAAAGTGAACTCACTGGAAGAAAAAAAGTAGTAAGAGCATGACAAACACCAATGTTAAGAAGATGATGGTTGAAAAAGCCTGGAGAAGAGAGTGGGCTGTGTACTGAGTAGTGGACTATCTGAGACCAGCCTGTGTCCTTCTCTCAGACCTTTCCTGACCTTTGTAAATCTGGGCTATGCAATCACAGCTAGCAATGATATTTCCCTGCCAGAGTCCACCCTCCAAATGATGCACTAGAGGAGGAATAAGGTGTCCTCTGCTCCTGAGAAACATGCTTTTTCCTGCCCACTGCTGCTGTCTGGCAAGCTTGGAGCACCGATGGGATAAACAAACCCCTCCTCTGCTGATGTCTCCACGGCACACAGCATTCTATTTACATTCAGAAACTGGTAAGTTAGGGATGGGAATGCCTCAGGATTGGATTGCCTGCATGGATGATATGCTCATATCTACTATGATCAAAAGGAGGGGCAAAGCTTTTGTTTTCTTGATGTGGAACAAAAGTTGATGTGACTTGAAAAGATAGGCTTAAAACTAGGCAAAACATCAAGTGCTTCTCTGAAGCAGAGCCAGAACTGGGCTGCTCATGCAAACCATGCAATAAATACAAAATACGATTTTTATGAATATCTCTGTGAGTTGCATATGAGTATTCCTGCCCATAAACCCTTTTGCTAGGATTTTCATGGAAACAGCATGAAAGGTTACGTTTGTTCACAGAGAAGTCATTATAAGTAGATGAATCAGGTGATTCAATGTCTGTTAATTTGTTAATTCTTGTGCAGTATTCAGTCTGCCCTATCAAATAGTTGTTTTCATTACCAGAAGGAATCCACACAGTTGATCTGCAGTAATTGATATCCATTATTATATCATTTGCACTTCTTTTTTATTGTCTTGGCAGCAAAAGACAGACCTCTCTCCTTTATTTTAAGCCTTTTATACTTTTATATGTAATTATATAAAATACCTGAAGAGATAAAAGTCCAACATTAAACCAAGGCTGTCAGCGTTGCTTTACCTTGGTTTTCTACCCCTATGTTTTACTTAATTGACATCAAGTAAAATCAAGTCAATTCAATTACTTGAGATTAGGGAATCAGTTAGGGAGACAGACAAGTAACAGGCATATATGCATACATCCAGGCAAATATGGAGAGGTGATAAGGAAGCCCTCAATCAAATAAAAAAAAAAATAAAACCCAGAGAATTCAACATGTACTGATTTGCTGTAATACACAGCAGTACCTGGATACCAAAAGAACATTTTCCAGCCAAAAATCTTGCCAAACTTTTCACCCATTTGATGGATTCCCAGCCTTACCCAGTGTGGCTGGGAACATTTGTCCTACAATCCACAACACGTAAGTCTAACATACAACTCTAAACAGGTCTGTCTTGTCACTGTAGGTCTATGAAGCCTCTGCCCCTGACAACTGTCTGATTTCTGACAGGTCTTGAGACCAGGTAAAAACCACACCTGGGCCTGGAGTTGGGTACTGGAGCTACCACAAGTTGTAGATGCCAATGCTCCAGCTCCCAAAGAGCAAACCTCCCTTCTCACCCCATGTGCCTAGGCAAAAGCAGATTGATAAGTGGTTTTGGGAAGTGCAAACTAGATTCCAGCTGACCTTGGAATTTAAGCAAAATAAAAAGCAAGTGAATGCCTTTCTCCATATTCTTTCTTGGCTGTATTAAGTCAGGCTCCAAGAGCAGATGAAGCTTGTCACTCCTATACAAGGATGACTTAATAAACTGATTGGCACTTTATCACTGCCTCAAAGTCACTCTACTGTCTTAGGGATGTCCAAGGAGATTAAATATCAAAAACAAACATGAAGGGCAGTTCAGTGAGCTGCAGCTTATGGCAAGATCATAGAGAGGGTTTACAGATAGTCCTTGGGTTCACCTGAAGACACAACAGAGGGAGGAGCTAGGAAAACAAAAGCTGATTAAAAAAAATCAGCAATCATGAGCCACAAGAAGCAAATATTTTTCTGCAGCAGAAAGACAACAGGGCCCTGCTACTCAACATAAACCATTCTTGCAACTGCACCATGACATTAAGGAAAACTGAGTGCATTTAAGTGATGGGGGAAAAAAAGTCTATTAAAAACAGAAGAGGAAAAGGTTGGAAATTTGAGAAAATGACAGGCTTGTATTTTACAGCAACAGACATGTGAAGCCAAGGGTTATAAGGTGTGGGTACATAAAATAAAACTATATACGTTTGAGTGAATAAGGCAAGAAAGGCATCGTTACAACACTACCTAGCCTTGCAAATCCATACTGGGGCCAGTAGCTACAGCAATCCCTTATGAAACCAGCATTATCACGGCTGTATTTGCCCTCAGTTCTTTTCGCCTCCTCAGGCTTTTCATTGAGCTGGTGTGACTACCACTTACTACTTACTAAAGCCTCTGATATTAAATACACCAGAGTGATATTTTGCATATCACAGGACTTGGTCTCTCAAGGCAGCAAACATTCTAGCCCCAGATGGGTTCTAGTGATGACAGGGGAGGAAACAAAGAACAGGAATTTTCTCCTCTTACGTGAGCAATAGGTCAGACTATCATGTTAGCTCTGAGCTTGAATCTCTGCATGTACCTCAAACTCCTGGGTCATGTGTATTGCCTAGGCTTTGCTTGTAACTGGCTCTTGCCTGAACTGACTCCACCTTTGTAAGGTGATCCAGGTTTTGGCTGGGCTGGTTTCCACTCCATCCCTGTAAGAACAATGGGCATAACTGGTGTAAGCTCCCAGCCCTGATATGTCCTGCACAGCTACCCAAGGCACAGAAGGTGTAGATACTCCACCAACATGCACCATGTAGAGCTAGTCTGGGCCAGTGCTAGAGAACACAGCTTCTACAGCAGAAATGACACAGCAGAACTTCAAAACCCCTGAGCTGCCCCCACTAGCTTCATTAGCAATGGCTTTTGCATGCTCAGAAATTTATTAAAATCAGAGATGCCTATCCTTCAGGCACCCACTGGTGAAACATGTCCTAGGTCCCTAGGAAAACTATCCATTAGTCCTTGAAATCCAGACAGCAAAACTCCAAAGTCTGTCCTTGTTCCAATTCAAAAATGGTGGGATGCACTGGGATCAGGTTTAGTCACTGAATCTTCCTTGGGGTGGAAAAGGGCATGTGAGGGAAGAAAATGTTACTGAAAGCATCAATAATTGCTCACAGCTGCACTCAAGTTTGCATTTTATAAATCAGTAAAATTTATATGGAAGTGCATTAGTAGCAACTATGTGCTGTATACAGTGAGATTCTATAGCTACCTGTCCTTTTCTATGGACATCTCCATTTATAGAAGCAGACACTGACTTGGAGCCCCTGTGTTCAGGCTCAGATCATTTGGGTGAGGAACAGAAAAGCTTCTCTAAGCTTTATTAAAAACCAGACATGATTTGAGGCACTGTGTTATTAAACACATACCCTTCCTAGAACTGGTGCTCGTGGTCTGGCAAGGATTTCTTCCTCACAATAGCTCTGAGCAGACAGCAATATATAGGATACTCTTACAAACTCTGGAGGATGCTACAGGACAGAAGGTCAACACATCTGGCATAGGATAAAGAGATTCTCATCACAGGTCAATGGAAATCCACCAAGTTACTTCAACAGGGTCTTTGTAAGGCCCAATGTAGACTGCCAGATGTACAAGTCAGACTTACATCCATGCAGGTCTTCCAAACTGGTGTTTAATAGCCACAGACTGGGAAAGCTGACTATCACTGGACTAATGTTAAAGACTGTAATCCTAGGAAATAATTCATACATCAGAAATTAAGACAGATGCTGATTTCCTTTTAAAAGCACACTGTACAGTACGTGCTAAAACATTCTGAATGACAGTAATTTATATACAGATAATGATTACTTTTAAGTGATGAGTGCTAAAGCCATTCATGGCAGAAAGCCTCCCTGATTTAATGTTGGTGTGGAGAAAAGAAAAAAAAAACGAATATAAATTATTCACATTATTTAGGATATCTTCCTCTGGTATTTGCTGCATAATGTCTTTGTACTGAGTGTGTGTAACAGGGTGTGCTGGAGGCAGTACAGGAAGTTTGGCTTGGAAAAGAAGAGAGCCCCCATTCTGAGAAAGCCATCCCAGGTCATCTGTCTTCCTGAGCTGTAAACCTTCCTGACTGTCAGTGTAGATGCTGAACTGCTTCAGCAAGGTGACTGAATTCAGGGCTGCTATGAGGCTCATGAAAGCACAGAAACCCATCAAGGGAATCCAGGGCTGCCTTTCACTTGGCAGTAGTTCAGTTACTTTGTCATCATCTGACTGGGCACCTGCCTCATCTGATTAATTTTCTTTTTTTTTTTTTGCACAAAACCAACTCTCTATCTTCATCTGTGAAATTTGAGGGAGTTTCTGCTGTGTATCCTGCCTACCACTAAATGCCTGTGACACCTGCCTGTGACCTCTGGCAAGGCTGTTTGTACTACAGCAGCTGCAGTGGTGCCAGGAGACTGCCACGAGACGGCAATGTTTCAGGAGCCTTGTGCTCTGTCTGGACAGACAGCGCTACAGCTCTCAGGGATACACGCTGTTTTATGCTAAAGCCCGGGAATAATTCATTGCCACAGAAAGAACACCTCCAGAGGACTAGAAAAAAAAGGACAGGCAGTGCAATTTTCTGTTATTTAAATTTGGTTGTTCAAGCAAAATTGTGTCATCTGCCTCACATTGCTCATTGTAATGGTCACTTCATTTTCGTTCCTTTCTTTCACGGCACTGGTGTCAGTGAGCCTCGCCTGAAGCTGTGTTATATTGCAAGCATGTTTGAGATGATTTGGGCTGCTGTTCTCTCTAGATAACATTGTCAGGGCTGAACATGTTCATCCCTAAAGGTGAACAACAAAGCTTTTGTAACAGCATATTTTTACAACTGTAAATGATCCCAAGTAATTTAGAGAACATGGGCAAATGCCTGTGTTTAATCAAGAGGGTGAGAGTGCAGGCAATTGAACTATGCCAGCTCCTCACCTGGCATCAGAGCTTTCCTGCAGCTGCACAGCTAATGTCTAAGGAATAATCCAGCCTGAGGGGAGCTATTTGCCCCATGCATTTGCAGATTTTGCTCTGCCCTCCTAATAGCCAATACTCGTCACTGGTTACTGCGACAGTGACAAGGCCTTTGGGCTTTACCGCTGCAGTACTGACGTGCCTGAATCCAAGTGTCCAAAAGCCTGTCCATTTCATCCACAATGCATTGTATGAAGGACAAAAAAATTCCAAACAAGGCCGGGTTGCAAGCCCTTTTCTAACTATTTATCGATAAAATGTTTTATTTTAGGCCTTTCAATTTGGATGAAACGATATTCCAGACAGCCCTTTAGGGGAGATTATGAAGTTCTGGGAACCTCATGGCACTGTGGGGTTTCAGTGCTGCTGACAGTCAGCTTATCTGCTTTGCTTCATCTGGGGCCATTTTTCGTTCCCTGGAAAGGGATGAAACCAGAGATTGCTGTTTCTTCTACCTTTGGTCATGCCAGAGAAGAGAGCTTGAGATGTCCAAGCTCTAAAGGATGCCAACAGGTCCAAAGATGAAACAAATCAAACAACAACGCTGACAACAACACCTAAAAAGGGCCAAGCTCTTAAACATAAGGGAACTGAAGCAACACCCTCTGAAGTCCACGGACAGGGTAATAGATCATGCTGTAGCTTCTAATGGTCCAATCCCTATTGTTGCTGAAGTGTGAGCCAAAAGCAACACAGTCTGACTTCCAGCTTCCAGGGAAAATGTGCACTGCTGATAGTTAGGAAAACCATTGGATTGCTTGTAGCTAAGCACCTTTGATATGAAACTGCTGGATGATTCACACTGCTATTTTTAAAGTTACTTTTTGGAGCTAGACTGCATTGCTAAACACGCAGGATTCTGCTCTATCTCTGTGTATAAATTACAAAATCTGAAGTTTTTCTGTTTTCAGCTTTCAATAAAATAAGCATCTTTTCTTGTGTCAGGTGTACCAGCCAATTGATACACCTGTACTGATCTTCAAAAATGCCCTTTCACCACAATGGCTGCTGGGGAGCTTGCTATTAAAAACAAGTATAAACAGCATAATCAAAGCTCTTACTTCCTACCTACATTTCTGCCAAGCTCTTTTGCATTCAAAAGCTTTAGATTCTTTCCATTATTACCCAACTTTTCCATTTATGCTTGAATTGTTTAGCAGAATGCATGACATACATATTAAACTCATAGCAAACACAGAGCATGTATATTCAATAACTATAAACCAGACTTTTTTCTGCATATGAGCTCATTGCTTATTCTTGTCTGGTATATTAAAACATGCATTTCTGGGAAGCTGCAATAAAATAAAGTTTAGTAAAACAGGCTTAATCACAGAGATAAAGAAATAAAGTTGCATCTGGACTGAAAGACCGTTCTTAGTAGTTATGAAGAATGTTATATCTCGCCTGTTGGAACAGCCAGGAAATTTTGAACACAATATTTACCCTGAGTATTTGCATAGAATTTAAGAAAAATTATGTCCAAGTTCTTTTGGCAAGACAAGAACCATTTTGGCAAAATTATTTTTGCTTTCTTCCTCTTCTGCCCCTCCCTGTAAAGCAAAACACAAGCACCCTCATAGTTGTATGGCCTTTTCCTCTCTCCAAGAGTACGGCCTTGGCCAATTGAAATGTAAATCCTGGCCCCTTACTAACATATTATACTATCATATATATAAAACTGCTCTATTTCCTAAGACCCTGCCTTGTCCTTGACCGCACCAGCACAGAAGGGACAAAGTTGCAGTGCTCCTCCTAACCTTGCCACAATGCTGCTCTGAGGTAGAATCTGTCCTTTGCCCTGGCAGAGCTGGAGATGTTGAGGAAGAAACCGCTTTCTAAAATGAGCTCTTCAATCCAGCCCTTGACTGAGCCACCGCAAATTAAGGCGAAACTGATTGAATATTCAAGTGGAATGTTTCTCATTACCAGTCATGTGCTCTAAGTCCTGCAATTTTCCTTGAATGGCAGTTCTCAAACTGCAGGATATAGGCAGTGATAAGGTGATATGTTTGAGGCATCAGCACAAGAGTCCTTTACAAATATTTTGGCTGAAGTTACAGCCATGCTTTAGCAAGCCTTAATGTCAGTACATCCTTGCAAATCCTTGCTTGTAAGTACTCTTTCCAAAGTTCAACTGTGCCCCTGCATTTAGCTTTCAAAAACCCATTCAAAGTGGCAAGTGCTTATTTGTGGCTTTGTGGTTTATTTACACATGAGCATAAGAAATCCCCAGCTAGAAATCTGAAGAATTACTCTAAGTGTTTATAGATACCCGTAAACGGAAAAACAAAGATACATCTATCAACAAAAATGCCTTTTTTCCCATTTTCATAAAGAGAATTCTAAAAATCTTTATTAAATTACAAAATTTTCTCTGAACACACTTGTGGTTTATGTGAAAACCCATTAAAAAAGAAGAGCCCAACAAAAAATGTCTTTTAAGGCAACTTGAAACAAAAATTCCGTTCCCAGGCCTGGCACACTGCACTCATATTAGGCCTTTAAATTGCCCTGCAAGTAGGATGCCTGGGCACCAGATTACTGCCACATGTAAATTCACCAAAAGAAAATGAAGGAAAGTAAGAATTAAAGACAACCTTGGAAAGCCACTGGTGTTGACTTACCAAAAGCCAGGCCATGATGCAAGAGAAGCAAACTTGCCTCAGTACCCACAGTACCAGGAGTGTGCAATGCTGGGGCTGGAGCGCTGCACAGCGTGTGGTGTATCTGTGGCCAAAAGACTACCAGCAACACAAATATGTGGAGACATGTTGGAAGATTACTCCTTTGGATGTTTCTTTTGGAAATAAGATGTATTTGGTGTTCTTTGAGACTAAACGAGGCAGATGAATGGCCTCTGAGGTAACTGCTTAAAACCAGCTCTGGGGTTTTTTTCTGGTTTAGATTATTCATATGATTCACAGGAAAACTTTATGAAATTGTAATTTCTGATCTATTTTTGACAGATGTCCTTCACCCTGGCTTTGGGAAAGTGTTCCCCTGAAAGCATTTCCCAAATATCAACACACCTGGGTTCACAGGGTTCTTTGCAATTAACAGATCATCCAAACAAATTATGTTGCAGAGCAGAGAATGGCACCTTTCATCATCCCTCTTCTGCAGAAAGATGGCCCTGAGGTTTAGACAGAAAGATGCAGACCAAGCAGCAGAGTGGAAACACCAGGAACTCCTTAAAGCACCATTGCCATGGGACACTATTGTGACATTTCAGAGTAGTAAATATATTTTAATTTTCATACTTGAAATATTGAAAATTATTATTTCCCATCATCCCCAACCACACACACAAAGTCTCCTTCTCTAAGGAAGAAGATCAGAAAGGAAATATTTTAATATAACTTCAGGTGGAAAGATTTTGTTCCCGGCACAGCTATTGAAACTGGATGTTGCATTTCATATTTCCTTTAGCATTTTCTGGACATCATAAATGTCTTCAGCTCTGTTTTCACAATCAGAAAACTGCAAAGTTGGGTTCTCAACCGTCTTTGCTTATTATTTTTCCCCTCCAATAGAAGATTTTTCAGCTTGCTGTCAATATTTACAGTTAAGCTGGTGCCTTCCTGCTACCACTGAACAGAAATAATGAGTGTCTGACAGCATGAATGGCACACGGCTTATGGAGGTTGCTTCCATTGGACAGCAGTTTGGAGAAGCATATTTTATAATTATTAACACATTGGTATTCCAACAAAAGATAGTCTTCTTTGTACTTTCAGAGTACACAGCAATAACACCATCACCATAATAGTTACAACATTACCTTGGCCTGCCAGAATCACTTGCTCACAATCTGCAAGCCTGAATTAAAATGTTCCTTCTACTTCCACATACTTTACAGGTTATTTATGTTTCAGTTAACTTTAGATTCATAAACCTCAACCACACTGACACTACCCTTTCCTTCCTCCCCTCCTCCTTGCATCTCTGTGGGCATGAGCCTTGACTGCCAGCTTCCTACCCTAACAACAGCTGGGCTTTAAGGCATCTGTGCCATCACTGCTGTAGCCATCTCCCATGTCTGCCAACCTGCTACAGAGGAGACTATGGACCTCAGCTCCTGCTGCTCCCAGCAGGCACTTGCTGGTGCACAAAATCTCACAGGAACATGGCTCATGTTAGGGTATCCTTGCTCTCAAGTCGGCTTAACAAGCTGCTTTGTCATTCCATTTTTATGAGCAAAAAGATGACAGCCCTGGGTGCAATTGTTACATCCTGTTCTGTGGCCTTGGGTGGGTGATTTATTACAGCCCAGATACATCAAGGAAATCACAGTCATATCATGCCTTTCATTTTGGAGGTGCCACAGCACTGAGGAGAGGCAGAATGGTGAAGGGGCTGCAGGGGATCTGAGCCTGACTGCCACAACTACTACATTTTCCTCAGCACTGCTCAATGGGCTGGTCAGTGCTGAGGGCCAGCACCCATCTGTTCACTGACACTTGCCCAGTTTCTGTGTTTAGACTAAAAGCCTCAGCTACCCTCTGTGCATATGTGAAGTCCCTAGTACAAAAGAGGCTTTGATCCTGTGATCCAAATGAGACTCTGATCTTGGTTGGAGCTTATAGGTGCAAATGCTGGAGAAATAATAACAGATGGAATATCACAGTGATATATTAATTACCATATAGAGCCATATAGAGTTAATAGGAGAACATTTCTGGGCAAAGATCTCATAAATAAACCAAATGCGAATGCATAAATAAGTAGAATACAAACACATAGGGCTATTATAAGGACAGATGTGTGAAACTTTTTTTTGTCTCTATGTTAAGCAGTCCTTGACATCTCTTTTAAAATTTATATATTTACACTGGCAGAAGAACAATCCTTTCTACCTAAACTACAGAGAGAAACCTAAAACATGCTGGATAGCTTTACCATCAGATCTATTTTGTCTTTCTTTTCAAGTATAATCAAATTCTTTCCCATGCCTACCTGCCCATTACATTTCTGAAGAACTATGTGCTGGAGTCTGAGGAAGGTATTTGAAATCATATGCCTACACTGAAGGTAAAAAACCCCAAATCAAGTAATGCCTTCCTGGAATAAGAAAATCATACTGGAACATAAAGAAAGATAAGAAATCATACTGGAGCAAAACCCCAGAGAGCAGGCAAATCTTGGTCCCTACAGAGGCAGTGGGCTTTCTAAGACTTGTGTATTTTTCTCCCTCTCTGTTTCATGTCAGAGGCTCAGGGGACACTATTTAAGGGTCAGCTGGAGAAACAGAAGCACATGGAACCCACTGTAGAATTTGCAAGGATGGCCCAGGTGCTGTCAAGCTTCTGTGTCATGATGGCACAGGGTGCAAGATGGGGCCAGAATAATTTCAAGTTCCCTCTCACTCAGTCAAGAATCTACTAGGTAAGCAGTGGTGCAAATATGAATGTTAAAAATTTCTTCTAAAACAAAAAAAATTGCTCATAGTTATAAAGACATAGGGACTAGGGCTAGTGTGTATTTAACTAAAGGATCTTTCTCAAGGCAGGGTTTTCCCTGATACTCTGGAGCAATAAATTCTTTCAAGTAATTGCAAAGTTTTGTTTGTTTTTCTTTGTTTTGTTAAAGAGAACTTCCTTTAAACTGTGTAATATAGCTGGCAGGCTACTATCAGTGGTAAAGGATTTCCATTATATCTCCTTGTACTCCATTGCTTGTAATTTTCCTTAAGTTTCACCTCTCAGGCTGACATTTTCCAAGTTGAAGTCTGCCCAAAAAGAGAATTTTTTGGAAAGCTGAAGAAAATTTCCCTTCAGCTCAGCAGTGCAGTTTTAACAAGGGTCCCTCACACAAGCCCGGTAAAACCTGCCTCACTGGCACCAAAACCAACACACATTTTGGTGCCTATTGCTGCAATCAGGATGCAGAGAAGGAACAAAAGAATTATTCAGCCTGAGTAAGGCTGTTGGACCCAGCAGGCTAAATTCTTCCATGGTGTAAGCCCTTGCAACATCCCCGAAGCCAATGGGATTACACAGTTTTCCACCCAGGCTGAGTGAAGCCGGCTCTCTTCCTGCGAGCGAGCGGCTCAGACTTTTTCTCATCGCTCTCCCTGTTATTTAAAGATTGGCTTTTTGTAGCTGGCAGGCTCTCCCTTTGAAGCCTTCAATCCACAGAGCATTCCCCTGTTGTGAATTTAAAATGTTTTTGTGCCACACAGGCTGCTGGTCCCTCCACACGGGGCTCCATGAATACTCCCTGTCCCCCTACACCTCCTCCGTCCCACATGCACATCTCTGCTAAAGTCTTGCCTCTCTTTTTCTCTGTTCCAACCATTTCACAACCTCAGGCAGAGAAGTTAGCTGTCTCTATGTCTGCAGTGAGGAAAATGAAATTGGGAATTAATTTTGGGAAGGAGCAAAGGGGTTGGGGAGGAATGTAGTATATATGCTCCCTAGAAAACTACACAGATACAAAATAAACACCGAAGGAAAAGGAACACCTTCCTCATCCTCACAGAACAAGCCTTAGCTGCTCTGAAAGCTGTGTGAAAGCCAAGTGTCATAAGTGAAATGAGCAGTGAAAAAGGAGGACTTAAAAGGCAGGTCACAAGAGGTCTGGGCAGAAGCAGGCAGAGCACCCAAACCCAGAGGTGCTCTGGGGGGCCTCCCAGAGGAATCATAAGCCTGTCCTGCAGACTTCTTCCAGCTGAACCAGACCCCAAAGCCCTGGTCCTGCCGGCCTTCTCATCCTGCTGCAGCCCACCTCTTCCCCTTCACTCCCCAGTGCTGCACAAAGCCGGCTGAAGAGAAACCCAAACCCATAAGGGGCTCACCACTGCAGAGGAGTCAGGACCAAGGAGAAGCACTGGCAGGGGCATCTCTCATTCCCGGCAGACTTTTGGGGAGCACTGCTCTGTTGCAGCGGAGCAGAAAGAGAAGTGCTCTCCCTTACCACTGCTCAGTGCACAAGTACCTGTAAACAAAGGAGAGCTGCTCCCAGTTTGCAGTGCTGGAGAGTACTGGACTGACAGCAAGTCCTCAAATCTGACAGGGTCTTGCAAGACAGCTAGGAAGGAGACGCTGTCACATAAGCAGTGGAAATGCAGCACTGAAATAATGCTGTCAGGAGGAAAACTCTGTGCTGGGAGAGTATGACCCTCACACAAAGATTCAAGGGGGTCATTAAAAAGTGGTTGAGCTTTTATTTCTACTCCCTTGCACCTTTTTGTCAATGAGCCATGCTTCGAAAGAAGCAGTCTGTCTTCCCTCACAGACCTCTGTGCTCTTTGCTGGTCAGAGGCAGCCTGCAGAAAGAGCCATACAAGTTCTATCTGTCCCGTGTTGGGGCTCTGTTCCTGGGGGTCTCAAGGCCCCCCCGAAGCACTCTGTTACATGGAGAGGGGGTTACATGTCCTCCACTGGGTCTAGTGGCCAGCTGGCCTTCCCTGTCCCCAGGCCTACAAGGTCATGTCCTGGCTACTACTTGTGTCTTTTGTCCCAAGAAAAGAGAAAAAGAGCCCTTCTTGTGCCAGCTGCAACTTTGATGGACTTTTATCAAGAGCGGCTCTATGCTTGCACACCCCACTCCCATCTTCCACTCCCCCAAATAAGACATCTCAGTCATCCTTCCAAAGATCCTCCAAAACAGATTGATAGAAATACCTGAAAGAGGTAAGAGGACATACCTTACTTGCTCTGAATGGGACTCCTGACCTTAAATTCCTGAGCAAATATTTCCTTTTTTTCTCTTTTGTAAAATCTTCTCCCCTGGTAGTACTTGTTCAAGTGAAAATCACCACCTTGCTGTGTTTAGAGGAGCAGGCTCTTTACAGCTATTAATTATGTGCCCTTTAAACACAAGCTCTCACCAAAACGTGTGTTTGCCCTGTGGGAAAAGTGTGCCTTTTTCACACCTCTTATTGTAAACCAGGCTGATGACAGACAAGGGTGAAAACCACCTGTCCTTATTCAATGAGATATATCACCACAGCACCCGCCTCTAACAACCACGCTGGGCCAAAAAAGAATCAGGATCCTATGGATGAATTTACTGGAATTATAAAAAACCCAAACAATGAAATAACACACCAAAAACTAAACACAAAGGAAAACCATCAGCCTATGAGCTTCAAGATTAATAATAATGCTTACACACACTTTTCCAGCCAATTCAGCCCATACTGGCAAACAAAATCCCTCTTTATCACAGGACAAAAATGGTTCCCTCCTTTATGCATATGGGACAGTGTTCCCTCTTGACCCTTTGAAAAGAAACTGAGAAATTACTGACACTAGGCTTGCTGCAGAGTAATTTTTACTCAGTATTCTGCTTTGAACTGTTCCCAGTTTGGGTGAAGATCAGGATGAACACTGTTGAAAATAATTACCTTGCTCTTTCTGGACTCAGTCAATTTACTTATCGATGCAGCTGTGCAGAGGAGGTTGTTAATGAAGAATCAAGTATTTTCCCACACTAAAGGCGTGATTCTCACTTCAAACTATCAAGAGGAATTATGCGTAAATAGCAGGAGTTAAATCAAAATGAGAATATTTATGCCAGTTATTTCTCCTTTTCCATGGAAAAGCACTGGCTGTTTTGCTCATAGAAATAGTATTGCCAGATTCCATCACTAGGAATTAAGAAGGGAAAAAAAAAGATCATGAATCCTTATCTTAAATCTCCTGGGACTGCTTCTGAGGTCTCTGCTGCTCCCAGGAGCAAGTGGCACCTTCCGAGCTGCAGAAGGGCTCAGCAGCCACCAGGTGATATGAGAAGGGAATTGCAGCAATAGGAAAGCTCAGAGAGACAAGGAAATAATTCCATCACACTGGAGGGCTGGGGTTTTTTATGAAGATGCCCTATGGCTACATAGGAGGGAGTGTATTTGTGGAAAACACTGAACTACAGTGCCCTTATCAGAGAGAGTGTGTATGCTAGAGGAATAGGTGATAAGTGAAAAATACAATCGTACTGAAAAGTATGTTTAATGACTGTGTAATGAGACTATGTTTAATGACAACCCATTCTATTCTAGTACTTCTTTTTCATAGAACAGTTTGGGTTGTAAGGGATCTTCAAAGGTCATCTAAATTGAACACCCCTGCAAGGAGCTTCAACCACATCAGGTTGCTCAGAGCCCTGTTCAACCTGACCAAGAATGTTTCCAGGGATGGGGCACCCACCTCTGTGGGCTGCCTGTTCCAGTGTTTCACCATCCTCATTCTAGAAAAAAATCTTCTTGTTTTAGGAACAAATCCTTTAAATTTATTGAAGCTCCTAGAAATCCCTGGCCGGGGGGGGGGAAGCCATCTTTATGTGTGTTGTCCTTACCTTTTAGATAATGGCACTGATGGTCTCTTTGGAAACTGTTCCACAATCTCCTGCACTTGCATGTCCTCCCCCCATCATGACTCCAGAGCAGAGATTCTTCCAATTGAGATGTTTTTTCTTTTTGTTTTCTGTAATGGTTTCATGCCAATGTGCAAGGCTAAGATTTTGACTGAAGAAATTACATCTGTGGAGCCTTGAAAGCAAACGCACAATGAAGGACTGAACAGTCTGGAACTCTTTAGTTTGAAAAAGAGATGACTGAGGCATATGACAAGGCTGACAAACATGAGAAAGTAGCTGGGAGCAGGCATATAGGAATAAACAGTTTCTTCTTCTACTTAGAAGGTACAAAAAATGAAGGTACGAGTCAAGTTCAAACCAGACAGAAAGAAATGGGTCTCCACACAGGAAGTTGGAAACATGAGGAACTCCTGGGCAAAGGACAACATGGATGCAGGAATTCCAAAAATATGCTGGATAGGCAGCTAAAAAATATTTACTGGAAGTTAGTCAACAAGCAAACGAGGGGGATCATGAAATCTCTTTACTGAGCAAAGGATGGGAGACTATTAAGGGATGCTCTCACATCTGTGCTTGCCTCTTTTAATTATTTTAAGTATTCTGGAGTGCCTGTTTGTGGTGCATTGCTATGACTGTCAAACTCAAATTCCTCCCTGGCACATGACATATCTTTAAGTACACCCAAAACCTAGAGTTGAACAAGGCTGCCCTCCATAGTATGAGGAGAACTACAGACCACTCATAGCTCTAATGGGACAAAAGCATTAAGTTTGCATGAACTGGTGTGTCCCTCTGATTCAAACATCCTGTGGTCAGTAAAATATGAGTTTTTTGAGAAGATGTAATATTAATTTGTGACTGAAATGTGTCTCTGCATTTAGCTCCACGTATCCCTCTTCCCAGACAGAGAGGTCATTCAGATAATTTTTCCCCCCTCTTGTATATATTGCAAAATGGACACCCAAAATATTGCATCACCTATATGGCATTATTATTGTTCTTTTGGACAAGAGCCACCACATACTTTCCAGTTTTGCCCTGCATTTGGTAGATTCATATCCTGGGGTCAAGGGCCCCAGGCTTGCAAATTCCTGACTGTTAACTCTGTGATGTAACTACAAATCTGTTCTCCCATCCTTCTGAGCATCAGAGATCATAACAAAGACAAAAACTTACAGAAGAGTAAGAAGATGGTTCACAAAAAAGCTTTTTATTTTTCTTTCTTTTTTCTTTCCCCATCTCCCTAAGCAGTGGAAGAGACAGAAGTGCCAAGGTTTTCCCTTCTTCCCCTGTCAGCCTTTCAGAAGAACACTGTATGGAACATTAACTTGAGAGGAACTCAGACAGATGCTTTGCTTAAGCGGGTTCTCTTGATCCTGAACCTGGGAACATTTGAGTTAATGGGAAGTAGTTAACACTTAGGCTTGATGAAGTGAACGCAGCAGTTTATGCTGCCGGTGAAAAGGAAGCTCAAGCAATCTCCGGGACAGTTACTCCACTGTCAAGGTAGAATAATGTATGGGCTCAGACTGCTCAGATTTTCTCAATAGAAAGAAAGAAATCTATGTTATATTCACAGTAACAAGAGCAAAAGTATAACCAGTTTAATCTTCTTAATTGAACCCAATGCTTTGTTTAACCATTCCCTGTCAGCAGAAACACCCAGTGCACAGGATATGTGCCTTGGTAGCAGCGTGAGGAATGCTTAGCCAAGTGCATTGATGCCCTCTTCCTTACACTAACATGGCCTTATCCAACTTTCAACAGGTCTCACAGCCTTTATGTGCCTTGTTCGTCAGTCTAAGACAAATAATACCAGGCTGAATTCAGAGGATCTCGTGGGGCTTAAGAGTAGTTTGTAAAAGCATGCTAGAAAAACTTAACCAAAAAGACCTTTGCAGCTGCAAATTCTATTAATTCATTAGGTCATTTCTTACACCATGAAAATGCTGAAGTGATTGTTACTATAGTTTTTTTCTACTTAAAATGCAAGATGAAAAATGAGATGTCTAAATTTGCTCGTGAAGACAGAGTAAAGAAGTGATAATTTAATTCAATTTATGAAGAAAGTGGGAGATGCGTCGCCACTGAAAGAGCTGAGATCAAGTAACTCTGTGTCCCTGCTAAATAGAGTGGCTGAAATTCTGCACCACAGCACAACACTATTGATTTGAAAAAATTTGGTTCAAGTGCTGCAGAAACTGCTAAACAGGAAAGGAATATACTACTGGCTCTGAAAGACATCGTTTCAGCTGAGGTGTTTTTGGAGGTGCAGTGCTATGTATCAACAATACACAAATAATGGAGTGGAGTCACAACATTTACGGGGTTGATAGAAAAACTGAATCCTCAAATTCAGCATGGCATTGAAGTTCCAGTATAGTCACAGGTCCAAAGGAGTTTTTAAGCGACAATTAGACACATTCTTTCTTAGAGAGTTTCCCTGAACAGAACATAAAAACAAAAGCATTTCAAAGGTGAATACTCACTGGAGGCAGGAAATTTTCTTCCAGCTGTTTTACAAAGATTTACCAAGATGATTTTATGTACATTTTGCAACTTGCATGGCAAGTGCAGGCAATTTTCTTCTGAGATGCTGTCAAGCCAGAGGATCTGTGAGTAAAACAGTGATGACAGATGCGGAACTGCCCTTCCTGATTCTCTTCCCTCAGGAAATCTGAGGCAATCTGCAATGAGGTTTAAAAAAAAGCAGCCCTCTAGCTTGTATATGACAGCTTCTGTAGACCACTAGGTTTTTCTTTTCACATGGGCACTATGGATTGGTTGGGGACCAAAGGAAGGTGGATCTCAAAAGGTTAGAACCAAGCAGCTGCCATCTCTGAGCTGGCTCACCAATGGATAGAAATGAGGGCCAAAAATAACTTCAGGCTATGTTTGTTGGTCTCCCGATGGTGGAAGAATTATTAGCCATTGATATGGTTCAAAGCATTAGATAAATTCATTCTTGTCTTTCTATCTACAAAATCCAAAGGTCTTCCTGCCTTTCAGGCTGCTGGGAAGTAACAGTATCTGCCAGAGATGTTGTTCATTGTATGCTACTCAATATTTTTCTTCAAACACATATAATACAGGGGAAAAAGGCAAAAAGAACTGAAATGGGAAGGAGAAACCCTCTATCAGCCTTGTTGGGTAATTCCTTTCCAGTAAAAGTCAGCCACACTCAGCTTGGCAAATCACTGCTTTCTAGCAAAGTGTTGAGCCAAACACAGAGGACTCAAATGACCAAAGTGCTGTCTGGCTTTGGACTGAGAGACAGTAAATGTTCAAGAGAAAGGAAATAACTAAGTAGTCTGCACCATGCTCCCTTCTTTCACAGTGGAAGAAGACAGCAGACCATGGAAAGCTACTTTCCTGAGCATTAAGCCCACCATTTTGCTGACTGCTTTCTACATGATTCTTGTCTATCCTGTGCTTAAAAAAGTCTGCCTGCACCATAAGCCATTCATCTTTACTTTGTGTTCAGTATATGATACCATCATGTGCATTTCTTGCTTTAAGTGCTTTGGATGACTTTGAGAAGAATTTCCTTTTACTGATATAGAAAAGGCCAGTACTTCATATTCTTACTTTGTTATTGGTGGTTGGCATATACAATGCCCCTTCTGGAGATAAATGAATGGTTTGATGACCATTTATATCCATAAAACTTTCACAAACTTTTCCAGACAGGAGAGTGGGACAATGAGGAGATGTGGGAAGGGACTGCATCATCCTCTCAAACAAGTCTGCAAAAATCTGGTCACCAGCTACACAATGGATGCCCAAGACAACATCATTTAATAAGAGCACTCAACCCCAAACACCTGGAAGCTTGCAATGTCCACAGTTCATTTAAAAATGTAGCTTGAATTAAGTAACAGTCAGCAGTTCCATAGGACAGCAGAGGCAGTATGTGTGGCCAATCCTTACTACCCAATCCAGCCTGATGAAACGTAATTAGATTGACTTCTCCCCCAAAATCACTCTCTTTGGAAGTCAGCTCTAAGAAGACTTCACTGATGCAATTTGTTGGCACTCTATGGGGAGCAAATATGCTTTTGCTGCTTGTCACTAGTACTGATTTTTTCTCAATGACAAAGTACTGTCCTCTAACTTGGGCGAGCTCTAACTCTTATTCAGTAACATTACTATAGAAAAATTGAATTCTTTAAGATCTTATTCCAGGTCATCTTTTCCCCTTCTTCCCTCCTTCCCATGTATAAAATAACTCATACTCACTCATATTCAGCTAGAGCCATATAAACATGCAGATTGGAAACAGCAAGCAGCAAGAATGGGAAGGAAATGAGAGCAGGAATTAAGTGAAAGCGGTTGAAGCAGTGAGGTTGTTTCTGATTTGGAAGATGATAAAGTTTTGATTGGACTCATAAAGTCAGGAGAGGGATAGAGGAGTGGGAAGGTCAATTATCCTGACCTGTGGAAATGGAAGTCTATTTTAGCAAGCATGTTTCCACAGAGGGAAGGGGACAATGTGACAAGGTGTGGAGGTAAATAGATTACTTTAGTCTGGTAGGCAAGACCTTGGCATGGATACAGAGTTTAAAAGTCAATGAGTAGGAGGCCAGAGGATGTATCCATCTGAAATTTTTGAGACTGTTCCTGCAGAGACATCAATGTTCCAGCTAAAGCATCTTCCTGCAGTTTAGCTTTTTACTTCCTGAGCAAAGCACAGCCATGTACTCCTCTAGTTGCCAGTGTCTGTACTTCCCTCACAACTCTTTTTCATTAAGTCCTGAGTTGTTGCTGTCTGTACCTCTGAGCACAATTCTGGGCAGGAAACATTCTGACTCTGACAGCACAGTATGGATATAAAAATAGGTGCTTGTCTGCACTTGCTGTCCAAGGTAGGACTCATGTACTTCTCCTGAATGGATTTGCCTGATCAAAGTTTCTGCATTAAGTTCCCAGCAAAGACTCTCTCAGTAGAGGTTATTATAAACAAGGCTCAGTCAAGTACGCAATTAGCCAATGATTTTTGAAACAAATCTGAGAGCTGCCCCTCACTCTGAATGTTCCTTTGGCATAAAGGCTTTCTAGAACTGTGTTTAGTGAACACATGGAAACAAAGATCAGAAGAATACTTTAATGCCGTTACAGGCAGTTGAGTTAGTCAGAAAAACAGAAAATGAAACTAAAACAACAGGGGAGCCGATGCCACACAGGCTGTGTTCTGTGCAGCCTGTGAGCCTCTTCACCCGCACACACCAAAAAAGCCACTTACACCAAGCCCCAGCAGGGTGTCAGAAACATCAAGCGTATCAGCAGTGTTGCTAATTCTGAATTAGATATAGCATGGCTTATTCTTTCATAGCTAATGGAAAGAAAGCCTGAGAAATCACCACATCTTTTCTAGTAACGTGCACCATCCTGTTGCTGCCAGCAGGAATTCATGACTGAACTTCAAACTTCCATCCCCCTTCCCTCGAGGAAAACATCTGAATAATGGTGGTTATGTCAGAAATTAAAAGCAAAATACTAATCTCTGATATTTCCTGGCTGGATTTTTATAGTAATATCCTATATCTATACCGTGTGTATATTAGGGCCTCTCTCTAATACTTTAACAACCCATGCTAGCAAATAGCCAGGTGCTGCAGAGTGCATTTCAGCTCCCTAGCAAACCATTCTATTAGAGAGCTACAAGGATTTCTACAATTCCCTCAGCTTATTCATGTACGTTTAGTTCCTCAGCTTTGCATTATGTTAAAATAATCTAGTCAATATTTTTCTTACATTGTCTTCGTTCACAAAGCAGAAACTGGAAGACAGTTCAATAACACGCTAAATAAACCCTAAACTTTTGTAATTCAATTTGGTTGCATCATTTTTCTTTAAGCGTATATTTAACAAGATGGACAGATGACGTCTTACCCCACTTCCCCATCAATAACTCTATTTAAGGAAAATAATCAAGGTGATTTTTTGGAGCATCTGAAGCTAACTGCTAGGTACATTATATATTTTTCTAGAAGCCCTGTGAAGATTTAAACTACATATTATTCTTTTCCCAGCCCTTACCTTCCCCATATGGAATTCAGCAGGTTTGGAAGTGGTTGTGAGGACCATCTCTGCTGTGGAGTTGCCTCTAGATCTGCTTTGTGATGTGCGTTCAAAGGACTCATGGCTCAGATGTGCCAAGATGCAGGAAAGGTTATCAACAAGGGTCTTGTACAGAACACAGTGCTTAATTTTTAGACTAAAACTTCACATAACTTTTAAGTCCCCATAAGGCAGATTGAGGGGAGAGTTTATCTGGGCATGATTCAGTTGCCTCAAAGATGACATATAACACTATTTAAGATAGTAGAGATGTCCACACCAGGCTACATGATGCAGTAACAATTGGAAAATCCTGTCCTTTGAGAAGAGCATCTTGAGCCAGACAGGACACCCTGTCCATCTTTTGCAGGGAAGCAAAATCTTAAGCTTTTGGTACCAGAAGATTTAATTTGCTTTTGCAGCTACACTGCACTGCACATTATTAATTTCCTTCATTAAGGGCAGTTCTACTTTCCCTTCTACCTGCCTTCCTATACTGCTCTAAGTTCCTTACAGCCTCACCATCCATTGCCAGGGAAACACTGGAGGGAAGGGAAGGGAAGATTCTAGATTGTGCTCTTACCAAATCAGCCCTTTAACAGAGATCTGTGACATCCTATTGCTACCAGAGCCTCAAATATTGTTAAAATCTCAGTGCCAATGGCAAGGTCATCAGGAAGAGCTGTCCATGACCAAAACTGCCTTTTGGCAATGCCCAAACAGGAATCTTGGTTGTGATGGTGATGGTAAGAGGCAGTCAGCACACTGCCAGCCTGTGACATCATGTTATAGACAACTGGTTTTTCCAGGTGTTTGGTGAAAGCTGTGAAACATATAAATGACTTGCAAAAAAGGCTGGTGTTCTATCAGCCCATTTTTTCCTCTATAGACAATATAAAGAAATCAAATAGTATGTGGGGAAAAAACACACAAAAGATGACCTAGAGGAAGGTGCCAAATAACCTGTTACTGAATATGTGCTGCCATGCAGATATCCCATGGCATTGCAGCCTGGACCACGGGAGCCCAAAGCCCACAGTATCAATCTCCAGGCAAGACGTGTAGTGCTGAACTCAGGGTTTGTATTTCAGTTTAAAGATTTACATGTGTTACATGAAAAAGGAAAACCTGCGATCTCTCAAGAGGTAGAGAACACCCATCAAAGAAAAAGAGAAATAACTGGCTGTATTCTTAAAAACCAACCAAGAAACTGCTCTATGTGAGGAGACAATCAGCTCAGTTTTTGCAGATTTCTTAATGGAGTAGCAGGTCATGCTCTGCAATGCCCAGAGCACTACAGAGAAAACAACAATTGCTTTTACATTTGACCTGTGGACATGCAGGAAAGAACATCAGCAGAAATGCTGCACTCCTGTTTAACCACAGAAAGCAGGAGATAGCAGAGGTGATTGCCTCATATCAGCTGCAGCCATTGCAGTGAAGCAACTTCTCTCCCTTTCTAAATAGTCTCTGTCAAATTAGTATGATTATTGGATATTATGATACTACAAATAACAAAATGACATCACATGTAATACAGGAAATCATAGAAAATTGGATAAATAGAGCTTTTCAAAGCTAAAGAAAGAAGTAATAACAGACTGTACAGACTAGATTCTGTGTGACAAGGCAATGAAAAACAAAGCCTGAAATAAAGCAGTGCCCAAACTGAAAAAATATTGCTAGGAGACCAACCTGAAAACTTTTAGCAAATTAGCATACACAATAATTTATTCAAAAATCAACTAATTGTATCCAGCTGGATCAAAGCTGATCAGAAGTTTGTCACTTAGGCAATTTCATGACAAAGTTGCACTTCCATTAGAAGCAAAGCATTTGTCAAAGATTGTGACAAACCCCAAAGCTTTAAAGATAATCATTTTTAAAGTCACGAAGGTATTTCAGCATTTTTGTTTGTGTATTTCTCTTATGATCTCATAACTTTGCATTTGGCTTGCTGAGCTCTCCTGCGGACGTAGCTGTAATAGCTGTCCACGTTCCGTGCTAAGGATGTTGTTTTGCCTACACTTGCCAAAAATGTAAGTGTGTATGTTTGTGCTGTAAATAGGAACTGGGCAATGGTTTTCAGCTGTATCCACTCACTTTCCCCACCCCAATGTTCCCCCACCTCCACCCCAGTGTTAATGCTCTCTAGAAAGACAAGAATTTGCCAGGTCTAATACATCTCCCATCTCTAACAATGGTACACATAACATAGGGATACCACTCTCAATAGCATCCTAGTAATGCCCTTAGGAAATTAATGGCTCTACACTGGCCTTTCCAGGATATTTATCAACTGAGGTACAAAGAAGGGGTGGTTGCTTTGCACCATCCATCCCACTGTAGGATTGAGATGTGACCAAGAACTAACCTGGGCTTGGGAGGGTGGCAGCAGCCACTCATACCGCGATCATATGTATTTCGTATTTGCATGAAGGAGCAGAATTAAGATTATGTAAATTATCTTAATGACACTGTGCCTTTTTTGAATGTTTCATTTTGCAGAATTGCTTATAAGCAACAGCCAGCCATGAGTGATGCACTCAACTGGTATAGCCAGTAGAAAAGAGAGGGAGATATGGACTGTCAATGATCCTGAAAGCCTTTCAGACTGGGTACAATCTCATACAGCTGTGGTGATAAACGTCATATTCCACCACAAAAGAGTGTGCCAAGAGACTGCCAGAGGTGAGTGTCATGCAGCAAAATCACAAAGCATCAAACAAATCTGTGCCAGTGACCACAAAGTCTGTGGCAGCCAGGTTTTCTTCACAGGAGGTGCCAGCTATACTCTGTAATGCAATCTACTCCTAGCTGGCTTTAGAGCAAGTCCAGTTTTCAATCCTTCCAGTCTATTCAACTTATCACTATGTGATGTCACCCAAAAAGAATACAAAAAACCACAACCAGCATTTATTTTGGTGTGCTTCTCATCCCTTCATTTCTTCCCCCTTTCCCCTTCCAGAAATTGCCAGCAAAAGTGAATACTTGCAGTGTTTCTGTTCCGTAAATGGTTTCATGCCTAGCAGCAGGCAGCAAAAAGGTTCAGTTCTTGCTCTGATCCTGTGTTTATACTGAGCTGGAGGTGGTTTTAAACCATCTTCCATATTTGGGGTCTACTCAAAGCTGAGTGACCTAAGGGCAATCTACTGATGCTCTATCTCCGACATTTACAGAGAGGCCCTTTTGAGCCTTGAACAAGTAAGGAACAGCCATAATATTCTCCCTCTCCACCTCACAAGATTTAGTGCAGAAACTCTGTCCTGCCCAGAAAGTCACAAAGTGGCCTTACCGCGACGGACAGGCCTGGAAAACAGGAATATAGACAGGGACAAATCCCATTTCCCTTTTCAGGCTTTTTGGATAGTGGACTGAATTGCCTGAAACAGTGAAAGTCTCCCCTGAGATGCATCACCATGCTAAAGGGACACCCCAATTCCTCATGCCTCAAGAGGTTGTGCCAATGAGCAGCACTACAAAAGAAATGACAAATTGGGAAAAGCCTTCCTTAATGGATGCTTAAAAAAAAAGAAAAGAAAAAAAAAGAGAGAGGGGCCACTTGAGGCACCTAAAGCTGTTAATAGTGACAAGAGAAGAAGGGATTTCTGGTTAATCAACATCAAGGTCAGAGTCTTGTGGAATAAATTTCATATACAGTGAATAACTCACACAGAGTGATGGCATGTTTAGTATCAACTCTTGGCAAAGATTTGTTTGCTTAATGACTTTTCTCTTTTTTTTCCAGGCCAGCAACCTTTGACTGAAGAGAGTTTGTTAAAAGAGCTAAATGTCACTGAAAATGTGCTGTTAATCCTACTCATCAACAAATGTTAACCACGAAGTGATAATAAAGAGAAAAAAGAAAAGATGTGGCTCCAATCAGGATTATGCTGGGTAAGTGCAGACCCCCATGACTCTGTAACAGGCGGCTCTCATACTGGTTCTCCAAATACATGTCACCAACCCTGGTTTTGCAAAAGGGCTTTGATGTTCGTTTGCAGACGGATACACTGTACTTTTCCTTTGGCTTGTACAAACAAAGAGAGGCATTTTGGTTTTCTCGGCAAATACTGTCAGATGTTTTATGCGCAGCAATAAAAATTAAGTAAATCTTTGATATTACAAGTCTTCCTTGCCTGAAACAAGTTTGGCTCAGCTACTGGTGGGTGTAAAGAAAAAACACATAATTTTTTTTCTAGATAAAGAAGTTTACAGATGTCCATAATGTTTTGAAGATCTCAGCATTCACTGACTTTAATGATCTCTGTGGAAGCTATTGGGAAGCAAGAGCTGGGGAAATGAGCACATTAAACCGGCCTTGAGCTCTTCCCAGATTCTGACCTTTGCTGCACACATCCCTTCTAACTCTAAATCATCTCATTGATCAACGTAATTTAGTTGTGAGCAACTATTCTTCTCAAGCAAAGTTTGCTGCTCTGATTTCATGCTGGAGGAACACTTGAGCCTTCAAAGGCTTGCCTGCTCATCCTAGTTCAAGTTAAAAGCAACAAAACCTCACATATAAGAAAAGTTACCGCTCTCCCATCAGTGCTAACCACCCTCAGGCTGTGTTGTTCTACTTTTTCCCAAGGAAAAGCACAGTAGAGCTACATGTATGTTTGTGCAAGCTTTTAGATTTTTTTTTTAATCAGGGTTGGGGTAATTTTGAGACACCTTTACAGATCCACTAACACTTTGGTTTAGTTTTGGTTTTATACCAGCTGCTGTTTACTGCAACAGTTAACAGCAGTGAAGCAAATACAGCAATTTCATTCCAGAGGAGAGCAACAGCTTCTCACTTTCTGCGGTCTCAAAATACTTGGAAGAAACCTGTGCAAGGTTTGTGAACCACATGGAGCATTGCCACTAAGGTGAAATGGAAGGCATGAAGCTCCAACTCTTTCCAAAGCTCTCAGATCTTCCACTACTCCTTCCTGGAAAGACTACAAAATAGTTCCTGGTTTTACGAGCACTGCACAAGATGTAACAGACTTTCTACACTACAATTTCAAAGGTATTGCTTCTGATCTCATGAAAGCATGAAAAGGTCTATTTTTTTAACCTTCCTGTTGTGGCTCAAATCAAGCAGGGATTTCAGCTGTGTGCCTGCAGGTGGTTTTGAGCATTTTCCACAAGCATCCATCATTACTATATAACTATAGCTAGCACTATTTGAAATTAATTACATCTAAGGCTCCAGCAACACAATTTGGAAAGGTTGTGACCCACAGTAATTCTGTATGTTCTGACATTGCTTCTTAGACTTTCGCCATTCATGAAACCATTCAAAATTCTTGAAAATATAATAGATCACCTCACTCATCACCACTGTATCCTCTCATCTTCTCTGACTTATTAAAACAACATATATATGTGTACATTCCCCCAAATGTACTTTTTCATAGGAGCACACAATCACCAATATTGTTTTACATTTAAATATATATTGCTTTTTAATTCTTAACATACATACGACTGAGAGGATCTCTGGTAGAAGATAAATTAGATTGTGAAGTCAAGTGAGAAAGGCAGAAAATACAGAACCATTAAAATAGCATTTTCTATTCAAGGAGGGCAGAGTTTGATCTTCTCTTTTCCAGTATTAACTCAGGGCAACTCTACTTCAGCTGATGAAGCTTAAGGAGTTAAAAAACAAAGCAGCCAGAACAACATGCCTCTGCTTCCTAGAAACCAAGAGTCAGCCTTTTAAAGCATAAGTGTCTCTTTTCAGTGGTTTTGAGCATTTGTAGGTCTCTTGAATCCAGACTGCCAAAGGTTAACAGTCCTGATTACTTAAAAAAAAAAGTTTAAAGTAGGCTAAATCCTCCTTTCACGAACTTGAGATGTGCTGAGTACTCCTGGTTCCTGCAGAAATTCATGGCAGCTCCAAGGTGACTATCACCATCTGACTTCTTTACTCAGGTACCTATTAGGAGGGACACTCTCCAGTTTATTCTATGACTTCTTGTTTTTCCCAAGAGTTACAAGGTAGAAAAGGACACGTGGAATCTGCACATCACATTAGTTGTACTTACAAGGAGAACCCCCAATGCTGTCAGATATTCAGAGGGCACATTTCCTTTCTACAGATTAGAACCAGGATCCACAAAATATTTTCATGTGTCTTCCACGTGCTTCCCTAAAATATCCAGCCATATTTTGGTACACATCACAAAGAAGCTAAACTGAGGGAAGGATGAAAACTTCTCCTCTGCTGTTTAGAGACATAATTAAGGACTTGATTTTTATGTTGGAATTCTTTAAGCAGAAGAATTAAACTAAATCCTCTGTACCTTGATAGAGACACCAAACATAAAGTTCTCAGTTAACCCTGTATGGACAGAGTAAGCAGGGTGGACTTTATCATCATACACTGTTCAACAGGAATAAAGCAGATTGTTCTCCCTGTTCATCCACCCTCTCTCATCAGATGCCAGGAGATACTTAAAGAACAAACAGCTACGCTTGTCATGAGCTCTAAGCAAGCAATTATGCAAGGTAATTTTTGCATGTAACAGATTGTGTTATTCCTATAGCTACTGACCTCTGCACACAGGCAAATCTCACAGGTATTTTGCTACTTGTTCCTTTCATTCTGTTACCATTGTTGCTCAGATGACACTGCAGAAATTCAGGATAACTGGTGAGCAAGTTAGCATTTGATACTTGGGAGTCATAGTCACTGCATCACAAAACTGGGTCCCTCCACAACAGAGAGTTAGAAAGTAATTTGCAACACCAAGAGACTCAAAGGGCTGTGCTGTCCTGCTGTGGCTACCCTTCATATCATTAAATCAAACATTCACGTAAGGTATTTGGGACCTGCTTGCCAGATTGCAAAGGTAGATGTTTTTTTTGGCTCTCCCAACAGAGCTGAGCCCTGAAGTGAAGCCAAGACCTGTAATCATTTGCCTTGGCTGAAACAAAAATAAACATAGACTGTACTGTATGCACTTCTGAGGTAATTACTGCCATTAGATCACAGCCTGGAAATGAATTTTAAACCATGCAAAGAGACTGAATACAAAAAAACCCTATGTTAAAATCACGTTAAATGTCCAATTACAACACGTCAAAGCAAGGAGGGCTCAACTGAAAGAAGGAACTTTAGCTCCTGCCTACCTTGTCAGACTCAGCCACTGCAACCCATGTGGCAAAGTTAAACTGTCTCCTGGTAGGGGCTGACCCACAGGCCCAGCAGGAATGGGTCAGGAACCCCATCTTAGGTACTATTGCCTCTAGAAAAATAGCCATTGGGTTCCTTTAGCTCTGCTCAGGGGGTGCTTTACATCTACGAAGTGTTTCCCCCTCTGCATTCTTTAATTTCTCTCTGTCTGCCTGTCTCCCGTGCCACACATGCACTTACCAGCTGGGCATAACCCAGTCTGACCTCATTTCACCCAGTTAATTCCTCCCAGACCTCAAAAGTCTAAAAAGGGAGACTTTCATTTCTTTTTAAGGATCACTGGAAAAGGACAGACTATATCAAGTTTATTCCAAGTTCTCAATCAGCTTGGTAGCCTAGCACAGCAGCTTTCCTGGAATATCACATCATCTCCCTACTTCAATCCACTTTCACTCTTCACAGTTGTCAAAGAGACAAAAGCCATCCTGCACTCCTTCAGACACCAAGGCATGGAATATCCACAGGAGATCATGGGAGCTCTAGGCCCTGACTGCCCCAGGAGGGAGCTGCCCTGCACCAGGACTTCCCTCTGAATCCTCCACTGACCATATCTCAAACTGGTGCAGCATTCAGCATTTCCCACCAGCCTGCCATCGGGATCATGTATAGCCCTGGCTCTTCAAGCCTCACTTCTGTAACAACTCTCTCCTACAGCCAGATTTATGAGTTATTGCACGATTCAAGCCTTTAAAAGTAATAAACAAAATGAACCTGCTCCAGGGTTGTGCGTGATGTACTAGGAAGGGATTCATGCTCCCAGCTTGGCTGACAAAAACACTCTGCGTGGCCACACTGGTGAGGCTGGGACACTGTTAGGTGTGATTGCCTTTTCCTTGACCTTGCTGTTATTTTGAAGCCATCAGAGGCTGCTGCTCAGAGTGGCTTCAAGGTCCTTTGTTAGACTTACTGCCATTGACTCAGTGACAACAACATGATGTCTTTAACTTCTGATTCAGAAAACAGTCATTCAAATAAAGGATACACTGACAGCCCATTAACTACAGCAAAGATTGTTGTTGCTGCTACAGTTTCAGAGAGACCTATTTAAAAATAGATTAGGGTCTTGGAAACCACTCAGCTTATTCTGCCTTTTTTCCCCTCTTCCCTGCAAGACAAGTTACCAAACCAAATCTGGCATTTGCTTCCTCTCTGATCTAGTTACAACTTCATTATAGCAATATTGGCCAGCAGCAAGTAACTTATTAAATAAATGCCCTTTAAGTGCTTCTACCTGGATAGTTGATTCAGATAACAGAGAGATAGACAGAAGGAAGGGCCTGGCTTGGCTCTGCCCATTTTCCACCTTCACTTGCGGTAGCAGGGCCAGGAGGCCATTCCAGCTTTCCAGGCATGGGTGAGCAGCATCTCCCAGTCCTGCAACAAGAGGAGAACTGACGCAGCCCTTTCAAGACCACATCAGCCTTTACAACAATCTTAAAATAACCTTCTCTCTCCAATCTTGGTCCTGTGCACTCTGACAGATGTGGCTTTGTAGGAAATTTATCTATTTCTTTTTACTTTCTCAACATAAAAAGCTTTCAATCTCTGCAAATAATTTTTCAATGAAAATTATTTTGATATATTTTTACCCCTTTCAAAGTTGACAGTGGCATCCAGGAAGCCACTGTCATCCCCTACCAAGAGACAAGAATCCTGCCTGCAAAAGAAGAGATCAAAAGGCTCAGGACAGACAGCTTGACATGGTGTGTCACCAGAAGGGTGGTGCTGGCTTGATGATGAACAGCATAGATACTTCTTTTAGAAAAAGTAGAAAAAATCCCTACTTTCTGAAAGAAATGTTCCACTTCAGGTGCTTAAAATAAACAAGATCAGCTGTAACCACTACACTACAGGCTTCTGGGCATGTCTGAGTCTTGATCTCACCTCTTGATGTGGTTCCAACAGCATTTGAAGAATAGCTAAACATTTAATGAACACACGAAAGAGTGATTAGGACCTTCACAAAACACCAAGACACCTTAATACCTGTCACCATGATCATTAACCACACAAACCACCACCATGACCCTTTTCCCCCACTCTTGCTGTGGGAAGCCACCACCAGCAGAACTGTCCAACACAAATAAAGTTTGCAGAAAGCGGGTGACTGTTTCTCCGTTTCTGGCTATTTCACAATGAGGTGGCCAGAGATGACTCAGCTAGACAGGATTTGTTTGTTTGATTGAGGTGTTTTGTTGTTTCAGTTCTTTTTAAGCTTTGAGGGATAGAGAAGATTTACAAAAGGATTTGAAAGAAAATCAAAGTGAATATTTGCCTCAACCTAAGTGTGTATGTATAAGTATGTTCATAAACTGACATATACACATTTATGTTTACCATTTCTTCGGTACTGCTTGACGTGAACAAATGCTTAAATTCAAACACAGTATGAGATGAATGCTCAAAGTTCATGACACACATCTTAAACTACCAGCACTTATGAACATCCACAGGCCAGATGAATCAGTATGCTGCTTATGGCATTTCAGAAGATCCCATCTTGGTTTCTCATTAGTATTTATTTCTCTGCCCAAGATCACAAGCCTTAAACATATAGTCATCCAAAACAGAACACTTGCATCTGTCATTAGATCTTTGAGATATAGAGTTTATTAAATCCATGATCCATCATCAACCCTGCCCCTTTTCTTTCCTCTAAGAATTCAAAAGTACAACAAAAACTACAGGTTTTTTGTATTTTATAAGGATAATTTGAGGTAGTCTTACATTAACTTTGATGTTTGCCTCCTTCAATGATGTAATATACTGAACATCTACTTCCTGGACCAGGAATTTTGCAAAAATCACTGTATTATTACAAGAATGTTTACTTGCCATCTAACCTCACTTTAAACCAAACACACAGTGAGGTTTTTTGCCTTACAAAGAGAAATTGTTAAACAACGCTTTCCAAAGGCCTATAATCAACCCTTTAAATCAAACATGAATAACAGACTTTCATTTATCAATTGATCCACTGTTTTTTGGTGGGGGTTTTTTTCCCCTTCTCTTTTTTAGGTGCAGCAGATAAAAGACCCAGTTGTACTATCATAGCCCATTGCTTTGTAACCAAACTCTGCATGGGAGAAACATTCCTCTTTATTTGTGATGGGGAAAGAAGGAAGAGAAAGAGGGAAAGTTAAGGTTTTTTCCTCCCTTATTTTCCTCTTTGGCTTAAGCTTTATTGCTGCCATCATTTTGAGGCTTTGGGAGGAGGGAAACTGGAGGTTGTTGTTTCTATAAAAATCTTTGAAAGCCATTGTGTAGGTGGGTCAAAGAGAAACCAAATTAAAAACTAACAACTTCTGAATTTCGGCCGCCAAAGTTCATGTTGACTAAGAACCAAAAAAGAAGGGGGAGGAGATAGAAAATAAAAGTGGCCCTACAGAAAGCAAGGGCCAGCTGAGAGATCTAGAGGACGGCAGGCTCTGAAGGGGCAAAGCTGCTCCTTTTGATGTGGGAGGTCTGCAAGTAACCTACTGGGACACTCCCTGGGCTATCTCATTAACCATGTCACCAAAGCCCCCCAAGGTCCAGAGAATCATAACATTATCTCTGACATTACCACACAGATACAAGGTTCCTTAGGCAGTCTATAAACATGCCTGTACTAACCAATTCATCGTGGCTTGACACCCCTGCAAGAGCTGGATGCCCTTTAGTGAGCCACATGAATTGCCCCAGTCATTCATCAAAGTTTCTCAGAGTGCATTTCACACAGCATTAAATTTAATTAAAGCAACATTGACTGCATTGTAATCCTCTGGAGGCTCTTTGTCAGAAGGAGCTGGAACACTTTCTACTTAAACATCTATTGTTTAGGTGGGATTTTTTTTTCCCTCTTCCATTGTCTGAACCCAAGTGATTTGCTGCCTCTCCCTGTTTTTTATTTAAAAACTCATATGTCATGAAGAAGTTCTGTCATGCAAACAGAAACCCCAGCCTGACATGACAAACAGTTCAGCTCCTATGCACAGGCCTGCAGATGCTGGAGAATATGGAGGATTGCTTTAATGCTGACAGACATGTAAAGAAACAACCCCTGACACACACAAATGAAGATTAGTATCAGAAAGGTTGTGTGCAGTAAAACTACCTGTTTGTCAGCACACATCCCTGTGCAGGTCTTCCTGCTTTGGTGCACCAGCCAGGGGCCACCGTCACCTGCCCTTGGTGCTGGAATGAATGGTGGCTCCAGATGCACCAAGTGCTCCGTTGCCCAGGCGCCCTTTGCCAAGACCAGTGGTGGCACCAGACCCCACGTCAGTGCAGGGCTCTAGCAGTGTGCATTCTTCTTGGTGGAGGAAGCACCAGGCAGAACCCAAATCTTTAAGTCTCTCTTTTACTATGTGTGCTCACCCACACTGGAATCCTAGTGGTTTCATCTACCTTGTATTTTGTTGACCCATTCTGGATAAGCATGAAAAGTCAAGCTTTTTTCCCCATCGAGCTAGTTTTCTCTTGGTCCTTTCTGTCAGACACGAGCAGTGTAAAAGTCCCACTCTTCTGTTTGATATCAGCCTGGGAGAAGACACCACACAATTCTTAGAAACATAAAGATTATTCCAACACTGCACTACAGTGAAAACTGATGGAAACACAGTTTTGTCCAAGTGGAGATAGTTGTTTCACCCACTTTTCCTCCTTGTGATCAGGAGCAGTTTTTGAGAGGTCTTTCTCTGCATGCAGTAGGCTGAGTGAGATCACAAACCCTCATGAACAATAAAGGTGAAAAAGTCCTTTGCTGTTACAAATACAAACTGCAGAATGGACTAAGGAAAATCTATCTACAATAAGATTTGTTGGCTAAACCTCTGATTTTGCTACTCTGCTGTCTCCTTACCCCCTATAACTTAGTTTACTTCAGTATAGTGGTGGTGTTCCATTTTTCCTCTTACCAAATCCTTTGAGATGGCAAAGACAACTTCTCAGTCTGTCTACTGTGGATGTAAGGAGCAGCATCCTCCTTGCTTTATTCTCCAGCATGTAATCCTGAAAAATCAACTTCATTATTATTACTGCAGTGGCCTGGAAGCTTCAGATCTTTCTATTTCTTTGTGATTTTGATGAGGAGAGTAAAATAGAAGGCACCCACATTGCTGTCATTCACAATTATTAGTAGAGGATTAAAAAAACCCCCAAAGAGTATAGTTTCGTATTTTTGCAAAGAAAAGCAACTAAGCAATTCTGCCCAAAAATGGACCTGCTTAGGCCTCGAGGTTTCAAAGGACCTGACAGGGGGTCTTGGGAGAAATTCTGTGTTATGTTCGGCCAAGATCAATGTTATTGTTTATCTCAGAGAAGTATTTATTTCCAGTTCTCAGTACTTCTCATGGCTCCTCATGTGAGATCCTCTGCTGCCATGCCGTCATGGAAATGGTTCCATAAAATAACAGGAGGTGCTGAAGAATCAGATCATTTTCTTCACAGGATGCATCCATCTATGCCACAGACTCAGTGCACCACCACTATGCCTACCAGCTCAGAACGAGTTTCTGATAGCTTGCCAGGTCTGAGATATAAGAGAAGACCCAAAAAGAGATCCAAGCACTGCACAGGTCTCAAGCCTCAGGGCACACCACTCACCCAGGTGAAAGTACATTTACAGTTAAGCAGAAGCAATATGAATTGAAAACCAAAATTGCTTTTTCAAAGCTGTAGGCTGAGAGTTTATGCAAGTCCTCAGCTGATGAGAACTGAAGAAGTTTTACAGAAGGTATGGAGAATTGGCAACTGGCAGCTCTGGAAGAAAGAGCCTCTGCTTTTTACCTTCCTATAACTCTGCCCTAGAGCTAAAGGAAGGAGAGCAGTTTGTGTGGACATAACCAGATTAATTCAAGCAACCCAGCTTCACTGCGGTGCAAACACCACCTTTCCATTCTCCATACACACTCACTGAGAAGACAACCTTACTAATACAGCAAACTAAATTCCCCGCAGAAAACCTCAACACTCAAATTCAACATTTTTGCTTCAGAGAAAAACACAGCTGAGGAAAAAAAAATAGCCTCTATTCTTTAATAGCTTTCACGGGAATTTTGCCTTGTGCTGTTTGAGTGGAACAGAGCTAAATGCAGAGCTGAAATAAAGGTACAAGTCCTCCATGTCTCACACATACGGAGGCCATCAGATAGCTGTTAATGCTGCTCTGGGGTGCTGCCATCTGCAGCGGGCTGCATTAGCTATGCATGGCACGCTGATTTTACTACTGTAATTGCACACATATTCACACCCCCCATCACAGCCTTGACGGTAAAACTTGTGCATAACATTATACTTTAGACGACCTCCTGCTGGCTTAGAAAGAAAAACTCTAACTTTATTCTATCCTCCCTTGGTATTTACTTCAGTTTCCCTTTCAAGCTTCTCAAACACACAATAAGCTTTTGATTATCAGGGTTTTAAGTGCTCCACTGGACACCCAGTGTGTATTTATGAATGGAATTAATAAAGAAGTAATCTGACTCCATCAAGGGAGCATTTTCAGTTACTCTTAAGTGTCACTGAGCAACACAAGTAGAAATTGAGACAAGCTAGAGGC
This sequence comes from Aleadryas rufinucha, assembly GCA_013397815.1. Lineage (NCBI taxonomy): Eukaryota > Metazoa > Chordata > Aves > Passeriformes > Aleadryas > Aleadryas rufinucha. The sequence goes on from VZTH01000298.1 coordinate 199,209, forward strand.
CTCCAGCCTTCATTTTTTACATTTATTTAGTCACACCCAGTAAAAGTCTTAGAAATTAACATTTGTCATATTGGGATCTCTGTACAGCCAATTCATTTAATGAACTGAAAAATATATTAGGAGTTGCATACGCAAGCAATCCAAACTATAAAACTACTTGTCTTGCTAAAGAAAGGCAGTAATATTACCACTCTTTAAGACAAATCATTTTGGTTTAGGTTTTCTCCCTCCCCCACACAGATATTTCAAGTCACATTTTCACCCTCTTTTTGCAATTGTCAGTGATTCTCATAGAAATTATTTAAGTCCAGATTGCAAGTTCCTTATAAATAAATGAACTCAAATGAGTTGTCCCAAATAAAATGCAAGGAAGAAGCAGAGGGGGTGTGTTAAACCTTGCCTTGACAATATACACTATTGTCCTTAACATTAAGGACAAGTATTTTGTCCTTAACATTAAATATTAAATGCTCATGACTGTTTCAATGGCTGTATTTATAAACATACCTAAAATCAAGCTAGTTTTGTTACAAGACCCTGTCCACCGTCCTGAGAACAGCAGCCTACCCTCTGCTGAATTAAGTTTTTTTTGATGCACCAGAAATCAGGGGGAAAAAAGGAAAAGCAAAAGGGATGTTGGGACATTTCAGGCACAAAAGGAATCAAGGACTAGAGTAAACCTTTCAAAAGAAAAGTTTTGTGAAGAAAGATTTCCCAGGATAGGTAAAGAAGAGTATATAAGCCTTCCAAGGACTTAGATACTGCTGCAGCATCAGGGGTACAGGTGAGCCACACTCTGCCAGGCAGCAGTTTCCAGTGGAAGCCAAAGCAGGGGAGGTGTGGCAAACCTTTCACAACATCAAACTTCCTCACGTTTTAGTCAAAACCCCTTTCTTTACTGCTTTATAGGTGAGGTCATTTCTGCAAGAAGTGGTGATTGTTTTTAGACCTGTCAATGTCAAGGCACCTGCATCCTTTGAGACGTCCAGATCAAAAAATTTTAACATTTCTTTGCATTATTTCCAACGTCACAGCTAAATAATAATCACGTTCTAGGAATGGTGACCCAGAATATGATGTGGGAAAGACTAATAAAACGGTGGTATTTTTATGCATGTATTTATATGTGTATCTTTAATACTCAAACCAAGCAGGACACTCTCCCACATGAGGACCAAACTGAGGCCTTCCTCTACTTTTTCTACCTAGGGAAGTCCCAAAGGGAAAAGGAGATTTTGTGTCCTGCCAGTGTGTCCTGCGCACCAAACCCCTGATAACACACGGGATGGTCTCCCCTGACAAAACCCCCACGCTGTGCAGCCACAGCAACACAGACACCTCCTGCCTCATTGTCAATGCCCAGACTAGGCAAACAAGACAACTCATGGTTATTCAGGCAAATTTGGGCCACCATGATGGGAAAGGTGCAGAGGGAAAACATTATGACCCGAGCTCTTTTGAAACAACCTGACAGTTGATAGATGAGCATCCATAAAATGACAAAGGATCCCTGTGTAAAGCCCCTTGCTACCAACATCTTCTCCCTGGGAAACTAATTACCCTGTACTGTCAGTGAAAATATTATTTTTACGGCAATTATTTTCCCTTTTCAATGACAAAATGGCCACGAAGAGTCACCGCACCTCTAATTTTTGGCCATACTTGAATTAAAAACATCATGCAATCCCATTCATGTGATTTTAGCTCATTTATCTCCATAAATCCGTGGAAATAAGTAACACTAAGCAAATTCTGAAACACCAGGAATGTGTTTTTATGATGCTGATTTCCAATTGCTCTTTGCAGTGTGTCTACCCTGAAAGGCAGCAGAGACAGCAGAGTTTATCTCCAGGCTGTTGTAGCAGTAGTGGGAGAAGGGTAACAGTTGTTAAAGTCGAATGGAAGTTGCTGAAGGCCAAGTGCTACCTATCAAAATGTCTTTTTAACAAATATTGGGTGGTGCAGTCTTCTTCCTCAGCTGCTGGGTTTGATTCCCTTTGGTTAAACTCACAACGTAAATTTGTCTTTACAATGCATGTGCGTAAAAAGGCAGAGAGGGTCTTAATTCAGCCCTTGGATGCAGTTAATCCCAACCCTTGAGAGGCACAAGACCCAGAACCATGACAAAATTTCAAGTGTTACTTGACTTGTATATATTATCTAATTTATGTGCTGCAAGATTTACAGACCCTGAAACCTGAATTTGGCTCCAAAAAGTGTTTTTAGGACACAGGGAATCAAATTCAGGTGGGTTGTTTCTGTTTAGTTTTGTTTTTTACTTTTATTCCAAACCATTGCAGAGTCTGCCATATTCTATAGATCTATAGAAATAAATAACACTAATTCTGAAACATAAACCTCAGACCACTTTTTACATTCATTAGCACTAGAAGAATATAAAGGGCTTTTTCTACAGAAGAAAACAATTTATTTGATTACTCAAAATTATCTGCTCAAATCAAAGTTTTAGTGCTACTCATGAGGTTATCACAAGAAAAATGGTTTCGTATAATAATCCAGCATCTAACCACAAAGGCATATGGGCAAAAGTTTAACCTAATTGAACTGACAATCCATTAGGCATCAGCTCTCTTGGAAAAAAAAAATTTAAAAAAAAGAAAAGGAGGAACAAGGTGTCCCTCAGCTAAGCATAAACAGGGATTATACTCAGCCACAGAATCCCACATTCAAGAATTACACAAACTGTCACGGAGCAATTCAACCTGTGTGTGTTATCCAGAGCTGGGAACTCTGAGCAGCCAAGCAGGTAGGACAGGAAAACTGGAGTGATTGACCAAACTAGAGAGAAACTAGAGCTACAGAGACAAGGAGCATCTTTTACCTGCTGACCCAGACACTGCGGCCACAAGGACTCCAGTCCACAAAACTAACTATTACTACAACTAATAACTGACAAACCCTGTTGCAAAACTTGCTTTGATATTAAAATACATGCATGGGGCTATTTGAAGAGTCAATTAGATTACCAGTGTCAGCCAGCAGTTCAGTGTGATTAAAAACAGCCAGGGTCAGAGAGAGCCTTCTGATGATCAAGTTCAATCCAAAACGTAGCTCTCTCAAACAGTGGGACTGAAGCTTTCATGTTGTTAGCATAATGTGACAGTCTGGGATCTCCCAATTGCTGCATTTCATGTTCAAGTTGTTGTCAGCTTCCCCTGGGTAACATTATCATCTCCAGTAAATATTTTCACATGATCTACTAAAGACAAAAGCCTCTGTTTCCCTGTATAATTTCTTCTACATTGCAGAGCACATTGAAAAATCACCATTCTTACCACCTCTGGGAAAAAGCCTTATTGCTTGCTAGAACTTCTTTCAGCAGGGAACAATAAGTAAGAAAAACAGAAGAGCTTTTCTGTTCATTTCATTCTGTGCCATCTTTGCACGAGTCAGGATGCAAAGTAACTCAAATAGTAAATGTCACACAACTATGCACCACAGCAAGTGAAATAATCAGCTCTGATATTGTTTGGACATTTTTTATTTAATTTTTAGTGGAAGAAATATCAGCTTTTCAGGCTTCTTATGAAATGCTATTACTCAAGTATAAGGATCAACTCCGTGTTAATTATGAGCAATTAAAAATATAACAAGAAATGCTCATTTGAAACATCTCACCCATAAAAGTAGACTTGGAAAAAACACAAGGTACTTAAGCAAACATGCAATATAGTATCTGTAAGAACATTCATCCTAGAAAAGGGAACCTGTTTAGACAGCCAAATCAAACCCCCAACAGTTAAGTCTAATTTGTTCTTTACTTCTCCAGTTACAGCTTCTCCTTAAGAGGAAACTTCAGTGCTCTCTAACCTCCTGTTACAGCCCTGCTCACCAAGACCTCACACCTGCATGGAACAATCCATTCTTTTAACTCAGCACTCATTGAGGGTTCTGGGTCTGACAGCACCAGCCTTGCTTCAGCAAGAGTCAGCTGATTGACATTGCTGGTAGGGAATTTAATCTAAATTAAGTTTCACGTGGACTTTGCTCTGTTTAAGAAAGACCACCCAGATAACTACAGTGTGAAAACCAAATTTGATTCTCTGCTTATGCCTATGAGCCAAGAGATTGGGGTGAAGCCACTAAGTCAAGCAACTGCAGAACTGGTCTGAAGCACTCTTACAGATTTCAAGTGATGAAGAAAATTGCCAGTTCCTGAAGGATTCATTCGGGTTCCAAGGACAGGTTTGTCTTTCTTCACTAAAACTACTTTAGTATTTATACAAAAAGGGTGCAGAGCAATTCAACACAAGAGCAATAAAAGTTTTCAGCCACACAATACCATATCTACTGCAATAAGAATTATTCAAGTGGAAAGAGTGCCTAATTTTCTCTAATTTTGTATGCACAAACATAGAAATCCAGAAATACATCTTTGAGCTTCACACAGGTAAATAATTCAAAATACTTCCCACAATTACTCACGAGTTTAAAGCAAAAAAACCCCATGTTGCAGACATTTTTTTGTTTGTTTGTTTCAACCAAAAAAAACACCCCCACAAAGTCAGGTTTTACACCTTTTCTCATAACTGAAAGATTAACTTAAAATTTATTTTAATTGAGAATTGAATGAGAAACTGAATTTTAGGGTTTAAGTTTCTGCATTTGCCAAAGACGAACAGTACAAAACCAATAAAAAGAAGGTCAGATTGCATAAGGTTTTTTAGCATGAGAGATCATGTTGCACTGCACTTCTGCTAAAGCCAGACAGTGATTTAGTTCCAACTTTAGTAAAATTTTTCACCTCAGTAGCGTAAGCATTTCACACCTTGCTTAAAGTATCCATAACCTTCAAAGGAAAAAAAAATCAATGGAGACTTATTTCCTGCTGCCTGGACTGTAAAAAAGAGGTGCCTTTTCTTGGCCTGGTTGTTTGCCACCCCAGTAGAAAGCAGTGCAAATTGCTTTTTACAAGGCATTTGATATAACTACCAACAAGACCAGTCAAAGGAAGCACAATGCAGGGCCCCATAATCAAGCAGCAACCCACTTAAGTGGGGATTAAGAGTATATACTCGGAAGTAAAACATGATACTGTTTTATATTCTGTGTCAACGAAAATAAATAAAAGCCCAGTGAATGAAGAAACGTGTTTTCTTTTAAAGAGGGTTGGTTATACCTAGAAATTGGTTATTGGTTAATCCCAGCTTCTACTATGTTTCACAACTGTACATTGGAGCTCAGATGACTGAACATAAAGAAGAAAAATGCCATCTGCATAACACTGATTGTGATATAGTTATCAGGGGATGGAAATGTCTTCAAAGTAGAGAGGAACTGCTCTAACACCTTAAAAAACTAAAAATCTTACCTGCAAACATTGTGAAGTCTGTTGTAGAAAACATTACACCAATTCTAGTGAATATTCATCAGCAAATTTTGCCAGTGCTACCTGCAGTGATTAGTCAGGCTCAAGGTTCCAACATTAAAGAACACAGTTTTTGCCTTCTCATACATATCAAATCCATATTTTACTCAGTTTTCAATTAATCTTCACTGCACTAGAATTATAATTTATTAGAATAAAGCTTTTCAGGGAGTAACAGACATTAAACTTGAGCCAAGGCAAGGCTTAAAGCTCTCTCTGTTAAACAGTGAGGCATGACATGGTGTGTAGTTAAGTTTTGCAAAAAGTCACAAAATGTTTCTTTTTGTCAGAAAGTCTAACCTGTTCAAAGTACACATCCTGTTTACACTAAATTGATTTCAGACCTTATAGCTATATATCCCAGTGACTAGGAAACACAAAACAAGGGGGTTTTTCCTATGATGAGGAAAAAAAAAGAGGTTTATATATCATTCATGAAAATGCAATGGAAAATGAAAATGGAGGGAACCATTTACCAGACTGGAAATTTAACAACTGGGCAGTGTAGTTCTGCGACAGGTCATGATCTCAAGAAAATCACCTAATTAACTTCCTTGGCCAAGGGCCAAAGAAAATAACTTTAATCCTTTGGAACTTGATAATCTGATCTATAATCACAAGGGCAAAATCTGCATGTGGACTTTCCACAATTCTAGCTACACGGACTATTATCCTAGCACAACAGGGAACTACAAAAGGCTGATCCACAGCCCAAAGCTAAATGTTTAAATATGCCTTCAATACGCGTCTGGGAGATGGGATCTATTCCAAGAAAAAGCGACCCCCTCTCTGGGAGGAAAAAGAAAAATGAATCTCCAAGCTTAGGCAGGACTTACACATGTATTTCTGAAAGGTGCCACAGCAAGATTTGGAAACTCTTTGAAACCTTTTTAAATACCATCTGTGGCCTAGAAGTTGGCCTCTCCAAAGCAGATGGTTCTCAGTAGTCCTTGCACAGTAAATAAAACTGGGGGGTTTTTTGTTGTGTTGTTTTTTGATTGGGTTTGCTGGGGTTTTTTTTACAATAAATACTGCATTACTCAAGTCCTTAGACTAAAATCCACATTCTAGAAAAAAACAAAACAAACAATTTAATCTGTTTGAAAATTTTGTTGAACGAAACATCGAATCAACTTTAGTTCTGAAGTTTAACTCCCTTGAATGGCAGGTGATGGAAAGAACCCTCTCCGAGTTTACAGCCCTTATAAAAGTCACATTTCAGAGATCAGAACAAACAGGAAAAAAAGAAGCACAAAATGAATTGGTGGTGGTCCTGAAGAAGCTATTTCTGTGCTCTTTGCTATTGTAAACTCCAGAAAGCAAGTGGAGTTCACAGCATCTATGAATGGGATATTTCTACACTCGTAGCTGCTGCAATCCCCACAGAGACAGACAGAGATTATATCACAAAGGGCAATGAACTACTGTAGTAATTGCTCTTACAAACTCACCAGAGAAGACAGAGTGCATAATGTTGATGAACTGGTGCCCTCTGAAAGTCACACTCTTAATTCCAATATTATTTAGTAAATGTTAACTATATCCAAATGGTAGAAATCTCTTTCAATGTAAATCATAAAATCATAGCAGCTATTTAAGACCTCAACTATATAGTGTCTGGCCTTTCTTCCATAAAACACATTTCCATATACCTTAAACACTCTTTTAAAAAATTCAGGGTCTGTTTCCTTTTTTTTTTTTTTGTGTCCCATGATCTAAATTTTAGATTCTGCTCTTGCTACATTAATAGACATCACCTACCCAAAATATTGAAGTTGCACATTCATTACATCACTGGCTGTAAAGAGACTCAAGTGGGATCTCAAAGACAAGTCCTGGTATGCAGGTAATGAAGGTAATAATGGTTTTCAAATACAATATCTTTAAATGGAGAAACCAACATTTCATTACCCAGGCAATAAACTGCTTTTCTTTATTCATTAACAGCCTTTCCCAAAGGTAACTCAAGTCCACAACCTCTCTATATAAGTATTCACAGAAAGTGGATGAGTTTGAAAGCATTTATACACATTGGGGATTCCTCCCTGTCCGGCATGTATTTTTGTGACATTAGCAGTAATAGTCCCTTTGTACAAAAGTCAGATGTGCCCACCCCATTGCTGATTCAAAAGCACATGAAAAAAAGTAACTGGAACCCTAAAATCCAACTTATATGAATGAGAGACAATGAAGATGTCCTGTGAGCATCTGAGCCCCCACTTAAAGACCTCAGGCCTATTTCAGGTGAAAGCTGTTTTCATCATCAGATCCCATCATTTGACATAACCTGCTTTATTTCATTTAACCTGCTGGATACTTTCTTATGTCTTGTACTTTAGCACTTCCAAGTGGAGCTATGGTCCATCTTAAGCATTATCAGAAGATCTAAGACAACAGCTGCTATGACTTCCTGCTCTTTTTCAAAGGCTATCTTGTTGCTAACTGAAGTTTGATTTTCTTACAGGTCAAACTCTGCAAACAAGCATTTCCCCTGCAATGATACTGGAATTGCAGTTTCACACAGCAAATCCACATTTCTCTGTCTCTGAGCATACACAAAATACAGTTTCTCCTGGTTAGATTGTAAGAACAGATGTACTGCATCAGACCCCAAGTTACATTTGGTCCAGCACCCTGTCTTCCACAGCAGCCAACAGCACAAAATTAAGGGAAGAGTAAAGAACACACAAGTGCTGAATTATTTTGCACACACAGGCAGGCACCAACAATCTGGGTCTTAACAACTTCTTAAGCTAGGGGTTACTATACTGCTCTCTAAAGCTGTGGAAGAATACACCCTGGACTTTGTTTGTCTAAACACTTTGATAAATTCATTGTTTTACATCCACTGAAATACAGATGAGTTCAAAGAGGTAAGCATGCATAACTTTTTCTTAATTTTTTTTTAAAAAAATCACNACCAGGTTGCTCCCCATATAATATCCTCCGAAGGAAGGCTGCATATTCATTTTTCATAGAATCATTTGAACAGATTGAGCTGTGGGACAGGGATCTGGATCTAGGACAAGGTCTTGATTTGGGGTTTTTTGTTTGCTTTTTNCATCCACCAAAATCGTGCTATCAGTTCATCTCCCTCAGGTGACATGGTAAACAGCTCTTCTCTCTTTACCTTCGTCATCTCAGCCTGCACTCTACACATCTCTCTGATAAACCCCTCTACATAACAGGACAAAACCTATATACTCTGATTTACGAAGAGGAAAGAGAAATTTAAAAACAACAACAAGAAAAATATTGAAAAACCCAAGAAAAAATTCTTTTTTGCCTAATGTTATATGTGAATTCATGCTAAAGTGTATAAAGTTATATTTTATGTTATAAAGTTAAAATAAGGACAAGCCTGAACTAGCCTTTTGACAAGACCAAAACCTCACACAAAGCCAGAAAAGCATTCTGATCACATCACCCACTGCATAGAAGATTTCCCGGCAGAGCTAATGGTCCATCTCAACAGTGCTGATGGCCCATCTCCGAGAACCTCCACCCAGCCCAGGTGTAAACAACCAAGATTAAGTATCACGATATGGACTGCAACGACTCATCAGACAATCTCCCCTGGTGATAGAAAATTAAACCATGAGGCAGGATACGCTTTGTCCACCCCAACTCCTGAAAGCTACACTTCATGAATATGTGAAACAGTGAAAGAATGCTCATCCCCGGACTTTATGCACAAGAACTGTATAAAAGTGGACTCCGAAGGACAGAACAGGGTGAACACAGGGAGGTCTGATGCGATAGAGGTCGGACCACTGTTCACCCAGTACCAATCCTGGGCTTGGTGCTGTCCTTTTTATTCGATCGTGGCATTGCGTGTTCGAATCTTTCGGACATTTAATAAATTTTATATCTTTTCATTTTAAATTGGGCGTACGTATTTATTACACCTAACCAGGTTGCTCCCCATATAATATCCTCCGAAGGAAGGCTGCATATTCATTTTTCATAGAATCATTTGAACAGATTGAGCTGTGGGACAGGGATCTGGATCTAGGACAAGGTCTTGATTTGGGGTTTTTTGTTTGCTTTTTTTATAAGACACAGGTAAATAGGGAGACAAGACTTTCCTTCCATTAGGAGAGCTGAGAAGGAAAATCCTTGGGTATTAGGTAATTTATCTCAGGGTTGTCCACCATCATTTTCTCTCTCTAGACTTCACAAGAAAAAAGGCATCTTCGAGCAAAAGAGAAATGCTGGTGGATGTCAAACATTTAGAGGAGAAGATCACAGGCTGCAGTGGAGATGGCAGGGCTGTGAGCAGTGCCAAGAGCAAGTGATGCATAAAATCATTAAATGTGAAGGGCCGGGCAACAGTGCCTAGACTTATCTGGAAGTTTAATCAGAGAGAAGAATTGCAAAAGAAAAGAATAGAGATGGCTGAAAGCTGCAAAGTTATGTGCCTGACCTTTTTATAACAAACTCCCCATTCTCCCCCCAGCCACAGAGAGGAAAAAAAAGAACAAAAGAAAAGAAAGGCCAGGTAATCTCAGTGCATTCCTGTGCTTATTATCAAATGAGTATGCACTTATTTGTAGCTGGCTTTCTCGGGAATGCAGTTGTGACTAGGGCACAGGCTGACAGCTGTTTACTCAATGCTGTCTCCACTAAGGGAAACCAGCTTTCAATTTTTAGCTCATATAAGATGCAGATAGCTTGCCAGAAATGTTTGGACCAAACAATGCATCCTATGAGTCACTACAGCACTGGGCAGGCTTTAGATATCAAAATTCTGCAATGAGATGGAGTGACTTCATGCTGCAGGACCTGTATGTCAGGCAGGCTGTATCCCTTCCCCCCACAGTCCGTAGCTAGTCTGGGTGACTGAATCTCACCAAACCCTTCAGAAAAATACAGTGGGCTCTTAATGGGCACAGGCTGTGAAGGAGACCATGTTACCCTTGGAGAGGTGTAAAAACCTATCCATCCCTCAGCTCTATCAGGCTCCCTGTGGCCACACTGGGAAAAAAATGACAAATGAGCTTTGTCATTCTGATCTCTGAATGCCACCTTCCAGAGAGCCAGTCCCACTCAAAAGAAAGAGTTGGAAGCCCATCAGGGCCAAGTGGGACATAATATAGCACAGCCTGGCTGGTTTTTTTCCAGATGGAGGACCTGGCCTGAGACAGAGCGGCTTAAAATGGTTGCTGTTGAAATTAATAAGTGTTCTGCTCCTCCTTCCTTATTCATTCAGTTATTTACAACCGTGCTCCACACACTTTACACCTTGTCTTAATCTTTTCCTGTTGAAAGAACCAGCTTTACAAAACTGCAGGCAATATGCTCATGCAGTGGTGCAATAAAGTTTAAAGGAAAAAAAAAGGTGTTCTGAAGGTCACCCCATGGTCAACCAGTCTTCCTGAACGTAAAAAAGGTGTAGAAAAACAGCCGACAAACTGAAATTAAACCCTCTGATGTGGAATGTCTAAATATCCCTTTAAATGCTAATATTTGTCCAGACAGCCTGTTCCTCAAGGACTCTATTAGCTATGGATCTTACTGATAGAGACACTGAAAGAGCACTGCCCATGTTTAGCTCCAAATCACAGAGACTGCCATTACTGCAACCAGCAGGAGTATAGGGAAAGCTGCTTCCCCAAAATCCAGCACTGCACTGGATAGTGACCATCTAGCCCTTCAGTAAAAAGGTCTCTCTTCATCTATCAGACCCGGAGCCCAGCAGTAGGACAAAAAGACTCTTCGGATTCTTGCAAGAGGGCAAGGCTTCTGAGACAGGGAAAAATGAAACAATTTTTAATTTCTTACGCATAAATAGGCATCCGAGTACAAGACTAGATTAAGGAGAGTCACAGGAGTAAGTTGGACAACATGCCCAGCTTGTAAAGGAATTTGCAGTGGTGTGTTCCTCTTAATCTTTCACAGAAATGTGAGGGGACGCACAAATTGTGAAGTGTCCACAGGCTCTTTGTCAAGTGGCATTTTCATATCAATGGCCTTTGAAAAGCCTTCCATAAACCCAGGGGTAAACACAAAGGGCTTAATCCCTCTTGCTTCCCCCAACATTTACACAAGTGATTGATATGCAGCCTGGGGTATTTTGAAGAGACCTGATTTTCAGTGACAGAAGAGTTAAAATTTGGAGGATAATAAAACTGAGAATGATCAACTGAGACTTCTAGGAGGTTTTTTTCTTAATAATTTGAGGGATCTTATGATACTACCAGCGTAAGGGATACTCTATAGGGACATGTTTGTGAATGCCAGGGTTAAGTTAGATCTATGACTCAATTTCTCTATTTTTTTTTACCTCTTTTCACCAGCCATGTTTTACTCATTCTTTTGGGGTCTAGACTGCAAATCTAGTCCCTCTAGACCAAAAACACCGTTCTTTTCTCCCTTTTACAGGATAACTGGCATCACCATCAATCCTGGGTGCCAAGATGATCCCAAATCAGTTATGTCTTCTGCTGAGGGTGCTGCCCCAAGCCTGACTTCACATCCCAGCTCTGAACACAGAGCACACAGTGGGCTCTGTTTGGTCACTGGCTCTCACTGCAGCTGTGCTGATTGCTCAGTGGGGAACATGTCTGTTCTCACAAAGAATTTAACAAATTAACTATGAACAAAGTAGCCTGGAAACGACATAGATTAACACATGCTGTGTCATGCCAAGAAGCAGCTTGTCAGATTGTTGTTTTCGCAAATCTAAAAGGAAAATTCCCAGGACCTCCTAAATATACGGAAATGTTTCCATGTTTAGCTGTGTTGGAAAAGAATACAATCATTGCTGAGGAGAAATAAGAAACACACAGCCCATAAAAAAAATAGGGTATAACAAGGCTCGTAAGGAAGCATTTGCAGCACAAACAAGATCAAACATAGAGAAGAATCTGTTGTTTTTGTGTAAACTCCACAACCAAAGGAGATGCTAAGGATAAATTTGGGGGTCACCCACATGTATTTTGTTAATAAGCATGGGGAAAGCCCAAACCTGAAAGCTTACAGATGTTTAACCCTCTTTGCTCCTATCCATGAAGGAACAGCTCCAAGTGCCCTCCCAGCCTTAACATGAAATGGGTGTCTGCATTAGCCCTCAGCGTGCCTTTAGCCAGAACAGACCTTCTGTGGGGGGCTGGGCACAAAATAACCCAAATCTCTTCAAGGCAAAACAAACAGATGAACCCAAAATATGTTGATAAACGTCTAGTGCTGTTTGATGCTCTCTAGTTAATTCCTGCTGCAAAATAGTAAATTGTCATGCAGGGATATCTTAATTTAGTTTATATCATCCCATGAGGAAGTTCCTAACTTCTACATCATCTGGTAGTGCTACTCTTAGTATACAGTAACCCCTTTCACATACATCAAAAGACAGACATGAAAGAACTGAAAACCACCCCGAAAAAAGCCAGGATGGTGTAAATTTAGTAAATCCACCTATTGAGAGTGAAGCCATTGGGTTGTTTTAGCCTAAACTGAATGAGGGAAAGAGAAAAGTATAACAGCAAAAAAATGCTTTTGTAAAGGTGAAAAGAATCACCTGCTCCAGCAGGCATTGTTAATTGGATAAACCCAAAAGGATTAGGCTGCAGCAAGGAAGACTCATCTCAGATACGAGCAAAAAGTTTCCAACAGGAAACAAGAACAGGCTGCCATCACAGGCAGTCCTGTGCAACAGGCTGGGCAGACACCTGTAAGGATCTTCCTTGGGTCTGGCAATTTGGGTACATCATCTCCCTTGCAGCCTTATTTGTTTCTATGATTTCACCAAACTGAAACAATAAAAACCCCAACCCCAAACTTACATAGAAAAAACATAGTCAAAACACTAAAACAAAAAGCTGGAAGTGAAAGAAACCAAGACATCTTAATAATCTTTGAAACCATCAGTTATGGCTGATGGCAACTGTCACAGTAAATGTGATCTTTGATTCTTGAAATGCCCTAAATTCAAAATACTAGTGATGCTAGGGATACAAGCCCACAAGCTCAGTGTGCAAGGCAATAGGATGCCAGGTGAGATGGCAGAAATCCTGGTCCCCGGGGACCCGATCACTGACTAATTAACTGTGATCTGCAGAAGCCTTTGTTCAGGACCTGGCACACGCATTCTGTGGTGAGCACCTGCCATGGCTTACTGATCCTCCTGGGAGCATGGAAAATGCCTCTTGGAAATCTCACTATTAGAAAGCTTTTTTTAAAGAAACCACCAACACAAAACAAAAGCCAACAAAGCCTCAAAGTCCTTCATTACCTGGGAAAAGCACAACGAGGCAGATTAGTCATTCACAGGTCACAGGTTGGGAAGATAAGTTTGAAGCAAGAGCCCTTTGCAGCAGCCACAACTGCTACCACATGGGTTGTGCTTTATGCTGAGTTTTACTATCCACAACTTAAAATGTACACAAAGACCGAAGAGAAGATGGGAGCCCTCTGCCACCAGGGCCTCTGCCACTGGCCCTGGCAAAGGTCCCCGAGGCTGCCCCATTTTAAACACATCAGATGGCTTAAAGTCTCTGCAAAGTATCTTAAATATGCTGGTCATGTGCTATTAGTTTACTTTTTGGCCACATACCATGCAGCTACAAACCCAGAATTTGCATCTCAAATGCCCATTTACCATCTCCTCTCCAAAGAAAATTTTGAAATAAATGGGCTTACTTGTAGGATTGAAGGTTCCTCCTTTGAACGGAGCTCGGAGGCTTTGACTCACCTGCGCAGCTCAGAAGTTTCATCAGTACAATGGATGTGTGTTTTCATCTACCGCACTATTTGATTTCAACACACAAAGAAGCAATATTTTACACTGTCTCATTTGTGCAAGGTGAAAACAAATTTATTGTGATGGTGGTAACCTGCAGTGGTAGTCTTCCCTTATGAATGAGAAAGGTAAAATTACTCAGGAGTGTACTTGGTGCATGGGTTCCCTGAACTTATTTCTTGGATTTCATTATGAAAGAGGTGAAGTGGAGAAAGCGAAAACAGTTGGGAGAAGGTCATTTTGATGCTTTCTTTAATAACAATTCCTACCCTTGCTGTGGCTGTAACTGCAGTGTTTTTTATTTTGGAGGGAGGGGTGGCAAACAGTGCCTACAGATTTATCTTTTCTTGTCAAATGCAGACCATATTTTATTTCACAGAATGAGGAAAAACATCTCACAACAGTTTCTAGAGGCTGGGGGCTTCCCAATTTGAGTAAAGCAGGGCAATTTCACAGGACATTTCAATCTAACTGCACATTTGGACTATTAATGCAGAAGTTAATGAAAACAAGGCCTAAAAAATAGGAACCAGCAGTGAGTCATCGTTTTAGATATTCTTGGATTGAATAATTTATTGTTTTCATCAGCCTGATGCCAGAAGAAAACACACTGTGGTACCCTTTAGAGAACAAATACATTTTTCTCAGAAAATGAACATCTACAGAATCCCAGTGTAGGGAAAACTGAAAGGTAACCATTTGGAAAGGACAAGAGCAAAGTAAATTAAAATTTCATCAATTGGACAGAGTTTGATCAGACAGCTGTATTTGGTATTACTCCATTTCCTGATGTATTTGAACTTGCTTCTTGAACTAACCAGAGAAGGTCATATGAAGTGCCAGCAGTAAAACCCACTGGAAATACGGAACTGTTCTTTGGCTTTCATATTGTTCATCAAGTCATTGGAGCTTCTAAAAATCCAGCTCCATAGCTATTGATCACCCAGCCTGTTTGCAGACACTTTTGGAACATGCTGAAAGCCTAGAAGAGCAGGCACGTGAGGGTGTGTGTTTTCAGCTGGCCAAACCTTTCTAACCCTAAGAAGAACCAATTGAAGGTATCCATCAGTTCCCGCTGTAGCTAAACCTGAGTGTACTAGCGGACACTATTCTTAGCAGTGCTACACATCAAAGCATGTGAAGGAGCTGATCCCTTTTTAGACTGCTGACAAACAGGCTAAAACAATGACAACCACAGGAAACAGAAAAGACCACTGGCAGTGATGGAATGGAGAAGATAGGAAAGCAGTGCTGAGAAATTACCAGGATACATCCTTACACCTTACAGATGGCAACACACAAACTGCTATATCCAATGAGATCAAAAACCGACACGCTTCGGCACTTTATGTTAGCAGCCCCTTTCGGCCATGTCAGATCAAGCTCAGAAATAATATACTAGGATTTCCTACTACAATTCCAATGCAGAGGTTGACTCTCACTCCTCGACATGTGGATTTTGCTGCATTTCCAAAAATCTAATTTAATTAATGGCTAATTATGAACAGGATTGGCCAATGGTTCTTAATATGCCCCGGTAAGCCCTTTGAATACAGAGAGTGTATTTGTCAAGTAGTTCCCACCAGCAGAGCACACCACCAGGGTAGAGTGAACTGTGTACCTACCTTAACTTTTTCAAGAGTCTGTGGATACAGACAGCAACAGGCCAGGTTCTCTGTGGCTTATTTGAGAATCACTTCAAGCTTGAGCCTTATGTTACTTTGATCAAGACATTACTGCTCAGGTTTTTTTCTCAAACCCAACAAATTAATGGCTGCAAAATGCCTTAGGCTTTCTAGTCCTGTAATTTGACTTAATTTAATTTATATTAAAGAGGAAAGTGTAACTTCATCTGGCTGACACTCTCTATCTCAGAGTATTTTGCATCTCTGCCAATGACAAAATGAAAGAGTATCCCAATGCATGATGTCCTTTCTCTTTTATTCACTTTGGCAATGCATGTGGGTTTCAAGGGATGCTAAGAGCATGACTAGTACGTTTCAGGTTTTATCTGCTACCAATGAGATACTCATGTCTTTTTTGCAAGACAACAGGGAACACATCTAAGTGTGTTGGGTATGGGATGCATTGGAGCCTTTTTCTTGTGGCCCAGGATATGCTTCAAACACACCTACAAAGGCAGACAGAAAAGGAACAAAAGAAGGTTTGAAGGAATGATGAAGTGCCCCTGAATTTACACAGTGAAATATGGACAGTTAAAATGTTCCCGCTATTTGCTTCTCTTCAGCTGGAGCACAGTTTCAGACACCCCATGATGTGGTGAGATTGAGTTGTGCATGCTTTTAGCCAGCTTGGGGTGCCAAGGAAAGAGACGTGCCACGGAATCTCTATTTGCCAAAAGAAAGGGAGTATCTCATTAATGTACGTTTAATAGCCATTTGTGAAACAATTAATTAGTCATTTTGACAGCAAACTTAACCAATATACATGCTTTTGCCAGGATACAGGTTTGTTTTAAAAAAACTAGGAAAAGAAAATAGAAAAAGGTCCTTTCTCATGCTCAACTCCCTAGAAAGGAGCAAGATGAAAAAAAAAGGAGGGGGGGCTTTGCATATTCTGGTCTTGTCCGATTTCATCTGGTGTGTCTTTAAGAACAACACCGCTGGAATGGGAGCTCTCTAACATGATTGATGGCTTCTCCTGTTATCTGCAAGTTGAAAATTCAGAAAGTGGGTATTTTTTCATAGGCCTCACTGCTTATTGGTACAAGAGTTATTTCCACCTTGCCGCAGAATTGATTTGCAACAGCAGCATATGAGTTTGTACATTTTTCTCACCAGCCCGTCATGAAGTATCCTGCAGTAAGCCTCTGGTGGCATGATGGATTGTGGAAATGAGAGCCTCACGACTTTGTTTGCCATCAAAGACTGGGATAATTGTCATTAACTTTTGCAAGTAGTGGAGCATCTGCATCCTTGCTCTGGATGTCTGCATTTCACAAAGCATATTACACAGCAGATGTACAAAGCATATATTGCCATGCTAATTTAATTTCCTTCCAAGCAGGAAGACAGACATCTTCCTTTAGAACAAGCTGTCTTCCTCCTCAAGTAAAAGAACCCAAAGATAGGCTTCTGGGTTGCATGGTGAGTTGTTCTGATTCACCAGGTGATGGCAGATTGCTGACCTTTTCTGTTTCAATTCATCCTTCTGGAAAATGGGTACTGATGAACCCTGCCCCAGTCTGGTTTCTGGTTTGTTGGGGGCTTTTTTAAAAATTGGTTTTGTTCTGTTTTGGCTTTGTGGGGTGTTTCAGATATGTTTAGTTATGGCCATTTTTTTAAAATGGCCCATGATAGAGCATTTATTGATTTTTCATGGTTATCACTGGAACCAACACTACTTCTAATGCTACAACAAGAACCATCACTCCATTTTTCTTCTGTACTGACAATTCTTTGTTGGTCTTATCCAAATCCCACCAACTTCAGTAATGCATTTAAATACAAGATCAACATCAAGCATGGATTTATGCAACAAGACATGAATCCTGCCTCATGTGAGACTGATAGTTTCTTTGCTGCACGGGGGATGGAGAATTTAACGTAAGGGCAGTTGCTTCAGAATAAGTTACAATAATTCTTTTCATACATCTCAGAAGAGTTCTTCTGCACTAATTCCATTGCAATTGCAGAGGAATGTCTTGTTGTTTCTAAAACTTTATTGACAACAGAGTCAGTTGGAAGGTATGAGTGGCCAGAGCATTGCTGCTGGATCTGACCTCATGAGCAAACATGCTCTCACCTTGAAACAGCAGCTTGCAAGTCAAGATACTGCTCAGTCCTCCTGCTTCAGCTGTTCGTGTCATTCCTTATAAGAATCCTTTCTTTATTTAATATGCCAATATAAAAAATACAGATTTCTACCCCACCCCTAAGAAAGATGTGCCATGAATATGTGTCCTGTTCTTTGGACATGTCTCTGCCCCAGAACTACAGGCGTTTTGAGACACTGAAGGAAGAAACACAGGGTTCATGCAGGTTAACAAGCTGTTCACTCATAGAACAATTTCTTCAGGTTAAGACTGAGACAGGATGTGCCCTCACATTAATTTTAGTGGGATCTGGACTGTCAAAGAAGGAAGAAAACTCTTATGTTGCCTGATATGACCCCTGGTTTTGTATTTTCTGTGTGGATAACAAAAATCATTAGCCTGATGTCTTTGACCAGCAGTAAGCAAATTTTAAGTACTCATCCACCCATCAATTCAGATAACCCAAGAGGCAAAGGAAATTTCTTTTTCTCTAGCATCAGTACTGGCACATCAGGCTTAAAGATACCTCTACTCTTGCATAGGGATGTATTAAGTAAAATCACTTAATTCTCACACAAAGCAAATGACACTGCTGCAGAGAAAGCTGGAGAAAGGAGAGGAAGCCCACTCGCCACGTCAACAGCTGAAGAGCTACATTTAATATGAGAAAGACTGACAAGAAATACAGACTATCAGCTGAGGTGAATAAACAGGTACTGAAGAGGAGACTGTGCAACCAAAAGAGCTCTGGATATTGCTTAAGGCTTAGACAGGAACACAGAATTCCAGCTAAATACAGCAACTCAGAGGTTATTCCACTTACATCTAGAGAAACAAGCAGACAGATCAATGCTCTGGCTACAAGTGACCTTTTTAGCTATTTAAATATGAACTTCTATTCGCATTTGTGTGCAAATTGTTTTTGTAAAAGAAAAATATTTGTAATTTATTGAAAATAATCACAGAACTTTTGCATCTCTCTCTTATCCTGTTACTCCCTGCAGCATGTAGAGTCCTTTTTCGCTTCACCCCAAATAAACTCCATTTGAGAGACCCATGGAGATGAAGCACCAAACTCCTTTTCATAGCTCTGATTAATGCTCTCCACTGCAGAAATCTCCCATATTTCACAAATACTGAGGAAACGACGCTTCTGGGGGAGTTCCATCCATACTGAGGCAGAGTTCAGCCTGGAGAGAAGAACTACAAGGCATAGTGCCCAGCACAGGCACAGGGACCATAACTAGGCTGAATTGCACTTACTCAGTAGCAATGTTCAGCTCAAAAAGGTATGAAAACAACAAAGAAAGGGAGCAATATGAGGGTTTTATTCATAGTCTGCTGATTAATAAAATCATATTTTCTTAATCAGGACCAATTTCTGTGCATTCTGCCACAAAAATTGAGTCATAAAGCAAACCCACCTCTTTGGCTGTAGCGTCTCTACCAACACTGTAATCTTAAAAGAGCTTTTGTTGAGAAACTATTACACAAAAAAAGAAACTCATCAGAAACACTTCTGTGAAGTCAGTCATGCAGAAAAAAATATCCCTCCTACCCACATCAGGACCTTGTTTAGTTCATTTTAAGCATTTGCAAGTCCTTGAGTATATAGTCATCCCATTAACTGTATTTTAAATGTGTCCCCAGCCCATCCTAAAACTCTAACCAGGCCCAATAAGCTTCCCAGTAGAAGCCACAGAAAACCCCCATAGACCAGAATAAAAAGCTGGCAGCCTTAGATTGCATGCATCATCACAGCATCAGCAGCTGCTTCCTCATTCAGATGCAAAACAGTAAATCTAGGAATATTGCTGCACACATATCATGTGCTGGGGAGGAAACAGGAAAGAACAGAAGACTTGGCATGAAAAACGAGATGCTGACCAGCAGAAAGTTCCTGTCCACCTAAGAAAGCTTCAGCAGTGCAATAGCTGCTTTCCATTTTGAGGAATTTAGTAGTGCTTGAGCAGCTCAGCCCTCCTAAGTTATTCTGCTTGTCCTCAAACCTGTCAACATCACAACACAGCCTCAGGCATGCAGCACATTCATTCTCAGTTGTCATTTGTACAGAAACATTTTGATGCAACTCAAGAGAAGTGGCTGTCAGAATATCTGAAGTTTTCTGCAGGTGATTTTACCAGCAAAACTTTAAAAATATTTCATTCAAGGAAAGTTGCATCTCCTTTTTACCCAGAAATTTGGCATAAGACCACAGACAACCTGAGGTGCTCAACTGAGCAGGGGAAATTTTAATTTCTTCTCTTACTGTAGCTACTTAATAAGGGTAGAGATAAAATGTGGAGTCGAGTGGCAGAGCAGGAGAAAATACAGACAGAGGCACAGTTGTGGTATTTCTTGCCTGAGGGATTCATGACATTGTGTGGATTGCAAAGCTGATAAACAATTCCATATCTATTGAAATATCAAGTCAAAAAGTTCTCTATTTTGGGAGCTGATTTTAAAAAAGCAATTCAATTATCTTTCCTGTTGGATGAAGTGTGTCTCCATCAGACACCTCACTAGCATTCTGAGTGCTTCTGAAGCAGCCCCATTCCTATCCTGCACAAACCAGCCCTGGCTTGTGCAGCCACACCGAGACAAGCTTATAAATGGGGTGTAACTATTGCCAGTGACAAGGACACCCTGTACTTCTGATAATATTTTGTGTATTCATTATATTTCCTTCCAGATAACGCTATTTCTGCAAATGAGAATGCAGAGGCTTGCTCGGAACACTGAAGGGCAGGTGATGAAGACAAAAAGTACAACCCAGGTGAAGAGAAGCAAGGTATTAAGGGCAGGTATCTGATCAAGGGATACAAGAGTAGGTCTCAGAGTGAATGCAGGGCATCTCCTTTTATGGCTTAGCCTGAGACTTGTGATGGTCCTTCCTTTGAAGCCATTACCAATTGGGTAATGGAAACCTTTTTATCCTTTGAAAAAAAATTCCCTAAAATCACAAGGGAAATTTGGTAGCCTAAAAGAGTTTCTCCTCCAGAGCAGAGTTTTCCTTTGGTTCAAACTTGAGGCTGAGTAACAATCAACAGTCTGTGACAGCTGCAACACACAGAACTCTGCCTGGTGTGGCTGCTACTCCCAATCCAGTATTTCTGTTATCCACCTGCCTCCCAGGGGACACCATCCTTCTGCAAGGGGAATTATCCCTTTTCATGTTGCCTCTGGGAAACCCAGGTTACAGCAACTCAACAGCTTCGTGGAAGTGCTGATAGGGAAAATCCCATGTATTTTATCTTGGATACTTAATTTTTACAGTAGAGAGTCACACTGGTTGAATTTTTAACAGATAATTGACTTTTCAGAGATCTACACCATCCTGGGTGATGGAAGAACAGCCATTTTGGAAACGGTTTTTCAAAGCCTAAGTTCTAAGACAGTGTTACAACTTCCCAAAATTTACATTTCACACTTGAACGTGCAGCACCAGTTCCCAATCCAGACCATGCACTTCTAACACAGACCAGGCTACAAAGGTCATGCTAGGGTTAGCATCATGAGTGCCCTTCCCCCTCACTCCTTGCAGAACAGAAGTAATAAAAGGAGACCTGTTAAAAGTGTTGTATTGGTTGATAAAACTCATGCATGCTGAAAATCTCCCCTGGTTTAGTTCTCCTTGTTTCTCAGTCCTCCCAAGGAAAAAAAGATCCAGAGCAAAACTGACCCATTCAAAAAAAGCATGAAGTTATTTCTACACTAAACCCCTCTAACAAACCCCCAAGACCTCAAAGCAACATGATGACAATGCTATGGCATGAAGCCCCCTCACAGGGCTAAACTTGAGACGAAAACTTACTACATCTTTACTCAGATGTGTGAAAAGCTTGGCATACTACAGTTCTGCTAAGATAAAGCTTTAATTCCATTTTTCTTTCACACATTCACACGCCTGTTTGGTGTGTGCTGTTCCAGTGACATACGTCTTTCCAGATGTTAATGCTTTACCAGCCCTTTTTTTTCGGTTTTTATCAGGTCCATTTACACAAAACATACTATAAATCCTCCCTCACTTCATACAGTATATCATATAAGACACCCTGATAAACATGCAGATCCAGATATATGAAGGCTAGTAAATGTAATAGGAGATTTAGCATGCTACTTGTACAGATACGCTGTTATTCTAATCTTGTGATTAATATGGACTGGCACTACTGTACAGATTTATTTCTGACCATATGCTCTTTAATTATCATTGCTTCCCCCAGTTTGCCCCCTTGCACATCTGCAGCATGTGTGGGCTGAACACTCTCTCCTTTTGCCTCAGCAAGATGGGAGAACAATTTCTCAGCTGGACACTGCGATGAAGAGAGAATTCTAGCAACCTTGTCTCCAAGGAGCAATCAAAGTAAAATAAAGTTTAAAAAAACCTGAACAAACAGAGGGTGGGAGGGAGGAAACTCACTGTCACTGATGTTCTTCATCTGCCCGAGCTCAAATTAGCTGGAATATTGTTTAATTGTGAGCTGCTAATGTGCTGCCTCAAACAGCCAGCTGTTGCTAGAGCAAATGGACCCAGGGAAAAGACTTTCAAGTCCAAGAGCAGATGAGCTTGCAGAGAATGTGAAAACACTACCACAGCTCTCACAGTGACAGGTCTTAATGATTTAAGAGCCTTTTGACTGTAAAACTTGGCTAAGATATAATTCAGCAGAGACTTTGATTCATTTTGAAAAGATTTACACTACGGTTTTAAATGAAGCCCAAGTTAATTAAGTGTCTTCCTACATTACCACAGAACAGTTTCTCTAAGCTATTTTTCCCCCTTGTGAACTTTAAAACTTAAGTTCAATAATCTTTTTCCTCTGTCCTGAATTAAATATAAGAAAACAAAATATGCATTGGTGAAGCAATTTTCAAACAAGCTCCAGATTCTTGCAATAGGTACCTTTTTAAAATCTTTTTTTCCATCTAAAGAAAAAAAAAGTTTTGAAAGGTAAAAAATTAAACACATTTATGTATTTTCTTCTATTTCTAATTGCCTACAGCTTTATAAAACCTTTCCTAAATGAGAGTTCTCAGTGATGAGTGCCATAATTTTCTATGCAAATCAGATTAATAAATTAAAGAAATTTGTCTGCATATAAATGAGAAAACAGTCAATTTATGTGCCTAATAATAACTTTAAGCCTTCTCTCTGTGAACTTTGCTAGGAATGTTTTTCATGTAGACAGATTTACAAAAAAAAGGCCAGTTAAAAAAAAAGTAAAAGCTTTTTATATCTGCCATTAAATTATTTATAAACTTGCTTTACAAAGGATCTTTTTATATGGTCCCTGGTAGGAAGGGGAGGGAAGTGAAGCACAAGTCCCAGCTGTGCATGTGTCTACACTGCAGAGTGCCACAGGAGCAGATCCTTCAGTTTTTTGGGAGAGAAGAAACACCAGGATGGGCAGCGTGACGCCATATCCCGGCTGTCTCCAGGCTACGTCAGCCAACTTGAGCGTATTCACCAGGGCTTCATTCTCTCCACCTAACAGGAGTCTGAGCAAACAAAAATTCAAGAAAAAGCCAGTTTGAGTAGGAGTCCATCCTCCCACTCTCTGATACCTATTCATTCAAAAATTGCAAAAGCAAGTTTGGCAGCCACTTTCTCTAGATGGACAAAGACAACTCTATTTCTTCAGAGGTAAAGTGAAACCTTTCCCTCATGGTCTGACCTAAACTAGAGGCAAGCACAGAGCATGGATCGGGTTCCAACCTGACAGTCCAGGTCCCCATCTGACTACCAGCACTGTCACATCATTGACTCCAAGCAGCCTGAGCCTGTTGACATGACCCAAGAATCTGGTAATATTTCTCTCAAATTTATGAGAAAATAACCAGCTTCTGCCATAAATTATGTCTACAAACAGTCTCTAAGATGTTCAGGATGAGCTAATTCTATACAGCTTTAGAGAAAGCATGGTTGTGTCATGAACAGGAGGATTTGTCATACTCAAGTGTTTCCTGAACCATTCCAGTTCAATCCTCTTTACTCCAGTTACACTTTCCTGCAAAATATTTATTGCTCTTTCCCCAGAAATCAGAGAGTGGGCCAAGCACTGTGCTTGGACTGGTGAATGTCTCTGCTGGAAGATGCTCAGTTGCAGAAGACACATTTGGCATGTGGATTAATAGCCTGTCCAATCCCCATCACTGTCTTTAATATCCTGTCCTTTATGAGTGACCTTCAGACTAACCTTTATGTTCTCCTCTCAGGCAAGTGTTTCTTGGTTTGTGATTATATTTGCACTTATTTTTTCTATTGAGTTGGTGCCATCTACACAAAGGATTGTATATGCACAGCTGCTCCAGTGTAAGGCACCACCCTTGCTGCTGCAAATAGACCTCTCCAGAAGCTGTGAGAGGACAATCCTCCCTCACACATACATCCCCTTGTAACACACCTGAAGGCTTCTGCTGCTTCAAGCACTGTAGTTGAGGAAATTTGCCACTTGATGCTCAACAAGGCCAAGTGCAAGGTCCTGCACCTGGGTCAGGGCAATCCCAAGCACAAGTACAGGCTGGGCAGGAAAGGGATTGAGAGCAGCCCTGAGGAGAAGAACTGGGGATGTTGGTGGATGAGAAGTTCAACATGACCCAGTAATGTGCACCTGCAGCCCAGAAAGCCAAATGTGTCCTGGGCTGCATGAAAAGAAGCATGGGCAGCAGGGGTAATATTTAGATATTGCTCAAGCAAAATAGAGAAATTGCTGTTCTGTGATAAGCAGCTGCCCAGTTACGATGGGAATAAAGGCCTGGAAACATGCAATGCAGGAACACCCAAAGCTTCAAGCACCCGAGCTCAGCATAAGGAGTCTTTCACCCAGGAAGTGACTTTCCAATAC
>VZTH01000299.1:13801-42506 GCA_013397815.1 Aleadryas rufinucha
CAGGAGGGGGCAGCCGGGGGGGGTCGGGCTGTGCTGGCAGGGAACAGGGACAGGAGGAGAGGGAACGGCCTCAGGCTGGGCCAGGGGAGGTTTAGGGTGGATATCAGGGAAAATTTCTTTTTTTAATTCATAAGTAAGAAAAAAGCAGTTTAAAACGTTGCTTTGCAAGAGGGAGGCGTTGCAGAGGCACTGGAGGTGTTTGAGGTGAGGGCTGTTCAGAGGAGGCTTTGCTGATTCGTGCCTCCCTGAGCGTTTGCTCGGGTTTGGGCTCTGCTTTGGGATTTCCAGGTGTGGGGCTGTTGTTTCCCACACAGCCTGACAAGAGAAGAGGAGCCTGTCTCATCTGAGCACACGGAATTTGTCTCCCAGAGAAGCAGGAGCTCAGGCATGGAGAGCATGATGATGTGCAGGATGTGATGAGCTGGAATGAAGCATTCATTATCCTTCCATCTAAATTAACTGAAATGACATCATAATAGTGCCTTTTAGAACCTCACTCCAAATTCCCTCTCTTGTATCAAATTATCCTCGAAACCGAAATTATTTTAAGTTGTGTCTGTGTATTCTTGTTTAGATAATGATTGTGCCATTAAGGAAGTCAGTTGTTAATTCTTTTTTCTTCCTTTTTTTCATGTTTGCTTAAGGAAAATTAGTGGGGAGGACATTCCTATTTCACATTGTTTCTTGTTTTCCTGTCAGAATTATTTTGCATAAACACTCACAGTGTAAATCCAAATCCCTGGGTACTGGAGCTAACTAAGTAATGTGCAAAATGGCATGGGCTGTAAAAATATTTCCACTTTTTAAGTATTTCTCTGTAGATGATTCCTCCAGAGCAGTGTTTCTGCAGAGGCAGTTGGATGTGTGGTACCTGCTGGCAGAGGTGTGCTGCAGCATCCTGCACCCAGCTTTCCTCAGCTCCTGGAGCTTCCAGCAATGTGAGAAGCTGAGTGAGAGAAAAGGGGGCACAGAATCCTTTTAAACATGAGCATATCAGGGCACTTGCCTAATTAGGAGGGGGAATGGAGGAATAAAAAGCGACTGAACCGGAGAAAGAGCTAAAAAAAATGAGTTGTTTGGCACAATGACTCGTGTTCCATTTATAAATCGAATCCCTCTGTCCCTCCTTCATTTACAATTGCCACTGGAAGTCAGGATTTGATGTATGTTCCCAGCCTCCTGGAGGCAGTGAGGTTGTGTAGAAGGAAAAAAAGGACCTTTTGGAAAACTCCAGAATCAAACCATTAATTTTTGCTCTGTTTGGTGAAGCAATCTCTGCATCCACAAACCAATGAAGCACCTATGGGCCTAGTGGAAGTGAGTAATAATCAATAACAGGAAACTTTCCCAGAAGTCAGGAGTTGCAGTTGAAGGTAGTTCCTGAACCAGCAGCACATTCCTGGATGGATTAACTTTGGAGTGAGAGCCATAAATGGGGAGAAATTACAGAAGGAATTAGTCCTGCCTGAGGCAGGGCAAGGTGGGGGTACCCAGGCAGGTCACTGAGATTTGGTAACCTTGCTTTTTGGGTTGTTTTTTTTTTAAAAATTTGCTTTTTATGACCTGTATTTCCTAATGCTGACCTCTGCTGTGGTTTCCTCCATCGTTTTTCCCCTGGCTTCTCTCACCTGAGCTGTCAGCTGTACTTTTATGTCACATTCAGAAGGTGGTGGGCAGCTCACTGTTCCTGCTGGGTCCTGGAGAATGGTTCAGGTGCCTGGGCAGGAAGTGCATCAACAGGGATGAAACACCAGAAAATCCTGGGGACAGAGAAGAGCTTTGGGGAGACCTTAAAGTCTCTCTCAGGCGCTCCAAGAGAGCTGGAGAGAGACTTGGGACAAGGGATGGAGGGGGAGGAACAAGGGGGAATGGCTTCCCAGTGCCAGAGGGCAGGGATGGACGGGATATTGGGAAGGAATTGTTCCCTGTAGGGTGGGGAGGCCCTGGCACAGGGTGCCCAGAGCAGCTGTGGCTGCCCCTGGATCCCTGGCAGTGCCCAAGGCCAGGCTGGACAGGGCTTGGAGCCACCTGGGATGGTGGAAGGTGTCTCTGCCCATGGACAGGGGTGGCACTGGATGAGTTTTAAGGTCTCATGCAACCAAAATGATTCTGATTGTGGTCTGTGGAAGGTCTCTAAACACAGAATAAGAGGACAGTCCCTGCCTCAGAGGATCAAACTACAACAGAAGGGACAAGAGCAATCTGTGGATGCCCTTGGAGCCATCCCTGTCCCACCCATCCCCAGGGCTCACACACAAACCTCCTCTGTCCAGGGTGTTGGTTTTGTTCTTTGGTAGATTTTTACGCCCTTCTTCCTTCCACATATCCTGAAGTGACTTCCTTCTGTAATCATATTCTTTCTATTCCAATCACATCATGGGAAATGTTAATTTCCTTCTTTTAATTGGGTTGATAAAGTCTTTTGTCTCACAAATCTTTCCCAATACATTCGGATTAGGTTTTGTTGTCTTGCACAGCAGCAGAGTCCATTGTGTTGGGTTCCAGGCTCTGAACTTCTCCCTCTTTCAAAGTTTAACTTCTGTGCCTCTTCCTGACATGGATAATAAATTCTTTTGTTCATTGAAAGTGAATTTCAAGAAGAGCACTTCTTTTTATGCACACACAACTGGGAGCCAATCTTCATTATTAATTACAGCGAGATAAGGGCTGGCACTGCAAGGGATGCTCTCCTTCTGAGAGTTTTGATTATTTGTCTCTTGGCCCAGTGATGTCCAAGTCCACCTTTTATCCTTGAGAGTGTTCCAGCAGCCAATTTCTTTCTTCTTCAGTACAGAACTGTCGCTTTTGGGTTAATTCCACTTATTCTGAAGAGCCACTTTTTGCTCTCTTTTCCATTTTCTCTAACTTTTGACAATGAAGTTACTGAAAATTGTCAGGACATGCTTTGGAGGAGGAGGAGGATTTAACTAACACCTGGAATGATAAAATATTTCTGCTTCCTCTTTCAATTTTTATTTGGCCATAAACCTGAGCCGTTTTTATATTCATGAGTTGCAGCAACTTCCCAGGTGATAACAAAGCATTGCCCGGGTTACAGCCGAGAATTCACCCAGCACCATTTTTTACTATTGAAATTCTCTCTTCAGAGTAGTGATCTTGCAACTTGCTCCTTCTTACTGCCAATATTTTAATATATATATATACTCTTAAAATTAACTTCATCAGATAAAAATCATCTTAATTTTGCTGTTTGCTCTTGGCACTGGAGGTGCAAAAATATCCTGAAAAGTGCTGTGAGGTTTGCCATGACATTTGATTTGCAAATGAAGATAGACTGTGATACTATTAGTAGTAATAGGAGTAGAAGTAGTAGGAGTAGTAGAAGAAGAAAAAGAAGTAAAAATAATAATGATAATAATAATAATGATGATGATGATGATGTTCTGTTGACTGTCACTGGGATTTCTCCACTGACCTATGTTAGGACATGTTTTACCCAGTCACAGAAGGATTGATCAAATCAAATCAAAAATAAATTGGGATTTGAATAATTCAAAAATCAACATTAAATCTCTCCATCTCTTCTTTGGGATGTTCCTTTATGGAAAATTGGAGGAATTCCTGGCTTCCTAAACCCCCCTGATGCCCAGGGGTTGTTTAATTCCAGCTCCAGTTGAACACATGTTCTGTGCTCTGCTCCTTTTCCACTGGCAGGATTTGTGTTATTTGTTCTTTGTTGATATTCCTCGGAATTAATATAAGGGAAAAATGAGAGTTACAATTTAAAGAAAAATAATGGTATATGGAGTAATGAGATTGTGCCAAAACTTAATTAGATGGAGTAGATTGAATACATTACAGTGATGTCTCGAGGCAGCATAATTAAGTTGTAGGCACAGTCCTGCCTGAGTTGGAACCATTTTTATCTCCGTGAGGGAAGCAGCCGTGGATGGCCCCTGTAGCACGTTAAATTGGGAATTCTGGGGGGAAGATTTAGGGATCCCATTGTGTTATCAGCCTTCAGAAGCACAGAGCCAAGCAGGGATAAGGCAGAGGATAAAACTGGTGATTGTGTGATCACGCAGATAACTTGGGTTTCAATCTGAGGATGGGCTGCAGCTCGGGAATGGAATCATACATCTCAAATACATCTATTTTGGAGCAGGGCAGGGCGTTAATTTGTGTGCTGGGTTCAGCTCATTTGTAAAATCTCCTAATGAAGTGCTTTCCCAGAGGTGCTGAATGTGGGCTGAAGGGCTGGAATCCCTCCTTGGGTGTGCTGGGTGCAAGGGCAGAGATGCCTCTGTCATCTTACTTATAAAGAATAATGTTATAAAACACACCTGCATATATGTATGTACTTGATTTTTATGTATATTTGCTTATATTATATCTATATATTTCCATATTTTAATTTTTTCTGTGTTTTCCCTTCTAAATTGAATTTTAATTTTCCCATTTGGAGCCTTTCTGTCTCCTCCCTAATTCTGCCATGGGGGTGATCTGACCTTATACTCCAAGAATGTCCCAGTGGCATCAAATTTTTTCCTTTATTAATTTATTTCAATATATAAATAAATAAATAACCTCTGTCAGCATCCTGATGCCTTTATCCATTTA
The DNA here is from genome assembly GCA_013397815.1 of Aleadryas rufinucha. Classification (NCBI taxonomy): domain Eukaryota; kingdom Metazoa; phylum Chordata; class Aves; order Passeriformes; genus Aleadryas; species Aleadryas rufinucha. Next base: position 18,383 of record VZTH01000299.1, read on the forward strand.
TATAAATACATCAATATGTACATAAATAATCTCTTGGCAACATATTGCCCATCTAGAAGTATATAAATATGTATTAAATAATGTCTCTTGCCATCATGTTGCCCATGTGTTATCTGGAGGTTTCATTTCTCTTGGATACCAAACTTTCAGCTAAATATTAATTTTTTTTTCAGGAGAGATTGTTGAGTGTCTTAAATTCAGTACAAACCCTTTCTAGCTGGTTTGTTTTAAATAATTCTGGCTTTTTTTTTTTTGGCCAGCCTGGAGGAAAATCAACTTTTTTATTCGCAGTAGTGAACTTTCTTTTTCAAGATTGGTTTTGGGGTGGGGAGAAAACAAACCCAGTACATGTCAGGAGGGGTTCTCATCATTTTTGAGACTCTGAGGAGACACAAATCTCTCCCCCAGCCTGCTCCAAAGAGAAGCTCATTTGTCTGGGCATTAGCTGGCAGCTGCACAGCATAAATTTCAAGTTTGCAGGGGGAATCTCATGTTTGTTTTGAAAATGGAGATCAGGCTAGCAAGGAACAATATGTTTATTTCTCAGCACCATGAATATGTAGTGCCCTACTTCTCCTGTGCCATTTGGTTTTCTCCTTCAAGCCTGTCAGACCAACTCCTTTTGCAATTTAAGAAGCGTTTTAGAAGCTCCATAAACTACAGTGGGTACTGAATTAGCATTTTGGAAGTAGAGCAGTGAACAATGTTTTAAAGATTGTCCTTCAGCAGCATTTCTGTTGTGCCATAAGTGGATTTTTTTTTTTTTTGCCTCATGTGTTTAAAAACGTGTTTTTCTTGACCCTAAAGTTAAAATGCAACCAGTTGCAGGTCTGGGTTAGATACAATGCTGTAACTTTAAAAATACATATATATATAGTGCTAATAAACTGAATTTTTAATGATCTCTTGATTATGAAAAGATATTTTAAAGAGAAGTGATTTCATCCCAAACGTTCCCTCTGTTTCTGCATATGCTAATTTACTTGATTAATTTGGAGAACATCTGCATAGAATTCTGTACACTTACCAGTGGTGAGATCACACTGCTTTTCAAGTAACAGCCTCGAATTTCACTTTCCAGACAGACTCAGATTTTGTGTCTAATTGGGATGCCAAATATACAAAGGTACCCCAGAAGAGTGTGTAATTATGTCATTTTCTCTTGATCTTTCAGAGTCTTCCTGCGAGCAATTAATCAGTATGCAGATATGCTAAACAAAAAATTCCTTGATCAAGCCAACTTTGAGTTACAGGTAAGAAAAACCTCCCACTTTTAATGGAATAAATGATGTTAATGTCATCAATTTCTGCCCTAACCACGTAATTTTGGTGGGTTTATTCGTCACTGTGAATCCCAGTTATCCCAGTTAAGCCATTCCAGGCTCAGCAGGTGCTGTGATCCATTCCTGCCTCGTGGGTCTTGTCATGGAATCACAGAATCACAGCGGGGTTTGGGTTGGGATTCTGCTTGAATCATCAAAACACGAAGAACTGGGATTTGTAGCTGGGAAATATTTGTTGGAAACAAAAAGGCAACGAGGAGATGTATTAAGAATTTATCAAGAAACACCATCTCTGTGGTGTCTGTTCTTTTCCTCCTTTAAATATTTATGTGCATAATTTAGAGACTTTTAAGTTGTTTTGTAGGTGTGTAGAGAAACGTTTCAGGGAATTCATGGAATCTCTTCTTGTCATTTTGGGGGCTTTCAGCTCTGGAACAACTACTTCCACCTGGCTGTTGCTTTTCTCACACAAGAATCTTTACAACTGGAGAACTTCTCGAGTGCTAAAAGAGCAAAAATCCTTAACAAGTAAGTCCTGCTCCTCATCTCAGTCGTGGCCGAGAACTCGAGGTCTATTGCCATAATTTCAGTTTCATTTCTTAGCTAAATCTATTCACATTGAGATGCAGTCAGGGGATAATGAAAGGTTGAGTTGGAAAACACGGATTGAGGGTTGGGTGTGTTTCTGAACAAGGTCAGGATGTGAATTTCAGGATTCATTCCTGATGGAGACAGAGTTTGCTGCTGCAGGGTGTTCACAAAGCTTCTCAGAAGTGTTAACATGTTCTAAAGCTGCATTTTGCAATCACTTGAGCTTTGTGCTTCTTCTAATCTCATTTTACGTCTGCTCTTTGTTGCTTAATCCCTGACGGCCTTTTAGGGGGAATTTTGGGTGCTCCAGCCACTTCCACTGCACTGTCCCTGGAGGATGGCTTGGGATAAGTGCAGCATTCCTGGCTCTAAGGGGTTACATTCCCTGCCTCCAACCACCCCGCTGCTGGTCAGAGTCCCCCAGCAAAGGAAAGCTGTCAAAAGGGGGAAAAAAAGCCTGGAAATAAGAGTGGAACATGAAGATTTTGTTTAAATAAAGTGATTAAGGGTGGAAAAGATCATGGAGTGCAAGCATTAACCAAGGCCACCACTGCTCCATCCTTACAGCTTTTAAATCCCTCCAGGGATGGGAACTCCACCTGAACACCCAATTCCAATGCCTCACCACCTTTTGAGTGAAGAAATTTTCCCTACTCTCCAATTTAACCTCCCCTGGCACAACTTGAGGCCGTTTCCCCCTTGTCTTGTTGATATTTCTCCTCCTTTTTATTGGTGTTCCACAGTAGTGACCTTGTTATTACTGAACTAAACACCAAGCTCTGAAAAGAGCCAGTTTTGTGATTTCAGACAGTGTGTGTGGATTCTTTTTCTGTGGCATAATATTTGGGAAGAGCAGCTACAAAAGCAGGGTGTTCCCACAGCTGGTGAGGTCACAAAAATGGGGAATTTCCAAGCTGTGATTCCCTGAACAAGCACAGCTCAGGCTCCTGGTGTGTACAGTAAATAAAATATGTCTATATAGAGAGAAAAATGAATTTTGTGTCCCTTCACCTTCCAAATTTGGGCCTTTCTGTCTGTTATTATGATAAGAGAAATCCCAGGGAGGATGGGGACAGTTCATCACTGCTGCAGTGACTTGATGTTAAAGGCTTTTTGCTTGTGTGGCTTTTAGGGTTTGACCAGAAAATTCAGGAAGGGCTCCACATCCCACCCCTTTATTTGGAAGCCAAGTTTTGCCCTGCAAGCTCCACCACTCCCTCTTGAGTTTTGAGGTGTTCCCTTTGGGAGCTGTGCTCTACCTGAGCCTTGAAAGAGAATTTCAAAGCACTGTAGGATCTGCTCCACCCGTGACTCGTGGGGCTTCCTTGATGAAACAGGAATATTTACAAGTTCAGTGGAAAAGTGGTGTCAGGCAGAGCTCAGGGTTTGCGGCTTGTGCTATAAATACCAGAAATAACATTATAGAGAAAGGTTTTTAAGGAAATTGAGCTGATATTGTAAAGCCTGGTATATTTTATTTAAGGAAATTGAGCTGGTAAATTTTATTGAATTAAATTTAGAATCCCTTTGCTCTCTCTGCCCAGTGTTAGTGAGCACCTTTGTGAGCATTTTAGTTGGGATCAGACTCCTGACCTGAACAACAAGCCAACAGCTGAGCTGTAATTGGGCTGGAAATTGCTGTCAAATACATTTGTGGACTGATAATTCCTCTTTGTCAGAATGGGCACCACGGGCACAAATTTTCTTGGAGTGATTTTTACATTAAACAGAGCAGTTTATCTCGCTGAAGGAATTCAGGGAATCAACAGGCATTTCTCACTGCTAATAGAAGTAAATGGATGAAGTCATTTGAAGTGGTTGCTTAATAAAGTTTGCTAAATTGTAAATCTTTGTAATGAATTTGCAAATTGTTATTTTCAGTTTAATCATGTTTTGGAGACGGGAATCAAGACAATGAATTCTTCAAGATGCAGTAAATGCATGGTCTGGAGGCTTTTCATTGCTGTGTGAAGGCACTTCTGTGTCAAAAGGGATATAATTAATCAGTTAATTCAATACCACACTCACCCATCTTTTTAAGAGTATATTTCAATTAAAACGTCACATATTTAATAATTAAAATTTAATTATTGTAATTTGTAGGTTTTGCTAAACATTGCGTTTAAGCATTAGATAATAACAGATTCTTAACGACGCAGAAGATTCTCTTTAATCCATATTAATGACAGGGTGTCTCACTATTATCCCCCAGAAATCCCACAAGTTGCCAGATATTACAGTTCTGCTCATCTTGTTATTTAAGTAATGATCTTTAGCTTGCAAATATTCCATGTAGCAAAGGCATCCTTGGAGCTCGTTACGGTTCTGATCCCATCACTAATGAAGGCATTAGGATGATTTCCACTCATTAAAGCTTTCCTGGTGTTCATGTGGAGAGGGAGGTGAATGGAAAACTGCCCCTGATGGGAGATGGGAGGTGTTGGTGCCACCAGCTCTGGGGCAGGGCTGGTGGTGGATGGGCTCCCACCCCTGACTAGAACCATGGAATGTTGGAATTGTTGAGGCTGGAAACCCTTTTTCTCCAAATTTTGATGTCTACAGATGCATTGCTGAGCTGGTGAGAGTGAGCTGGGTAATCTTAGTAGGATGGGTCTGATTTGAGAACCTGTTCTGGAATTTCTTCTCTTTTTGAATGCTGTGAATCTGATTTTGAAATGAGATTTGTCTGCTGGTAGATCTTAGGTTTTAATGCTGGTTTTGTTTTCCTTTTTAAGGTACGGGGACATGAGAAGGCAGATTGGGTTTGAGATCAGGGACATGTGGTACAACCTGGGTGAGTATCCTAAGCTTGTGTTGCCTTCAGTGTTCCCATAAAACAGGTTAGAGGGATATTCCTGGAAAAATTCAGTGCCAGCTTGGGTGGGACTTGGTCTATGGAAGGTGTACCTGCCCGTGGCAGGGGGTGGAACAGAATGGGCTTTGATGTCCCTTCCAACCCAAACCAGCCCATGATTCTCTAAAATGAACTTGCTTTCTCTTGAACAAAAGTAGGCCTGCAGAAAGCTTTTAAAAATCAGGTGATTTAAGAAATCAAGCCACCTCTGCATATTTAATTCACCATCTGGGAAGGCACATCACTCTTGTTAATATTTATGTGTCTTGTGGGTTTTGTGGGTTTCAGCCTCTTGCTAAACACAAAGCCATTGTTATGGTGATACCTCTTCAATGGGGTTTTTTTTTCCCCTTAAAAATACCTATATACACACATTTATATTTACTCACTTGAGGGTGCAGTACCTGGGACTGCAGCAGAATGGATGTGTCCAAGGGTTCTCAGTACCTCAGCCTGGAAATTCTGCTTAAACTCAGCTTTTCAGCCTTGTCTGGCTGCATCAGTGACTCAGTAAAGAGGGGGAAGTTGGAGCTCCCTGGAGCTCGTAGGTAAATGAGGCTTCTCTGCCTATCTCCAGCCTGGGCTGCTCTCTGGGTATAATTGGGCTGTACAGGGATTGAATTTCATGAGAAACTGAGTATTTACTGTGACCTGAGTGTACTCGTCTGCCAGATTTCATTTTCCTGAGCTTAACAGCACAGACACATCAGCTCTTCTGAGTTTTATCAAAACTTCCTTAAATGATCAGAAATAAATGCGTTTGCCACTTCACTTCTATCTCTGCCTGAGCTGTTGTTGCTGAGAGTTGAAAAAAAAACCCGGCATGTCTAAGAGAAGGGAGTGCCAAGGGTTCATAAGTATTTGATATCACAGAATTTGCATCCTATCTGCTGGAATGATGAGAAAAGGCTTCAGAGAGCGGCTGAGTTCACTTTTTATTAGAAGCATCTTTGGTGAATTAAGTGTCTGGAGAACAGATTAGAGCTTAGTGCACGACTGAGATGTGACTTGACAGGCAGGTAATAAAATCAGTGTCGTGCCTGCTGCTGCATGGCCCAGCGTGGGCTGCTGGCAGCCTCTGGGTGAGTAATTAGCCAAATCCTTCCCTCTTCCAGGCCCACAGTCACGGAGTTATGGAATTGGTGAGGTTGGGAAAGGTCAAGTCCAAGCCAGCCCTGCCAAGGTCACCACTGCCCCATGTCCCCAAGGGCTGCATCCACATGGATTTTAAATCCCTCCCGGGATGGGGACTCCAGCACTGCCCTGGGTAGCCTCTTCCAGAGCTTGAAAATCCTTTTGCTGAATAAATTTTCCCTGATGTCCACCCTGAGCCTCCCCTGGCCCAGCCTGAGGCCGTTCCCTCTCCTCCTGTCCCTGTTCCCTGCCAGCACAGCCCGACCCCCCCCGGCTGCCCCCTCCTGTCAGGGAGTTGTGCAGAGCCACAAGGTCCCCCCTGAGCCTCCTTTTCTCCAGCCTCAGCCCCTTTCCCAGCTCCCTCAGGAATTCTCCAGCCCCTTCCCAGCTCCCTCAGCCTCTCCTGGGGCTCCAGCCCCTTCCCAGCTCCCTCAGCCACCTTTTCTCCTCACTGATATTTCTGACCTCTTTGGATTCTTACGGATTCTTAAACTTTTCCCAGAATTTGCTGGACTGAAAGCAGAAAGTTTGATGTAGACTTTTCCATCCAGCTGTTCTTAACTGAGGTTATTTTATCCAGGCTGGGCTTTGTGGAGAGCATTGTGCCTTTCACTTCTGCTGCTGCCACTGCCTGCTCTTTACAGGTTATTTAGTTGCTCCAGGGTTCAGTTTCTCACCATTAACAAGGATAATAATTTCCCCTGGAGTTTTGGGAATCGATTGGCACAAGGGGTAGTGTTTTCTTCAATATTTCTTTCTGTGCTGTCATGAAAGCCTTTTATTTTTAATGGATTTTTTATAAATGGAGATTATCCAGGTAGATGCCTCCGTGACCTCCTCAAGCTCTAATGTCTGTTATTCTCTAAGATCCATGAATGAGATCATTAATGCCAAAATATCCCATGTGGAGGAAGTCAGGAAATTGCTGCTCTTCCTAAGAAAAGTGGGAGAGAAAGGTCAGTGTGAGGCAGGAGCCCAGTGCAAGGCAGCCTTTGTGCTTCTCCTGAGCTTTTTGCTTTTCCTCATCTTCTTCGTCACACACAGAGTCCATGTTTAACTCAAGGATTGTGTTAAACTCATGGATCGTGGTTATTTCTGGCTCTTCTCCAATCTCATCCATGTCACAGCATCAATTAAGAAGGAATTCCAACTTCCCACTGCACAGGAATCGATTTGGGGGGCGCCTGACACTTTTATCTTGGAAGTTGCACTGCATTGATCGAATTATTCTTGCGTATGTTCAGAAACCAAATCAGAAGTGAAAGGCTGCAATTCTGGAATAGCACAGCATTTTTATGTCTGTGCCATTGTGCATGAGATGTGATGAAACCAAACCACCCTGACTTTTGATTTATGGATTAAAGGGTATAGAAAAGCCTCACAAATGTCTCATCAGGTTTTGTTTCTAAATACCGTGATTAACACACGATGCCTGCTGAGTTAAACCTCCCCAGCTGGGAACAAGGCAGTCCTCCAGCTATAATGCACATTTAGAAGTGTTATTTTTTTTCTGAAATTAAAGAGTAAAATAAGAATTCTTAAAGTTTTTACTTGTCTGCCTGTTTCTGATGCAGGCAGGGGCTTCAATAGTCACCTATTTTTATGAGTAGCAAAACCTTCCTATTTTTATGAGTAGGAAAAAAAAAATAAAAGAACATTTATAGTGCAGAACAGCACTTCATAGGCTTTTTTTCCTTCCGTACCACAACCTGAACTTTCAAATGTGTTATTTTGAGTCACTGTTTTGTTGAAACTGGGGCTTTTTAAACCTTGCTGAGACATTAAGTGTAAAAAAAGCATAAAAGAGGCCGCGGCCTGTCTGGGAAACGCAGGAATTCAAAAACCACGCGTTGTGAAGCGTTTTGTGATGCAATTTAGCAAACAGAGCCCAAGAGCCTGACAGGAGGTCGTGTGCACAGGGGTGCAGTGGTTAATGGCTCCCACAGGTCCGTGTTAGAGGCATTGCAGTGACATTTCCGATGCCATCCTGGTGGGAAAGGTGGCCGGGGAAAGGCAGCTCGGAGAGCAGAGCCTTTGTTGGTGACGTCTGAACCAGCCGGGGGGAGATGGAGAAGAGAAGTTCCCCAAGGTGAAGGGGAATGGTTGCTGGTGTCCTCCAGCGAGCTGCCACCGTCCCTCCCGGGGCTTGACGTCACCAAAGGTGTCTTGACAGGGCCGTGGATGTCGTTGGGGGGAAGGCCAGGGTTAAAAATAGCCCTGAACTTTGGGCGTTACATAAATAGAAGTCATTACACATCACCCTCTCTGGATTAGTCAGGCGTGTTCCCAGCCGGCCCAGGGGACAGGGGAGGCTGCTGGCAAATTACTCAGAGGTTTTTGTGGCCCAGATTGAAATGGGAAGAGGCTGGGAAATGAAAGCCACACGTTATCCAGCAAGGAGAGCACCTTGGCTTCGGTTTGTGATGAGGTCCCTTCCTGCTGTGTGAGCACAGCCCATGGCCAGGCACAGGACGCTGCAAGGGGAAGTTTTTGCGTGTTCAAAGGTGGCTTTTTTTGCATGTGGTTCTTAAATCAGCAGCACAAGTTGGTTTTCAGAAGAGACTCCTCAATTTTCTTCCAGACTTGTCACATTTGGTGTCTCTGCGTGGGAGTTCCCACACTCCCGCGGAGAGGAGAGAGGTGAATTCCTTGCTGGGTTGTTTATCAGACAGGGGGATGGATGCCCTGGGGGGCCAGGGGAGGATTGTTTCCCTTCCTGCTTTGCTGCCATGCTCCCTTTAGTGGCCCAGCATCTCCCAGGATCACGTTGTCACAGCAAACCCGTGCGTGTGCGCCGTCACCCCCGATGCGCGTGGGATGGACGTCACCCAGGGCTCCCACCCCATGGGCTTCCCCCAGAGAGCACCAAACAGATCAGCATCATCAGCATCAAATCAAAGATTCTAATCTTGTGTGGATTTTTCACGTCTCAAGTTCAAAAGCTGTTCCTCTTGTGAGGGAATTCCTGTGCTTGAGGCAATGGAAAATCCCACCGTGGCTCAGGGAGAACTTGCAGCGCTCCATCAGCGCGTGACGAACAACTTTTGTCACCGTTATTTGTTTTCTGCAGCATTGACTCTGACACTCCTCAGGCATAACACAAGAAATCTGTCACCTGAGAGGCCAAATGTAATAATCCTTGTAGGAGAGACTGAGGGAAGCTTTAGGCCTCTCACTTGGTATTCCTGAGCAGCACCCAGCGCTGCAGCAGCACCCAAAGTCATCGTTTTCGTTGAGTATTAATTTGCCCTGATCCGATTGCTAATGCTAATAGGATTCAGGAGTTTGCCAAATCAAGGAACTTAAATTATATCTGCTAAAAAAAGGAGCGTGTTTTGGTGGTAAAGGATTTTTCTTGATTACATTTGTTGAGATTTATGTTAGTTCTGGTCAAAAGTGAAACTACCAATTAAAGATTTCACTGGTTATTGTCACAGTGGTGTAGTGCAGTGGAATAAAAATGAGTTGAAGTCTGTTTCTGTCCTGTACCACTGGTAACCACAGGGGGAAACAAGAGTTTGGGGAATGGAGGAAACTGAGGGCTCCCTAATTTATCTGGACTCCAGAGAATCTTGAAGCACAATACTGGGTATGGAAACAGTGTTTGAACGTGGTTGTAAACATCCCTAACAGGGCATTTGTGAGAACATCTCCAGTTCTGTCCTGAGGTCCCAGTGGATCCCAGCCTGTTGCTGATGCAGAAATGTATTTGTGTTTCCTAAACTTCTGCCTGGAGCTCTCAGGGCTGTGCTGCTGCAGCACCATTGTACAGTGAGGTGATAAAACACCAGCACAGATTCCCCAGAGCAGCTGTGGCTGCCCCTGGATCCCTGGAAGCGTCCAAGACCAGGCTGGACAGGGCTTGGAGTAACCTGGGACAGGGGAAGGTGTCCCTGCCCATGGCAGGGGGTGGCACTGGATGGGATTTAAGGTCCCTTCCAACACAAAAAAGTCTGGGATTCTGTGACTGGTGGAAACAACTTTTGAAANAGTGTCCAAGACCAGGCTGGACAGGGCTTGGAGCCACCTGGGACAGTGGAAGGTGTCCCTGCCCATGGCAGGGGTGGCACTGGATGGGATTTAAGTCCCTTTCATCCCAAAGCATCCTGATGATTTTTCCATGGGCTTATTCACCAGATAATTTGCAGCACGTACGCTCTGCACCCGTTTAGCCAATAACACAAGCAGTAACCTGCTCTTTTTTCCTAGTCCAGTATTTATTAGGTGCCACGCTCCTGCTAAGCTTTAATTTCCCTTCCCTGTGCGGAGCAGAGCAGGGAGGGGGGAGGAGCAGCTTCCTCTTGGGAAGCTGAACTGAAATCAAGTTTTGCAGGCAGCTCAGCTCCGAGGAAAGGAGACATATTGTGGGCTGGCTGAGCTGTGCTTTCATGTCTCGAGGCTCTGTTAGGCTGCACTCGTGGTGACACTTTGATAGACTGACACCGAGAACATTTTGTTCACACAGGAGTCTAAATAAGTTAATACAAGTGATGTGCCTTTTAGCCTCCCTCTCTGCCAGCCACACATTGTGTTTTAAAATAAAACCTGGAAATTGGAGTGTGAAAATTCGTAGTGGGAAATGTGGCGAGTCCCAGCTTGATGACTGATTCAACAGCTCCTCTTGATGTGGGTTTATACATTACCTCCCCTCCTGTGGAATTAATAATTACAATTATAATGATGATGGGTGTGATCATCATCATCATCATCAAATAAATAAGAAAAATAAAAATGTGTTTCAGTAGAGCCAGATATTAAAACACTCTTTGTTATGCTCCACGAGGATTTATTGCTACAATTTTCTATCTTCTACCAAAGCCAGGGGCTGTTTGTTAACTCTGACATGCATCTTTTCTCCTAAAGGTCAGCATAAAATCAAGTTCATCCCAGAAATGGTGGGGCCCATCCTGGAAATGACGCTGATCCCGGAGACGGAGCTGCGGAAAGCCACGATCCCAATCTTCTTCGACATGATGCAGTGTGAATTCCACTCCACCAGAAGCTTCCAGAGGGTAAGCAGAGAGCTGCAGACATTTAAAGTTTAAAGTGAGGAAGATTTAGCTGTTCTCTGACAAAACATAAGGAGTTTTGTTATGTCTCATTTTTCTGAGGAATAATATAATTATGGATTTGCTTATTTCCTATAACTCCCGAGGGGCTGTGGAGTTTTCAGCTGTTGGTTTGAAATGGTTGTTGAAGGAGAAATTTGCATGTGGTAAAGGAAACCTTTGGTTATGGCACAGGAGCAAAGACAGATGTCTTAAATTGTCCCTGTGACTCACACAAGGAGCTTGCTCCTGAGATAAATTGGACATAAAGGAAGCCTGATAATGTGGCAAAAGTATAACCTGTAAGGATTTATCATCTCTACTGTCTTATAATTTTGATTTTCCCTACCATTTTATGGATTTTGAAGAGGCAAAAAACAATCCAGCACTGTCAGTGCTTCTTCTTGCTCTGCAGGCACTGCAAAATCTCAAATAGTAATGGAGCATTTTTATTCTGTTTTATTTTAATGTGCTGAGAGGAGGCCTTGAATACACACACACCATCTTTTCCTGATGTGTGGAGTGAAATTATCTTTCACTCCACTTGTCTTTCAAAAGTTTCAACTTTTGAAAGACGAGTGAAAGATAATTTCTTTACATCATTCATTTTACATTGCTTCCCTTGAAACTTTGCTTATGGATTGAGTTTAAGACTAGTTAGGCCAGGTAGGGTTTGGGCTAAGCCAGTGGAGCTCCTTCCCACTGTGAAATTTCTGTCAGTTCAGGATATGACCTTGTGAATTTTGCAATAAAGCTTGACATGTGTTGTTTGCTTTTTTCCCTTCATATTGGCAGTTTTCTTTCTTGGATGAAAAACCTTATCCTTTTCCATACTTTTCTTGGGAACTGCTATTGAGAACCAACTCTTAATAAATCTGCAGGCAGAGTAAATGAAAATCTGCGTGGGGAGGCTTAAGCAAGGGAAATGGCATCAGCTTTATTGCTTTGATTTGTTTTGTGCTGGATGGTGTGTGGAGAGGTTGTGAACTGTATTTTGGCTTCATCCAATTACTGCATAATCATTTGTTCTTATGTTTGACTCCAGTGCTACTGTAAAGATTGAAATGCTCGCTGGGATGCCATTTAAACAGTTTCCTGTCAGATGCTCTCTTCTGTTGCTTGTCATTTTTTATTTGTACAATTACATAGATCATGAAAAATCCGAGGGTAACTTTATAGCTAAATTTATGGCCCTCAGTTTTCCTGACAGAAGGAAACCAGCTTTGTGCAGAGTAGTTGGGTGATTTTAATAAATGAATGTCTTAAATATTTCACTTAGGGGTTTTTTTTTGCTGTTTGAGATAAAAAAATGCCTCATCCTCAAGTGAGAAATGTCTGGAGTTGTACTTGGTATCATATTTCCTGTGGCAGTGTAGCTTCTTTATGGGTGTAGCATTGACAGGACGAGTGCAGAGGTAACAACCCTCTTTTCCATGGATTTGGAGTGAACATGTGACAAGGAATAATCAATCTGTCCTTTGATCGTGCAGTTCTGAGTTTGCTGGGTATCTCAGGTTGGTTTTTGGGGCGTGAAGATCACAGGCTTGGGAAAAGCAGAGGGTTGGAGGAAAGTCCAGGCTGGATGGACCTCTGGAAGTAACCTGGGCCTTAGGCTGGGTTATCTGGGACCAGTGAAGCTCAGTTTGGAATATCTCCAGTGAGGGTTGTTGGAGCATTTCTCTGGGTGAGCTATTCCAGTGTTCAGTCCTGGCCTTTGGAAAGCATCCCTGCCTGTGGCAGGGGGTTTGGAATGAAATAAGGTCCCTTCCAACCCCAACCATTCCAGGATTCTGTGATTAAAACTTCCTGCTTTTTATTTCCTGATGGAATTTCCTTGGATCAGCTTGTGCCTGTTGCTGCTTCCATCTCCTCTCTGAGCACCTTTTAGGCGTTGGAATGTTTGAATTGGATTTTCTCTGGGCTGAACAAACCCAATTGTTTCAACCATTCTTGGGGCCAGGTTCTGCAGCACTCTGCCCATGTTGGGGGCCCTCCTTCAGACCATCTCCAGCTCATCAGGGTCTGTCTAAGCCGGTGAATCAGAGCCAGACATGGAATTCCAGCCGTGGTTCCACAAGTGCAATGGTCCTGTTGTTCCTCTGGCCGTGCTCTTGCTGGTGCATTCCAAGACACATTTAGGCTCTGCTGAAGGGGGACATTTTTTTCATGTTCAGCTTGGTAAATTGGCTTTTCCCAGTCACCTTCTTGCCCTTCGTGTACCTGGAAAAAGCTTCCATGAGATCCTGCTCCGTGGTTTCCTCAGGAACTGAGATGGGGCTGCCCAGTCTATAGAGTCCATGCTTATTTTTTTGTCTCTTTTGTGTTGAAGTGATAGAAATAGATATAATTTGGGGTTTTTTTTAATATTACCAGTACCTAGGCAAGCTTTGACGCTTAATGGGTCGATGTAATGTGCTGCTTTATATCCTTTATATGCAAGTACCAATTATCCTTGTCCAGCACTGCTTCCAGAGAGAACTTCCAAATGGAATGGTTGGCTGCTGTTAAACCAATCTGCCAGAAATCCAATCATCTAACCTTATTAGTCACATCAACAAGGGTTTAGATTGGCTCCACTTCTCCAGCAGATGTATCACCCTCATGATATGTGGGGGAGGAACTGCAGTTTTTCGCAGGCCTCCGATGCTGTGATGGTTTGTGTGATAAACAGGCAGCTTTCCCTGCACTGGTTTTCATTTCAGGAGGATTTGGCTTTGCCTGGTGAAAACCAGGAACAGGCAGAAGGGTTTTTTTCTCTTCTCCCAGTGTATTTAGAGGCAAAACAAGATAAATTCCCCTTGTTTTTACAGAACTGTATTAAGGGCTCTTGATTAAAAGCTGGAGTTGCCCATTTTTGTCCTCTCCCTCTGAAGGTGCTTTGAAGCCTTTATAAGACTTCAAAGTAGCCTGCACCTCAAAGCAGGAATCCCATCCTAAAAACACTGTAGAATGAAACACCTCCTTCTCCCCTCGGCTTCTCCCTTGGCCGGTTTCGGTAGCGGAGCCTCCGGATCAAAGGGAATTTGTCAGAGCCAGGGGAGCGATGAAAGAGAATTGATTTGATTGTTCAAGGCCTGGTCAGGTGAGTGGGATGGATCCTGTGGTGACAGCAGGAGGGAAAGCTCGAGGTGAAGCAGCCCTTCAGCTGGAATGTGGAATTTGGAGCAAGGAAAGCTCCTGGTGTTGGTGCCTGTTCCCCCCAGCGGTGGCTCCATTCCTCATTTCCTACCAGCACTCCTGTTTCTTTGCATAAATTCTACCTCACCTTCTGTGGACCTGTGTCACTGATGATATATGCTGATATCATGCTGATATAACATTCAACATTCTGCTTGTTTGGAGTTGGACCCATTTCTAACATTTAACCATAAATCTCAGTATCACTGAGACGGTCACACCAGCAATTTGATTTTCACATGCTGCTTGTTGATGAATTTCAGATGGATTTAATTCCCCTTAGTGAGAAGTTTCCCCTGCTTTATCTGAATCTCTCTTGACTTTCAGAACCTGTAATTCTTTATTAAGTCTTTTTGCCACTTCTGAGCCCTGGGTTAACCTTCCTTTTTCCATGTGCTGTGGATTTGCAGACAGGACACAAATAAATGACTCCAGTTCCTGTGATCCCACTGAACATTCAAATTCACATAGCTAATCCCCCACAAAGGGTTGGTTTCAATCAGTATTGTTTTTTAATTCCTTACAGTTGAAATGTAAATGTGTAAGTTTTTCTTGGTTTCTGGCCTTTTGGAGAATATCAATATTCCTCCCTCACTCCACCTGGAGAGCAAGGGACAAAGGTAATGCGATGGCCTCCAAAATGATCCCATCATTTTAAACAGCTCCCAGATCAGTTTCCCTGCTGGAATGCTGTGGAAAAATAGGAAAAGGAACGGATGAAACTGTTGGGAATTGCCACCAACTTTCATAAAAACCTCTCAGCAAAGTGCTGCAGTATTTGTGTGCCATTTCTGCATCAGGACTAATTTCTGGTGGTGTGATCTGTCACTTGAATTTTATATGGCAGATTATTATTAGCCCACCTCAAAATGAATTTATAGCAGCTTGGAGCACTGGAAGTCCTCCTCATCTACAGCAAGATTAACTTGTCAGCCAGTGCTACAAATACAGCCTTCCTTGAGGTAAAGCCAGGCCCTAAAGTGATTAGTTGAGTTGACACGAGATGGCTCACCCTGATTTATTTGCTCCAGGTGAGAGACTGTCACAGACCCAGGAAGCACTGGATGAGCCATTTGCTCAAGTTCAAACTCTCATCCTAAAGAGAAGCTGAGATCTTGATCAGCTGCGAGGAAAAGTGGATAATAATGTCCTGTGATCTTCCTGGGATCACCCTTCAAGCTTTCAGTGTCAACAGGAGGATGTGAATGTGGCTCACTGATGGTGCAGCTATTCCCCCTTCAGCCTCCAGACAGAGCCTCAGCGAGTGCCACTGGCTCTAATGGAAACATTGGAGGTTTGGCACTTCTTCATTTGAGACTAAATCCCATCACAATAATTGCAGGCTTATTTATGCATTAAATTAAATGTAATGCATTTAAAAAAAAGAATAATGCATTAGGGAAAAAAAGAAAAAAAGGAAAAATCGAGTTTATCAACAGATGCCAGGTGCAGTGTCTCAGAGCCACTGGCTTGTGGAGCTCCAGGGTCACATTCCCACTCCCATCACAGGAAATGATAAACCTCCAAAGCTCCATAAACCTCAGCTGGCGCTGATAAAACCTTCCTCTGTGGAAAGACCTCAGAAGGAATTTTAACTGATGTTAAATAACATTTATTCATCTGCCTGCCATGATCTGCATCGTAGCGACTCCATGAGAACTATCAGGAATGACTGAAGAGCAAAGATATTGTTAATAATCCTTAAAACCCCCGAAGTGCCACAAGTGTGGCTCTGTTGAGCCCAAGAGGCCGTTAGGGAAATGGCCCAACAAAGCGTGGATTTACAGAGATTTAAGTAAAACTGATAGTGGGAAGATCCTCGAGATCCTGCATGACAAATGTAATTGCTCTTCTCTATCTGAGTAAGCTCTTCCTAAAAAATACATCACCTAAAGGGCTGGGGCTGGCAGCAAGTGTCATTTCTCACACTGGGTTAGAAAGTCAGTTTCTTTGTGGGCTCAGTAGGGAACAGGGTTTTTGTGACTTCTCTGTTTCATCATTGTGGTGTTCGTGTGGTCTGCTCAACGCTCTCGTACTGTGGGAACGTGTTTGGTTCTGGGAGGGGGTGGATTGCATTATCCTGCCTTTTCTCATTTTCCTGTCATTTCTTTAATAATGGATTCATTGTGTTCACTGTGACCAGGGACAGCACCCAGGGAAGGGCTAGAGCTGTGCCAAGGGGGGTCAGGTTGGATATCAGGGAAAGGTTCTTCCCCCAGAGGGTGCTGGGCACTGCCCAGGCTCCCCAGGGAATGGGCACGGCCCCGAGGCTGCCAGAGCTCCAGGAGCGTTTGGGCAGCGCTGCCAGGGATGCCCAGGGTGGGGTTGTTGGGGTGTCTGTGCAGGGCCAGGAGTTGATGATCCTGTCCCTCCCAGCCTGGAATATTTTATGATCCAGACAATCCCTTCTTTCTCCATGGGTACATTACGTGCTGTTAATATCACCTGCAGATGCAAAGTACATCTCTTGACATTTACAAAATATTGGTTGGTACTCTTTGTTCTTGTGCAGGGGCCCTTTTGCTTCTCCTCAGCGTCCTTGGGAGTGGCTTAAGCAGGTGACAGTGAAAAAACCTGGTGACAACTGTTCTGTCACCAACCTCCCACTCAGAGCACTGGGCTCCCATTCCCCAGCCACAGGCTCCCAGCTCATCCAGCCTCTCCTGCTGGGATCTCTGCCTTTAATCCTGTGGATGTCTGGGCTTATTTAGTGAAGAATTAGGTGACTTAACTGATTCATTACAGAGCAGCAGGCCTGGAGTGAGCCTTCCTCCACTAACTGGTCACTTTCATTGCTAGCAGCAACAGCTAAAACCCTCTGTAATCATTAAAAATCCAGGGCATTATCCAGTTTGCATTTTAAGTTTATGTTCTGATGGCCACTTAAGTTTGCATTATTTTATTATTGCCCAAATAAAATCATTCTGGAGTTGTTTGAAATGATTCCCTTCCCTTCTGCAGGGTTTAGTAACAGCTTTATCAGTTGTGTCCCGCTGGGAGTCAGTGTCTGAGTGCTAAAAAGGGGAGTCAGGGATGCTGGGGGGTGCATCCAGCAGGATTATCCAGCCTCAAGTGCTGCCTTTCTTCTCTCAGAGAGCTTCCAGCATTTCTGTGTTTAATTCTGCTGCTGGGGACATTCTGTGTCTCCTTTCTCCCTGCCCTCATTCCTGTCATTAATCTCCTCCTTTAGTTTTCCATCATGCAAATATTTACACTTCGTTTAACAACACAACCAATGATTCCTTTAACCACAGAAGCCCTTGTAGGGCAGGAGATCACCGTGGAGAGTCTAAAACCAGAGCCTGCAAGCTCTAAAAGTCAATCAAGCTTTAAACCAGGGGCTAAACGTCTCACCGAGGTACCCAACCAATCTGTGAGGCATCGAGGCTACAGTAATAAAGTGAAATATTTGCCAGCTGATTATTTGCGCTTGCTTTGCTTAATTACAGTTCGAAAACGAGATCATCACCAAACTGGACCACGAAGTGGAAGGAGGCCGTGGAGATGAGCAGTACAAAGTGTTATTTGACAAAATGTAAGTGTTGATCAGCAGCAAAATTTATGTCACAGGGAAGTCAGGAGAGAGAGCAATTAGACTACAATGAACTTTTGTAGCCCAGAAATAATTAAAATCTGTTAACGATGCGTAATGTTTAAAACTGCACCTGAGTCAAGGTTTTTTTCCGCGTGTGATTAACAAGGCGAACTTAATTGGTTTTTCAGTCTCTTGGAGCACTGCAGGAAGCACAAATACCTGGCTAAGAGTGGGGAGACGTTTGTGAAGCTGGTGGTGCGTCTGATGGAGAGGCTCTTGGACTACAGGACCATCATGCACGACGAGAGCAAGGAGAACCGCATGAGCTGCACCGTCAACGTGCTGGTGAGCCAAAAAATCAGCACAAAATCAGCACAAATCAGCACAAAATTGCCACAAAATCAGCACAAAATCACCCAAAAATCACTACAAAATCACCACAGAATTGCTACAAAATCACCACAAAATCATCATAAAATCACTACAAAATCAGCACAAAATCATCACAAAATCACCACAAAATTGCTACAGAATCACCACAAAATCACAACGAAATCACCACAAAATTGTCAAAAAATCACTACAAAATCACCGCAGAATTGCTATAAAATCACCACAAAACCACCACAAAATCACTACAAAACCACCACGAAATCACCACAGAATCTCTACAAAATCACTACAAAATCACCAGAAATCACCAAATATCACCACACAATCATCCCAAAAATCACCACAAAATCACCACAAACTTGCCACAAAATCACTGAAAAAGCACCACAAAATCACCAAAAATCACTGCAAAAATCACTCCAAAGTCACCACAAAATCACCACAAAATCATCACAAAATCACCACAAAATCACCAAAAATCACTGCAAAATTCACCACAAAATCACTGCAAAATTGCCACAAAATCACCACAAAGTCACCACAAAATCACCCAAACCCCCACTGCTCTCAGAATCCTGCACCTTTAGCAAAGGGCTTGTGGCAAGCAGAGCATCTGTTGGGATTCTTGGGGAAATTCAGAATGCTTCCGGATTTGTTTCCTATTTTTTTCCCTGTTTTGGTGAAGGCAAATCTGTGAAAATGTGTATTATCCCTTCTTTAATTGTTTCTACAGAAAGATTTAAGGAGAAATGTTACAGGCCCTGTTCACTGACATTTACAATTGATGTATAAACAACTCTGTGCTGAACAACACTTGACATACAGAATGCTGGAGTTCTCTGCCCTCTACTCCCAAAATTTCCATGGATTTGCAATCCCATTTGTATTCTGCTCTCTGCTCAGCCTCATATTCAGATTTTGTGAAGGAATTGAAGTTACTGTTTCGTTCACAGCAGGAAAAGCTTGGCTTGTTTTCCTCACTGATAGGAAATTTCCCCCTCTTAGATCCTGAAATTCTGGAGTGTCCACTGCATGCACAAATCTTGGTCCATTTGGGCTGGAGCTGGAAGCAATAATTGTCCCCATTGTACTCACACACATCCTGGTTTTTGGTGGAGATTTAGAAAATGACATTTTACAACCCAGAAATCAGCAGCCATGAAAAATAACTTTGAGACACCCCCAAAATAACGTGAACTAAATTTGGTTTTTCCACTAGCACTGTTTGCACTGAGGATTCCCAAGCTTTCCTCCCCAGATCATCATCAAAAGCTTTGCTTTTGTTTAAATACGTGGGGCACAGCCAGTGGTTATCGTTTATGTGATCTGGCTGATGGATTTTGTTCAGGAAAGAGCTGAGTAAATAGTTTGCAGCTTTTTTTTTGCATATAATGTAGTTTGTAGCTTTTTTCTTGCCTCTAATGCAGTCCTGGCCTCGTGCAGTGCAGCCTTTACGCCGCCCCGTCGCATCAGCCGTAAGCAAAACGGTGCCCACCGGAGCAGGAGAGGAGGTGGAGGCATCAAATCCGAAATTGGGCGCTTACTTTTAGTTTGTTTTTCCTCTCTGTGCACATCAGAAAGCATCAGAATGTTTGGGAAACGGGCAGAGAGGAGGGGACTTGCAGAGTTGTCACCGGCCGGTGATGCAGCAGGTGCTGTTGGGTTGCCCGCAGAAAGGTCACGGCGTCCCCCCGAGCAGGAAAATCCTGCCAGTTCTCCAAGCAGGATGGGAAACAACAAATCACAGCCACCACACTCTGTGTGTCAAGCTGGGAAAACTCCCTTAGGAAGGTTGAAGTTGTTTCTCCTTCCCTTCATCAGGATACTCGGAGTCTCCTCCCGGGAATTCTCGCCATCCCCCTGGCGCACTTGGGGGTTGGGTTTGTTTCGTCCAAGTGTCTCCCAACAGCATCTCCCGATGCTGGTTTTTGGCAGCTGAGTTTGTCAGGCATTTGCAGATGATGAGTTTTGTGGGTGATTTGCTGCTGTCAGGTTCCATCACCGTGAGGCACCAAGCACAGCCCTGCTGGAGCCACAGGAGTCCCCGGGAAGCGGCGCAGGGCGGAATTTTCCGTCGCTTTCAGTAGTCGCGATTTCAAACTCTTGCTGGATTTTACACTCCCATTTTCCCTCCAGGGCCCACTCAGCCTTTTCATCATTCTCCAGGTACCTGAAGTGAAGTTTGTGCCTTTGCAAAAATCCAACCCGTGGCTGAAACTCGGCCCAATTCCCATGTGGGGTCTCAAAGAGTTCCTAATTGGGACTTTAATGATGCCGAGGCTTTCCTAGGATTAGGTTTCTCTGTATTCACGGGAGTTTGACGTGGAGGGTTTGATCTGCACTTAAGCCAGTGCTGATGGGGAAGGGGCTGGAGCCCCAGGAGAGGCTGAGGGAGCTGGGAAAGGGGCTCAACCTGGAGAAAAGGAGGCTCAGGGGGGACCTTGTGGCTCTGCACAAGTCCCTGACAGGAGGGGGCAGCTGGGGGGGGTCGGGCTGTGCTGGCAGGGAACAGGGACAGGAGGAGAGGGAACGGCCTCAGGCTGGGCCAGGGGAGGCTCAGGATGGATATTTGGGAAAATTCCTTCATGGAAAGGTTTGTCCAGCCCTGGCACAGCTGCCCAGGGCGGGGGTGGAGTCCCCATCGCAGGAGGGATTTAAAATCCATGTGGATGTGGCCCTTGGGGACATGGGGCAGTGGTGGCCTTGGCAGTTTGTTTTCTGCATTGATCCCAAAACCAGGAAGCAGTTACATCAACTTCAATACCCCTGGAATAACCCATCATTCCTCTGTGAAATGTGGATCCTGTCTTGCATTCCAGTTCTCTTTGAAGGGATCACTTTTGTATTGGATTTATCCCTCTTTTAGTACTGGGTTTGTGCTCTTTTAGTGCCTCCTCAAACTGCTTTGATTTAGCATTGAAATATATTTAATTCAGTGAAGAAGGACGTTCTTTGGATTTTGTTTTCTTAGATATATTTTAAATTTTGGAGGCAATTTTGAAATTAGATTCAGCAATGCCTTGAATCTCTCACCCAGTTTATCATATTTTGCATTTGCAATATTTGCACTGTTAACTAGTTTATCTCAAGGCTGGAGGCACTCAGAGGAGAGGGATGCTGATATGTGACATATGAAACCAGATAAATAACACTAATCTAACTTCTTATTTCCAAGGAAACTGTTAGAATCCAAGAGCAGATGATGTATTGCTCAACTAAGGTTCGGAGTTTTCAATCCATAGAACAACTGTTGCTTAAAAATTACGGGGTTTTTCGTATATGAGGAAATTTTCAGCTGGAAATGGTTAACGATGTGTGACTTGCAAATGCCAGCAGCAAATTTGTAGCAGTGCTATTCTTGCAAATTCTTAACCTTTGCAATGAGACAGAAGCCCTGAAACACTGCAGCATGAAACATCCCAGCATTCGAGTCTGTGAGTTGAGTAACTCGTGTTCCATCACTGGAGGCAAATTTCGTTTTGCAGTTTGGAGGCTGACGTTGCGCAATGATGAATTTTTAATTTGGAGCCTGTTCTGTGTGCGTTCCAAAGTGTGAAATCAAAGCCTTTGTAACCAAATGATGTTGTTTTTTCAGAATTTCTACAAGGAGATCGAGAGGGAGGAGATGTACATAAGGTTTGTAAACATGACTGGTGACAAACTGCCCGACACAGGCACTGTAATTGGGGAAATTAAGGTCATATTAAGCAGTCACTTGGGGGCTGGAGGAGAAGAGTAATGAAAAATCACACCTTGGCTGAACCTGGAGTAATTCAAAAGCTTATCTGCACTGAGAACA
Source organism: Aleadryas rufinucha (assembly GCA_013397815.1). Classification (NCBI taxonomy): domain Eukaryota; kingdom Metazoa; phylum Chordata; class Aves; order Passeriformes; genus Aleadryas; species Aleadryas rufinucha. The sequence continues at coordinate 40,197 of VZTH01000299.1, forward strand.
GAGTGCTGGAAGTGAAAGTCAGGAGATTATCTCTGTCCCCTTTCTCCAAGTCCTTCAGTTCCCTTACAATGAACACTGAAATACTCAGGAGCCAGAATTCTTCTGTTCATGAAGAAAACAAAAAAGTCAAAAGCTGAGCGAGGAAATGATGCTGCCTCCTGGTGAGGTATAAAAATGTGACTTGGAATGAAAACAACTATTAAATAATACCTGAGTGACACTTATTTTAAACTTAAAGCTTTCAAAATCTCTTTTCAGACAAAGTAAACATGGGAGTATTGTGCTTTCTGTTCACAGCCCCCTGCTTGTGCTTTGGCTGACTGTTGCTTACACTGGTGTGCTAAAATGATGAAGTTTGTGTTTGTAATGCTATTTTAATTATCTAAATATTACTCATTAATTCATTCTCAGGTGCTTGTTATCTTTTTGGAAGGATTTTCACTTGTGAACACTCTTCCTGTTGTCTAAATGGTTTTAGTTGGTCTTTTAGCAGTTTACAAAAAGAGAAGGAAATGGCAGGATTGATAATTGTGGACAAACACATGAAGTTATTTATTATTATTTATTATTATTTTTTATTATTTATTATTATTTATTATTATTTATTATTATTTAGGTCTGCCCTGCTCAGCATCTCTATAAAGACAAATTGTCTCTCACTGTCGAACCCCCATCCAAATTCTCTCCAATTTCTGTCAACAAACTTATAATTAACATCAAACTTAAAAGTATTTTCAGTGGCTTTTTTAAAATAAAATTTTTAATAGTTTTGTGGGGATTTTTGTAAATTGTCAGTAAAAAAATCATCAAAAAAAAAAAAAAAAAAATTCCCTTCCAGAGGTGTGATGATATTGGAGTTAAAGAATGAAACTTATTTCTGCCCCCATAGCTGAACTATAAGAGTGCTCTGTCTTGCACAAAATCTGCATTGGATTTATTACTCATCACAAATCATCCATTTGTTGTTCAATCAAAGATTGCACTCGATGGTCTTGGAGGATTTTTCCAACCTGAACCATCCCATGATTGCCTGAGTGTCCATTGGAAACAACACAATGGAAATGTGAACTGTCCTGAAGGTTGTCTGCACACAGAAACGTGAACTTTAACTAATCCCACCCATATTTCCTTGTTTGAAGATAGACTTGAACCCTTGTAATCTTGAAAACAAATGATTGAGCAGCATCTTAACCCCACTCTGAATTTCTAAGACCCACTGTTTCTGCTGGTGCAGGTATCTGTACAAGCTGTGTGACCTGCACAAGGAGTGTGATAACTACACAGAGGCCGCCTACACCTTGCTCCTGCACGCAAAGCTCCTCAAGGTAAACCCCAAAACACGTCCTGAGTTGGGGAAATGGCAGCAGCAGCCCCCCCAGGGTGGTGTTTGTCCCTCAGAGCAGCTGCACTTCAGTCTGAGGAGCAGCTCTGTGCCGGGTTGTTTGTGCACATGGAATTCATACCCGAAGGAAAGCAACACTTCAGTGGGTGCCAGAGGTGGATCTTGACCTGGAATGAAGGGAATGTGGTCAAGTCAGCCCCACAAAATCGAAATTGCAAATACCCAGATTGTGCAATGTGTGAAAGCCTCTAACCAGATATTTTAGTAAATCAGCTCTCCACAGATCTTTTGTGCCAAAGAGTGCTGGAGCCCGTTCTCGAGTGCTCTTGGGTGTCTGGAATAGATTCAGTTTGGATTTCAGAAAATTGTAGAGAGATTCAGATGGCCTTCTCTCCAAGTTCATGCCTTTAGAGAGTGCATATAATTTTAATGCAGTGTTACCCAGTTTAGAGCACATTTAGAGAGGCACAACAATATTGCTGCTCTTCAAGGAGTGTGTGGTTATTGTAGCCTGCAATATGCACAAATAACATGTTATCTGCAGAAAGTGCCTGAAATAAAGCATGTGAGTGTTTAACACTAGCCACTGCCAGCCAGAAATGGAGTGAAGCTGTATTTCAGGAGCATTAATCTCCCTGAAAACATTCTGCAGAGATGATGTTGTCTCTGACATGCAGCTTTTTTACGTGCTTGTGTCACAAATGTGGGAGCAGGTACCCACTGTGTTCTCCTGGTTGGCATTTAGGAAGGTGCTGCTCTTGCCAGCAGACACTTGTGTCATGAAATCACATTTAATACACCTGAATCATCACTGAATTCCCAGTTTTATGTTTTCCATTAAAAAAGCAGTTTAATGGGAAAAGTAACAATCTCAATGTGATCAGAATTAGAGGTTTTGGAAGCGTTGGCTTCAGTCCTGTTTGTCTTCCTCACGTTTCACAACCTGCAGTGAAATCTTTCTCCCTCAG
>VZTH01000299.1:42711-107218 GCA_013397815.1 Aleadryas rufinucha
GTCCTGAAGGTTGTCTGCACACAGAAACGTGAACTTTAACTAACCCCACCCATATTTCCTTGTTTGAAGATAGACTTGAACCCTTGTAATCTTTGAAACAAATTATTGAGCAGCATCTTAACCCCACTCTGAATTTCTAAGACCCACTGTTTCTGCTGGTGCAGGTATCTGTACAAGCTGTGTGACCTGCACAAGGAGTGTGATAACTACACAGAGGCCGCCTACACCTTGCTCCTGCACGCAAAGCTCCTCAAGGTAAACCCCAAAACACGTCCTGAGTTGGGGAAATGGCAGCAGCAGCCCCCCCAGGGTGGTGTTTGTCCCTCAGAGCAGCTGCACTTCAGGCTGAGGAGCAGCTCTGTGTTATTTGTGCACATGGAATTCATACACAAAGGAAAGCAACGCTCCAGTGGGTGCCAGAGGTGGATCTTGACCTGGAATGAAGGGAATGTGGTCAAGTCAGCCCCACAAAATCGAAATTGCAAATACCCAGATTGTGCAATGTGTGAAAGCCTCTAACCAGATATTTTAGTAAATCAGCTCTCCACGGATCTTTTGTGCCAAAGAGTGCTGGAGCCCGTTCTCGAGTGCTCTTGGGTGTCTGGAATAGATTCAGTTTGGATTTCAGAAAATTGTAGAGAGATTCAGATGGCCTTCTCTCCAAGTTCATGCCTTTAGAGAGTGCATATAATTTTAATGCAGTGTTACCCAGTTTAGAGCACATTTAGAGAGGCACAACAATATTGCTGCTCTTCAAGGAGTGTGTGGTTATTGTAGCCTGCAATATGCACAAATAACATGTTATCTGCAGAAAGTGCCTGAAATAAAGCATGTGAGTGTTTAACACTAGCCACTGCCAGCCAGAAATGGAGTGAAGCTGTATTTCAGGAGCATTAATCTCCCTGAAAACATTCTGCAGAGATGATGTTGTCTCTGACATGCAGCTTTTTTACGTGCTTGTGTCACAAATGTGGGAGCAGGTACCCACTGTGTTCTCCTGGTTGGCATTTAGGAAGGTGCTGCTCTTGCCAGCAGACACTTGTGTCATGAAATCACATTTAATACACCTGAATCATCACTGAATTCCCAGTTTTATGTTTTCCATTAAAAAAGCAGTTTAATGGGAAAAGTAACAATCTCAATGTGATCAGAATTAGAGGTTTTGGAAGCGTTGGCTTCAGTCCTGTTTGTCTTCCTCACGTTTCACAACCTGCAGTGAAATCTTTCTCCCTCAGGGAGTGCTGGATGTCTTTCCACTCCCCTCAAGGACAGGACCCCCCCAGGGGCAGAGAGTCAGGGGCAGAATAATTGAGAATTTCTTTTTCCCCTTGATCTCCTGCTCGTGCCAAGGGTGTTGCAGCCTCCTGATCCAGGGGAATTTTCCCTTCCCATGGAAAGAGATGGGCCAAGATGGGCTTTAAGGTCATTTCCCACCCAAACCAGCCTGGGATTCTGTTCTTGCAGCCTGCTGTGCTCATGGTGCCCCTTTTCATCAAGGAAATGGATCTCAGCCTAAGCAGCCAACTGTTCTTAGCAATCCTGGCTTTAATTTCAGCAATCCCCAGCAAAGTGTAAAACATCTATTTTGAAGAGTTGAAAAGGGGAAGGTGTTAAATGAGATCTTCTGATGGATGCACTGAGAATTATTCGTACCTCAGAGCTGAGGAAACTGCATCCAAGCCATAATAAGACTAAATATGATGCAGAGTGTACATGTGCAATTTAAATGAAGACACTCTGAAATGTATTTACTGTATTTTAAAATAATTAGAGGGTTATTACACAAGGAAATATCTCTAAGATTCATCTGGAGTGCAAAAGCAAACTGTGAGTTGTGCCCACTTCACATGGATGAAGCTTTTAGACAGGAGGAAGGATTCATTCCCTTCCATGGGGGCTGTGTTTTCTGAATAAATGATGGAATAAACCAGGCCATACAATGATATTCAGACTTTCACCTGGCATGGCTTGCACTTGTTAGACAATTTACTTTCTGTAACCTCAAATTAGAGTTCAGCCACTGGTGGCTTTTCTCAGAGAGTGTTCAGAGAGCAGATGGGAGTCTCACTTAATGTACTCCTTTGAATTCCATGGAAGAACTTCATGGAAAGAAATACCCATTTTTCTTCCCTTCTAATGCAAATCAATAGACAGAGCAGATGCCAGGGTAGGATTTGTCACAGGTTTTCATCCCTGAGTGGATGTTTGTTTATAAGTATAATTTCATTATAGGCTGGCATTCCTTTATTATAAAAGTGTATCAATTTCTATCTCAATCTCTGTTCCCTCAGCCCTCAGTGGAGGGAGGAGTTCGGTGTTGCCTGAGGAGCAGCAATATTGGGGGTGTGTAACTGAGCAATTGAGTTTTTCTGTCAAGCCTCAGGACAGGATTTTCAATGACACTCATCACTGGCAGATATTTCATCCCCCTGATTTTAATGGGATCACATCGAGGGCAAGACTGAGAGCGTGTGAGAATTTCACCTTTAAATCTGCAAGAAGGCTCTGTCTGTGGAGAGGGAGAGGCCAAATTACTGCAAGATGATGAAGCACACTCAAGAAAAGAGACTTTGGTTGTGTTTTCAACCCTTGCTGTCAAAATTGAGGTGCTCAAAACTAACAGAAGATAGCAGCTCTTAGCACACTGAAAAAAAAATGCCATCACATTGCAGGCTCCAGCAGGTTTGTGTTGCTCAGAAACAGAGTTCAGGACAGAGCTGTCAGAGGTGTCTGCATGACCCAAACACAAACATTCTGGCCAAATTAAGAAGTGATTGGGTGAAATTTAATAATATATATATTATAGGAGGTAATATATAATATATAGGAGGTAAAGTAACCATGATTCTGGAAATTAATCTGGGAGTTGCTCAGAGAAGCTGTGGCTGCTCCACCTCTGGAAGTGTCCCAGGCCAGGCTGGGTGGGGTTTGGAGCAGCCTGGGATGGTGCAAGGTGTCCCTGCCATGGCAGGAGGTGGGATGGGATGGGATGGGATGGGATGGGATGGGATGGGATGGGATGGGATGAGCTTTAAGCTCCTTTCCAACCCAAACCATTCCATGATCCTGTGATTGACAGCTTTCCCTTGATCCATCAGTCACGTGCTGGAAGAGCCAGAGCTGCTAATTGCAGACAGGCTGGATAAAGTTAATTGTGCTTTCCCTGCCTCCAGAGATTCTCAGTGAGCTGGAGCCATCTCATTTCCCTGCCTGCTGCCCTTTCCTTTCGTGCTATCTGGGCTCCAAGGCATCTCTCACATGAAGTGTTCATGGTGTCCCCAGTGGGCTGCCCCCATCAGCAGGCCAAGGTCACCCTCATCAAGCTCACTGAGCAGAGGGAACCACCTGCAGAAGCTCCCTTCAGCTGATAGATGTAATTAGCCTCCAATTAGAGCATCCAAATAAATGGTCCTCGTGGCCGAGGAGGCAAAGGGCCCAACTGTGAGAAAACCCTTTGTTGGTGCATTAACTGCAGAGCCACTTCTTTAAATAAAACCCCTCTGTTTTATTTAGCTTCAGAACTCCTAACTTTGGATTTTCTTTCACTTTTCCCTTTTTTTTTGGTGTGATTTAGTGGTCAGAAGAAGCATGTGCAGCACATCTCACCCAGCGGGATGGATACCAAGCTGCTACTCAAGGACAGCTGAAAGATCAGCTCTATCAAGAAATTATCCATTACTTTGACAAGGGCAAGGTAAAAAGGGAAGAAAAAAAGTGCAAATGTATTTCATTGCTTTTCTCTCGAACTTATAAATTTAATAGTAAACATAGTTTGCATCCAGTGACCTTCAGGAAGCACTTACAGATAATGATACTACCAAAAAAAAAAAGTCCAAAGAAATCACTGGTACATTTATAACTGCTGTGTTTAGGGTGAATATATGGGCATGTGATGCCATGGAGTAAATAAAAAAGTGATGCATGTAATTTGGAGGACTTTTTCTGGCACTTACAAGAGCTAATGGAATCCTTCAGCTCCCCTTGTTTTTGCCTCGTGTACACAAAAATAATTCCCTCAGGGCCTGGATGGCTGTGGTTCATATCATAAATATCCTGGGATGAGGCTATTTCATTGCAATGGCATCGTTTAATGCAGAGGGAGTTTGCATTTGGCATTGCCTGGTGTTGGAGAGGAAGGGGCTTAACGTGGGAGACAAGGATGGAGCAGTGCTTGGATATTCCATGCACGAAATGCTCAAGTACAGAAGCAGGAATCTGTTTGTCAGAACATTTCAGCAAAGTAAACTTGGGGTTTGAAAGTAAACTCTGTAGGGTGAACAGAAATGGTGTTTTCTGGTGGAATTAGAGGATTATCCAGCCAGCCCATCCTTTCCAGGTGAGTTTTTAGCAGAATCAGATTAGTGTTTTCTTAAAATCCCAGAATCATTTTGACAGGAACTGTCATTTCTATCACTCTGTTAGAAACTTGGCCTGGAAAGTCACATTTTATAACTTACCTTAATGCAATATTTAAAAGCTGTTAATGAGTGATGCTGAAAGTTGTAGTTCTGGACTGGGGTAAAAATTGTAAAAATATATTTCTGGAGTGCTGCACAAGTGGCTCTTTGAGGCTGGGGCTGGTGGAGGTGACGTGGGGACAGAGCTGGTTCCTGCTGCCCAAAAAGCTTCTCCTGAGTGAATGAGGAGAATTTCATTTGAATGAAGGTCACAGCTGATTTAAAAGCTTATTTTAATCTTACATTCCTGTCTGGAAGGAAAACCAGAAGTTGCCTGTTGTTATTTTGTTGCTTTATGTCTTTGTGGTTTCCTGTTGGTCCTTTATGGTACCCAGGCACTGGGAATTGTTCTGCTGAGCGCCAGTTCTCTGCAGAACTCAAATCCCAGGACTCCTGTGTGATGTTTGTGTGTGTGTGAGGAGATGATTCATTCCCAAAGTTCTCTTTCCTGCTTACAGATATTCCTTCTCTCATTTTCTGGTCACTCAAGCTGGTGATAATTTTTCATATTACTCCATGAAAAGGGAAATTAAAAAATCAATATACACTGAGAATATTCATCCTAGGTGAATTTGCAAATGTCAGGAAGCTCCAAGTGGAGGTTTCCAGTGTAGATTGAAGGTAATCCTCTCATTTGGGGTGTTCTGACATGAAGTTAAATCAGCTTCTTGCATTTCCTTGTGCAGTTTGCAAATGCAGCCCAGCAGCTGCTTTAATTCCATGGTCACTAACACGCCTGGAACAGCCTTTGCTGTGCATTTTTGGGAGACTGAACCCATGCACAAAGCAATTCCTGGGTTTTGGTGCCATAATCACCCAGCTGTGTCCCTGCCTGGCAGTTCACTCCAGCTTGATCCCACTTGTTTGATTTCCCTTCCCATAAAGTTACCAAGAGGTGTCAAAAGAAGGTCCCCACCCCCTTGGACAGCTGCAGAGCCACTTCCAGGCTTTTAGAAAAGCTCAGGAGTTTTGTTTTGAAGTTGTGAGCCTGTGCCTCTCCCACCCCAGCCTGCCTGATGGGAAAAAATGGATTGGGGAGGGGAGGGAGATGTGGGGGTCAGAAACATCATGTAGAGGAAATGGAGGGGAGGGATTTCCTAAAATTGGGTTTAAAACATTGGCTTTTTGTTTTTTAAAGGCTGGTGTAGTTCAGCCTCTCAAAAATCATGATCCCTTTCTCTTGGCAGAGTAATTTCCCAGGGGAAGGCACAGTGCACTTGTCTATTGAAAACCAACCACGAGGCTTATCCCTTAAATATTGGCATTCATGGGGAGGTGAATTTAGATTTAATCCCCCATACACAGGTTGGAATGGAGTGAACATCTCACTTCTGGCCCAGAAGTGCCTGAGAAATGTGTGAGTGAGTAAAAGAGAGCATGGACTTGCCCTGCAGGCAGGAGTGTGGCTCCTCACGTGGGCTGAGGACAAAATACTGACCCTCACCATGAGCATCCCTGCTACTTGTAGGTCAAGATCCATTTAGGATTCCTCATTTTGGTTTCTATTTTTGAACTCTTATTCTTAGGAAGTTTGCTTTTTTACCTGTGTTTGACTTTTGCTCCTTAAACCAACCTTTTATAAAGCTGGAATACAACTTTCACCTTTAGGGAAGCAGCATTTTTGAGAAACAACTTTTGCATTTTGCAGTTGTCCCACTTTATGGATTTGATTCCTGGTTAGTTATGCTCTTCATTCCTTTTCTAAGCTCCTTCTTTCCAAAAGAACAGTTGTTTCCCTGGTGTGGGCATCCTTTTCTCTCCTAGATTATTCTTCCTCACTGCACTGCACTTCCCAGTCTCCTCTCCATCTCTCTTGGCTTTTGCCCTTCAAATCCTGATCCTCAGGCTTATCCCAGCAGTCTGACCCATCCTTTGAGCTGCTCTCAAGTGTTTGCTCTCTCTGTGTTTTCCTGAAGCTTTGTGATTTCCAACAAAGCCCTTAATCCAGGGACTCCACTGGGAGTTGTTGGGTTGGAATATCCCAAGGTGAGAAGGGAAAATAATGACAGGAGTAAAGGGATGAGGGAAGGGGTGACATTTTTCCTGTGGGAAGCAGGAGATGGAAATCAATGCTAAGGAACTCCTGAAGCCAAGGAATGCTCCTTGGCAAAGTTAAGGTGGTGTTTCAAACCAGGTTTGTGTGGTCTCTGGAGCCACAGGGGAAGCAGCAGCGTTCCTGTTCCTGCCTGGGGAAATGTGGGAGCACCAGCAGGTTTGCTCAGGTTTGCTGCTGATGCTCCAGCCCATACATCAGGACAGTTTTCCCTCTGCTCCTCCATAAAGTGAAAGTGTTGGTCCCAAGGAGAAAAAAGTAAATAAATGCACACTGCTCATTTATTTCTGCTCCTCCTTTCTCCCCTCCTCCTCCAAAAAAAGGCTTTTACTGCTTTACAGCAGCCACAGGGCAGAAAATACCTGAAATTACACAGCAAATGCCATGCTTTGGCTTAAAAGGCCCTTTTTTTCTGGCTCTTGGGATGACATCAAATGGCTTTTTCTTCCATCTTAACAAGAGAGTGGTGAAATTCACCTGTCTGCCAAAAATCTGTGTGAGGCTCGTGGCCAGCTCAGCCCTGGAGTGTGTCCTGAGAGCTGGGAAGGACAGAGAGCCTTGGGAGAGGGAGGATACGGAGCCTGACCGTGTTCCAAATGAATAAATTTATTTGTTTAAAGCCTTTCCAACCTGGCTGTATCTCGAATGCAGGACTAACAACAGAGAAATGCTGACTTTTAGCATTTTATTTCAAATGCTAAGCCTTCACGTTGGTTAATTACCACTAGCTGAAATTTAACCAGCTTAGACAGTCCCTCACATGTCAGAACGTGGCACCATAATATTCTTATCCCAGCCTATTTTCACTGCTCCTGACCATTAACTCTGCAGGAGCTCAGAAATACCCTGAGATCCTCCTTTGCTGCTATTAACCTCAAAAACTAAATTGGATGCTGTAGTTCTTTCTGGCCAACAAGCTTGAAAAATAAATTAAATGGCGGGGTTTTCCCTAAAAAAGATCTCCTGCATCTCCAAAATCTTGCCCGTAACAATTTGCAGCTCGTGTCTACACAGCTAAATTCAGACTCTGCACATTTTTCTTATGCCTTGAGTATAAAAGAAGCATTTTCCTTCCAGTATCAGCAGCCTCTCTCCCTGGTACCCTCTCCAGATAAATTGTTTCTCCCATTAATGAGTTGTACCTCGTACAAATCCCGTGTAGTAGCTCCCTGTACGACTCATTTCTCCAGAAGACTTGCCATGTCCTGGGCGAAGCTGGGAAAGCTTCCAAGGCAGGAAATCTGCGAGGCAGCAGATTGGGAGTTATTGACCTTCAAGAATACAGATTTCATTTATCAGGATCCTGGGCCACAGCCGGGCTGTCCTCACCTGAATAAATTGGCTCTGGGGTAAACAGCTGAGTTTTTCAGAGCGTTGTGCAGGGGGTGTGAGGCACAGAGTCCCTGTTTCTCTGAGGAGGGTGGAAAAATCAGCTTTGGGTTGGTTTTTTGTGATGTTGGAGGTGTTGCGGTGCAGCTGCACAGGGGAAAAGCCAGGTTCAGGGAACGGCCTCAAGTTGCTGCAGGGGAGGTTTAGGTTGGATATTAGGAAAAGTTCCCTCATGGGAAGGGTTGTCAGGCAGAGGAACAGCTGCCCAGGGCAGTGGTGCAGTCCCCATCCCTGGAATTGTTCAAAAAATGTGTGGATGTGGCACTTGAGGTCAGGGTTTAGTGTTTAATGAGGTGGTGGTTGATGATCTCAGAAGTCTTTTCCAAGATTCTCTGGACTCCTGGACCTCTGGAGTTCAGGGCACTCTCCACTGGAGAAATTGAGTTCCATAATCCAGCTTCTCATTGTTCCTCTGAAGGACTGAACAGGACAGTTGGGGTTTCAAAACAGATGTATTGGAGCAGAGGGAGATTTTAAGAGGCAGTAGAAACAAAAAGTGGGTGCTTCTCCCTGAGGCAGAGCTCTTGGCTGGAGAGGGACCAAGTTAGAGACTGGCAAAAATGGAAAGGATCTTTTCCCATTTATCCCTTTTTTGTCATGTATTTGCAGTACAGTAGAAAAAGTACCTGCAAAGTGTTCCAGTAAAAATAATGTGACACAATGTCAGCAGGGTAACTTATAAACTGACTTCTAAAGAAACTTTAACAGAATTCCAGTAATTTAAGCCAGAAAGAAACGTTATTCTTAATATCTGAAGCTGCTCTGCTGATAGAGTTGGGATTGTTCAACCTGGAGAAGAGAAGGATCCGGAGAGATCTCTCAGTCCCCTCCAGTGCCTAAAGGGGCTCCAGGAGAGCTGGAGAGGGACTGGGGACGAGGGATGAAGGGACAGGACACAGGGAATGGCTTCCCCCTGCCAGAGGGCAGGGATGGATGGGATATTGGGAAGGAATTGTTCCCTGGGAGGGGGGGGAGGAGCTGGGATGGAATTCCCAGAGAAGCTGTGGCTGCCCCTGGATCCCTGGCAGTGTCCAAGGCCAGGCTGGACATTGGGGCTTGGAGCAGCCTGGGACAGTGGAAGGTGTCCCTGCCATGGCAGGGGTGGAATGAGATGGGATTTAAGGTCCCTTCCCACCCAAACCATTCTGGGATTCCTTGATTCCATGGTCTGGTTTTCTCCTGTTCATCTCCACTTCCTTGCTAGGAAGAACACAAGGATTATGTGATTACTGGGTGTGTGTTGTACATGAACTAAATCTGGATCACATTTAATTTGAGGATTCATTTTTCAGGCTCTGGAACATTTACAGAATCCATTATTAATATTAATATTCAGTAACATCTAAAGGCTTTGTTCGGGCTAGAGGAGGTGCAGTGGGAGCAGCCTCTGCTCCGGTGTGTTTATGGTGTCGACAGACAAGGGTGGGAAGGTGGAAAAAAAAAAATCAAAGGAGATTTAATTCTGCTAAAGTTGTTTTCTAATCAGTGGCAGTGCTGTGCTACCTATAGGCAGTGATGTGTAGGCAGAGTGTGTGTCTGCTTTCAGAATCACTGAATGGTTTGGCTTAGAAAGGACCTTTAAAGGTCACCTCATCCCACCCCCTGTCACAAGCAGGGGCTTCTGTCATAGACCAGGTTCCTCCAACCTGGCCTTGGGCACTGCCAGGGATCCAGGGGCAGCCACAGCTTCTCTGGGCACCCTGTGCCAGGGCCTCCCCACCCTGCCAGGGAACAATTCCTTCCCAATATCCCATCTAAATCTACCCACCCCAAGCTGGTGCTTTGCGCTCCCAGACGTGCTTTGGGCACACGTCTGTGTTTATTCAGGAGTCAGTGGGAAGAACCAAAGGAGTTTGTTTACAGTGTTGATGCAAATCAAAAATGATTTAGGCTTCCATTTATTCCCAGTCTCGTTTTGGAGAGGGACTGGTTAAGTCTGGAACACACAAACAGGGAGCCAGGACAATGATGGTCACACCATTGTCTTTGAAATGAAAGTATGCAGAAGTTATGGATGACTGAAGTTCAGAAGAGAATGGCACTCAAAATGAGGGAAGGTTAAGTGATTTTGAAAGCTTTCACTTGCTGACTTCACAAACAACTGAATATTAGTTCATTTCCTATAAATTGATGCTATATTGCCCTTCTGAGTCAAAATTAACTCAACTTAGTGTGTGAAAATGTCCTCCTTTTTCTGCAAACTGTGCCTTTGCCCTTAAATTCATGTTAATTTTTGTTTAGAAATAAAAACATGCTCTGTATCATCATGCTAGATTAGATCCATAATATGGATAAAAACATTCAGATCCTTCCATTTGCAAAAATTGCGTGGCAGAGCGTTCAGGCTGCNTCACAAGCAGGGGCTTCTGTCATAGACCAGGTTCCTCCAGCCTGGCCTTGGGCACTGCACTTGGCCAGGCAGCCACAGCTGCTCTGGGAATTCCATCCCAGTCCCTCCCCACCATCCCAGGGAACAATTCCTTCCCAATATCCCATCTAAATCTACCCACCTCACGCTGGTGCTTTGCACTCCCAGACGTGCTTTGGGAACATGTCTGTGTTTATCCAGGAGTCAGTGGGAAGAACCAAAGGAGTTTGTTTACAGTGTTGATGCAAACCAAAAATGATTTAGGCTTCCATTTATTCCCAGTCTCGTTTTGGAGAGGGACTGGTTAAGTCTGGAACACACAAACAGGGAGCCAGGACAATGATGATCACACCATTGTCTTTGAAATGAAAGTATGCAGAAGTTATGGATGACTGAAGTTCAGAAGAGAATGGCACTCAAAATGAGGGAAGGTTAAGTGATTTTGAAAGCTTTCACTTGCTGACTTCACAAACAACTGAATATTAGTTCATTTCCTATAAATTGATGCTATATTGCCCTTCTGAGTCAAAATTAACTCAACTTAGTGTGTGAAAATGTCCTCCTTTTTCTGCAAACTGTGCCTTTGCCCTTAAATTCATGTTAATTTTTGTTTAGAAATAAAAACATGCTCTGTATCATCATGCTAGATTAGATCCATAATATGGATAAAAACATTCAGATCCTTCCATTTGCAAAAATTGCGTGGCAGAGCGTTCAGGCTGCCTTGCAATTTCCTGCAGACGTGATCCCTCATTACCGTGATTATAATTAGTCCTTCTGATGCGTTTTTCACCTTCAAGGCACTTTACAAACATGAGGCAACTCATGCTCATTCCAGTCCTCTTCCCTGGATAAATAACGCTCTGAACCTTGTTGGAGAAATAAGGAAAATCAAGAGGAGGGGTCGAACACCACGTGGAGCTGCAAGGAAAGGTTAATGAAGAAGCAGGTTCTGCTCCTTGTGAGCTTTTTTATCTTAAATTAGGTCACCAGTTTGTCCAGCATCATCCCAGCTGGTTTCTTTAGGACTCAGGAGCTGCTTTCTCCTCGCTCAGCCCCACTGTGCAGTTTTGAGCCCTTATTTTGTCTTTACTTCGAGGGCAGGAATCTCTGTCCTTTCTCCCTGTGTTCTCCCATAACTGTTTTTCCATGTGCAGTTCTCACCTCCTGCACCATCAGCAGCTCCCTGCCTCTCCAGGCTGCTGCTCTCCAGCCATTCTCCATCACTTTGCCAGGACAATCTTTCAGTCCATCCCTCCACTTGAAAATTGGCTCCTGGTTTCCAAAGAGGAGCAGGGATGAAAAGTGAACCAGTGGGACCCATCTTGCTTTTGTGGTGTTGGCATGTTCCACCACATTGCTGAGGATTCATCCTTAATGTTTTATTCTTAATTTTTTAATTAGCATCTAGAACCAGGAATTTTTCTAAAAGTCTTTTTTTTTTTCCCGAGTTTTCTGTAAGTACTAGGGAATAGAATTTCAACTCGCAGATCAAAAGACAAATGGAATTCACCTGATGTGGATTGTGGGGCTTTGAGTGGTGGGATTTCATTGGTGTGTTTTGGGAGGGCTTCTGGTTTTTGGGATGTAAAATATCTCTTATCTGCACAGTGCTTTAAAGCAGGTGGGATTGGGGGATTTTTATGGGATGGATGCAGGGATCAGTTGTTGTAAAGGTTTCCCCAGGTCCTCTTCTCTCCCCAGCATCCACCTCCCACCATCTTTGGAAGTTGTGGTGCTTCATCCCAAACTCCCTGTTCCCAGAGTGGGTGTTTTTGGGGACACATGGGGAATTGAGTGTTCAGCCCTTCCCCTCAGCCCTCCTTCATCCACCTGCTCTTGGCTGCTGCATCCTCTCAGGATTCCACCAGGGCAGGGAACGTGTGGCCTGATGCTGAGAGGAGAATGAGGTGGTGTGGCCAGAGGATTTAAATTTAAGATGAAGGCTAATACAATCTGCATTTCTAACTCATTCTGAATCTCATTTTTATAATAAAGTGAGGTCAGCAATGCCAACCAAATTTCAGCAGCAGAGGCAGATCATCAAGTTTGATCTTAGATAGCCTGGTGTGCTAATTTCAGCATATTTTTGGGTTTGAGTGGTTCTTTATCTTTGGAGTAGAAAAAACAAATGAAAAATGCACAGTTAAAACCATTCTTGCTGCTCCTCATTAAGATTGTTGCCTTCTGAAGAGCTGAAGGATATTGTTAAATTTCTTTGGGTCACTTGAGACGGCTGCTGAATTTCATGGTTGAGGAACAAGAGGAAGAAGAACCAATGGAAATATAATGAGTATTTGTTCAAAGCAATATCTGCAAATTGCCTGTCCTGTCTAATATAGATTATAGATATTAGAGGGAGAGAGAGGTGATTATGAAATATAATCAATCACCAGCCTTGCTCCAAAGCCTTAGGTCCTGGGTTTCTTTGTGGACAGGCTGTGTTTGCACATTACTGGATGGGCTGGCAGGAATCATTTTGCTTCTGAAGCTCTTTGATCATTTGACTTGATTTGCGTCCAGTAAATTTGCATCTCGTGCCAGGGAAGGTCATGGAGCAGATCACCTTGAGTGCCATCAAGCCAAGAAGGCCAATGGCACCTGGCTTGTGTTAAAAATGTGTTGTGTGGCAGAGGGATTGTCCCTCTGTACTGGCACTGCTGAGGCACCTCATCGCCCATTTTAACTTTTGGGCCCCTTAATGGTAAAAAAGACACTGAGGGGATGGAGCGTGGCCAGGGAAGGGAATGGAGCTGGGAAGGGGATGGGGAGTTCCCAAGGGAGCTGGGAAGGGGCTGGAGAATTCCTGAGGGAGCTGGGAAAGGGGCTGAGCCTGGAGAAAAGGAGGCTCAGGGGGGACCTTGTGGCTCTGCACAAGTCCCTGACAGGAGGGGGCAGCCGGGGGGGGTCGGGCTCTGCTCACAGGGAACAGGGACAGGAGGAGAGAGAGGCTCAGGGTGGATATTTGGGAACAATTCCTTCATGGAAAGGTTTGTCCAGCCCTGGCACAGCTGCCCAGGGCAGGGGTGGAGTCCCCATCCCAGGAGGGATTTAAAATCCATGTGGATGTGGCCCTTGGGGACATGGGGCAGGGGTGGCCTTGGCAGTGCTGGGGAATGGTTGAACTCGATGAACTTGGAGGGCTTTTCCAGCCTAAACAATTCCATGATTCCATTAATAGAGACATTTATAACCCCAGCACAGCTCTTTGGCACGTCAGAGGCTCAGTGTTTTCAGGCATGTGACACAATGCATTTGGTTGCTTTATTCAGATGTATTTGATTCCACTGTTGATGTTTAACCAAGGTATGTAATTCAGCTTCTTTGTTGTTGTTGTTTTGTGATTTTTTTTCCAACAGATGTGGGAAGAGGCCATTGCCTTGGGTAAAGAACTTGCAGAACAGTATGAAAACGAAATGTTTGATTATGAACAACTCAGTGAACTGCTGGTAGGTTTTTCTAATGACATAGACACTGCAATAATTTATTTCAGAGTTGCATTTCTAAGCTTTTAAAATTATATAAAAATACTATAGCAATGACAGGAAAATGCAGAACCCCATACCCATCCTGGCTTTGTTGGACCAATGTCAATTAACTGGCTACCATTGGAGTGTCTGAAAAACACTGAATTTTTTTTTGCTTTTAGCTGAAAGAAAAACATTTCAGTAGCGTTAAACTGATTTATTTGGGGTATAAAAGGAAATTTTGAATTTAAATATAAATGGGAACATGAAAAAAAAAAAAATCCCCATTCTCTCTCAAGTGTCTTTCCATATTCACGTTTCTTTTTTTAGGTATGAATAATCCCCAAGCATTCATGTCTACAGTCAGTTATTTTTGCCCTGACGTTACCCATTCATTATTCCTGCACCATTTTTTTCCTCCTGTTCTCTTCCAAAGAGATAAATGGCAGCTGTCACTGTCCCTCCTCAGGTCCCAACCATTTCCACAGGAGTTGGGATGTGATTCCAGTTTGGTTCTGAAAATTCTCCATTTTCAGGTTTTTGCTACATTTTACCTTTGCAGTAAGAGTGCATTTTCCTTCATTTCTTTGAATTGTTTATCTGTTTTCTTTATCTCAGTATTTCTGAGCTGGGCATTCCCACAGTGTTGAACTCAGCTCCACACAGCCCCAGCTCACTCCTCCTGGTGGGGTGGGGACAGAATATTCCTCATTTCAGTATGAAAGGAAAAGGGTAGGATTGTTCCACAGCTAGAAATGATTGTCATGTGTCAGGTAGGATTATTCACCAGGGGGTGGCTGCTCTCTGAGTCCCTCAGTTTTAATTTTCCATCTCCTTTTTGCTTGCGTGTGGGAACGTGAGCGGATTTGTCACAGAGGCAGCCACTCTTCAATTATCCATTTTGGAGGAGAAGTTGGAATTTGCACTTTATTCATTGTAGCCAGTGATCATAGAGTGTCTGAATGATTTGGGTTGGAAGGGACCTTAAATCTCATCCAGTTCCTCACACCTTCCACTGTCTCAGGCTGCTCCAAGCCCATCCAACCTGGCCTTGGATGCTTCCCCAAGATGGAGTTTCTCCTTCTTCTAAGAAGGGAGACCCAGAACTTCCAAACCTCACATCAGACAATTGAGTTTATCTGCTCTTTATTCATCAGCCCAGAGATGAGATGTCACAGAATTAGTCCTGGTGTGCATTTCCCTCACAAGACAGAGATCAAAATTCACTCTCCTGTATGAGTCAGGTCTCACATAACCCATCAGCTTTTCTTGCTGCTGCTGCTGAACAGCTCTTTTTTTTCCTCCACAAAACAAAATTTACAAGTTTTTTGTTCTTTCCGTTCTCCCTCTTGTCTCTTTCCTTCAAGCAATTTTAAATATTAGCCTCTAAGACAATTCACAAATGACAAAATAGTTTTGCTCCAGACGAGCCGAGAAATACTCGGCAGATCTGGGTCTTTGTAGTCTTGGTGCCATTTACTGTTATCTGTCGTGTGGGAGCAGCACTAAACCTCCCCCCAGATCAAAAGTCATTCTCTTTGCAGAAATAATAGACTAAAAATAAGTTAATGAACAGATCTTCTGAAGCTGCTCATTTGCCATTATTTCATCATTAGAGATAAAGAAGAACTCGGCGTCGAAAGCAGATGGCGTCTGACATTCGTGTGTTTATTCCAAAATTTACATTTTCCTGCAATTCTCAACTGCCTGCTTTCCATATTCAAATTCATGGTTGTAAATGTGGAAGAGAAGTAGTAGAAAAATGTAATGAGATGTAACAGGCCAAAACTGGCAAGTCAGCACCATCGGGGTGAGCTGTGTGCAGCTTCATCCTTCCGGTGTTTAGGCATCAGAAGTGTCACAACTGGAATTTCAGATTGCCTTGCAGATTCCTGACCTTCGTTGCAAGTGAAATATTGGATATGGAGCAGTGAGGTTCACCAAGATGAGGTTCATCGAAATTGAGATATTGGATATGGAGCAGTGAGGTTCACCCGGATAAAGTCCATCAAAACTGAGATAATGGAAATGGAACAATAAGGTTCACGATGAAGTTCATAAAAATTGAGATATTGGTTATGCAACAGTGAAGTTCACCAACATGAGGTTCATCAAAATTGAGATATTGGATAGGGAGCCGTGAGGTTCATCAAGATGAGGTTCATCAAAAGTGAGGTACTGGATATGGAACAATGAGGTTCACAATGATGAGGTTCATCAAAATTGAGATACTAGGTATGGAGCAGTGAGATTCACCATGATGAGGTTCATCAAAATTGAGATATTGGATAGGGAGCCGTGAGGTTCATCAAGATGAGGTTCATCAAAACTGAGATACTGGATATGGAGCAGTGAGTTTCACCATGATGAGGTCCACCAAAGTTGAGATATTCCTTAGGGAACAGTCAGATTCACCATGTTGAGTAGAAAAATCATGGCTAGAGTCTGGTGTTTCCAAATATTGCCGTGAATCTGATAGAAAGATGAAGAAAAAGAGGGGAATGAAACATCTTTAAATTAGAGATGCACACAGGACCTTAAGTGTAAGGGATCTCCTAAAAGCTGAGGTCATTAAAATCCCTCCTGTTGCTTTTGCAGAGAAAACAGGCCCAGTTCTATGAAAACATTGTGAAAGTGATACGACCAAAGCCAGACTATTTTGCTGTTGGATACTACGGCCAGGGATTCCCAACATTCATAAGGGTAAGTGGCCACCTGTGTCCTCAGATGTTTCTTCCTGTGGAAATTTCCCTTGGCTTGGAGAAACCCCCCTGACACTGACAGGTGTTTTTTAGGTGTATAAAACAAACACTGCTTTTTCCCTTTCCAGTTTCTAAGATGGAATCGTTGAATTTTAGTAGAAAAACTTTCTCTTCAAACGTATCCAGTACTTTCTGTTTCTTCCGGGCATCACTAGAAATGAAGATAAATGACCCAATCCATCACTCAGGGTTGTAACCATCTGAAATGGTGACATTTTTGCCTGGCAGGTTAATATATATTTATATATATAATATATAGATATATGATCATGGTGGAGAAGTGTTTTGTATGTGACTGTGTTTTCAGGTGAGTGTCCTTCCCAGCATTGTCACTAAAATGAAACTGACTATCAAAGGTGTCTGTGCCATCTTTTATCATTGATTTGCCTGTGTCATGTGCCAAGTTAAGACATGTGCCACTTGGTTGATGCCAGGATTGTAGCTTTAGTGACATTTTAAGGTTTTTTTCACTAATATTGGGATTTTTATGCATTGAATTAGTGAGACTATAATGTATCTGAGCAGTTGGTGACATGGAAGTAACCCATTATTATTTAGTTATCTTCTCTGGGCATCCTGTGCCAGGGCCTCCCCACCCTCACAGGGACGAATTCCTTCCCAATATCCCATCTAACCCTGCCCTCTGAAAACCAGGCTGTTGAGTGCCCTGCTGATCGAGAAAATCCTCACTTTTCCTTCTATTCCAGCATTCCCTGTGAATTACAAGTGTATATGCATAAATTACAGTCATACAGAGGCTTCTTAAACATCTATTATTACCTTTTTTTTCCCCCAAATACAGAGTTTTCATTCCCCTGCTGAGCATTTCAAAAGGCACCATTGCAGAATTAAACCCAACTGGGCAAATGTGAACTACTCCAGGTTCCTACCCCCAGTCAAAACACCCTTTTTTTAATAAGTGCTGTATAATTTTTTCACCAAGTATTCATTTGGAGATGAGTAATGAGGTTAAGCATATTCAGATGCAAATTTTATCCAAACTTGCTTTAATATGTTTGATCAGTTAAAAATATGCAAGTTGTCTTTTACATTTTCCTTTAGAATTTAATGAACTCAGCATATAAATGGACTGTATAAAACATATCTTCATTTTCTTTATTGGCAAAGAAGAAACCAATGCTTACAAGTACAATGTGCTTAATTTTAAAGTCATAAAAAGTTTAAAGTTTATAATGGCAAAAATCTAATACATTAATGTGACTTCTTTTATAAGAGTCAGTATTTCTGGATATTCCTTTTCAAATCTGCATTTTTTTATGTTTCTGTTTTTCTCTGCTACTCTTCTTAGCTCACCTAAGTGCCTTTGAATAAATGTTTATGTATAAAAAGCCTAATTCAGTTTATTTATTGACATCCATTCCATCGTTAGCTATGGAAGGGGGAGAAGACATCTTGGATTTGGTAATAATTTCTCTTAACATATTTTCAATGGCCACCAATGTTACAGATCCTTGAAATCGTGTGCTGAGGTGATTTTAGTGTGGTTTATACAAATACCTAAAGGTAAACATGGGCTTAATGATCCCAGCACTGAATTGGAGGTGAGAGAAAACCAATTTGTGCTCTCTTGAATTGGCACTAAATGTTGGTAAATTAACGATTAAGCCGTAGCGTGAGGAATGTGGAGCTCCTCCCTCACCAGCGTTGGTGCCAGCGCTTCTGAGGCCCCAGTTCTGTACTGGGGGCACTGGTTTTGGCACGGGGGGTGCTGGTGGCAGCTGTGGGTGCCTGTGTTTGCAGAACAAGGTGTTCATTTACCGGGGCAAGGAGTACGAGCGCCGCGAGGACTTCGAGGCGCGGCTGCTGACGCAGTTCCCCAACGCCGAGAAGATGAAGACGACGTCACCCCCGGGCGATGACATCAAAACCTCCTCTGGCCAGTGTATCCTTGGGCTGTACAACCAGTACAACCAGTGCAACCAGGAGGTCCAGCAGCTCAGGTCAAGGATTTACGGCCCTCGTGTTGCACTTCTGCCCCGACGGGCGCAACGCACCAATTGTGTCGTTTTTGTCCTTTTTTTTGGTGTGTTCCTGTTGAGCTGTTTGCTCTGCGTGACTGAAATTCCCTTTTCACTTCTTAACCCCTGAAATTCAGATATTCAGTGCTTCACTGTGAAGCCCAAACTGGATTTACCCTCAAAATTTCACAGGCCGGTGTCAGAGCAAATCGTGAGGTGAGTTTGGGTTGGGTTTTGTCGTTTCCTCAGTCCCCTTTCTAACACATTATTGTTGTGTGATGAATCTGTGCACAGCCAAGGGGGTGAGCATTGTGAGGGCATTTACAGGTGATTTTTAATATTGGCACAGATTCCATCCCACCCCCTGAAAAACAGTGATCCCATATTTATTCATAAACTTGGTCTAATATTAGAATTCAGTATCAATTCCTAAACAGACAATGTTTGATTTTCATTGTGCTTTTGGGGCTTGGAAGTGCATGATCTTGGAGGTCACTTCCAACCCAATCCACTCTGAGATTCCATGATTGTCTTCCCATTTTTCAGTTTCTACAGGGTGAACGAAGTCCAGCGCTTTGAGTATTCGCGCCCTGTTCGAAAAGGAGAGAAGAACCCAGACAACGAGTTTGCAGTAAGAAGTTATAAAGAAAACAAACCACTTTGGGTTTGCTTGTTTATCCCCCTCTATTTTGAGAATCTGAGCCATTCATTATCTTTTGCTTGTTGAGAAATAAATTCTAGGTTTAAAGGGATTATTTTTCATAGGAAGTTAATTAAGCCAATTTATCATGTTCTGGTTTATACCAACAGGAAAAAAAAAAATGGGCAAAGCTGTATTTATTTTGTAAAAACAGCTCTTCTGAGAAAGGATTTTAAATTGTTACACCTGAAACTTGGCTTGCCATGAAGATTCCAGTCAGGCATCTGGAACTCTTTTGTCACTAATACCTTTTGCTTATTTTTTTTTTCTTGTTTACTAAACCATTTGTTTCATCTAATGGTCAATAAAATTCCTTCTCTGGGAGGGGGGGGAGGCCCTGGCACAGGGTGCCCAGAGCAGCTGTGGCTGCCCCTGGATCCCTGGCAGTGTCCACGGCCAGGTTGGATGGAGCTTGGAGCCACCTGGGATAGTGGAAGGGGTCCCTGCCCATGGCAGGGATGGAATGGGGTTGTCTTTAAGGCCCTTCCCACCCCAAACCATTCTGTGGTTCCATGAACAATCATATCCAGTAAAATCAGTGCATCTTTCTGTGGCATTCTCCTTTAGAAAGGGAGCAGTTGTTCCCTGCTGAGTCACGTACCAGGTTGAAATCAGCGCTGCTCCATCTTCCATTTGGAATTCCCCCTGGCTCTGTAACATCTGCCATACCTTGGTCCCTTGCCCTGGTGTCGATGTTTTAGGGCTTTTCTCGGGATCAAAGCTGTCCCTCTGATAACGTGACCCTCGTGTTCCCTTTGCAGAACATGTGGATTGAGAGAACCATCTACGTGACAGCCTATAAATTACCAGGGATCCTGAGGTGGTTTGAAGTCAAATCAGTTTTCATGGTAAGATCGGTTTGGTTTTATTGAGATAACTTAAAAAATGGGTTTTTTTTTACAGCCAGGGAGAATTTCTGTGTCTCAGTGGCTGTGCTGAGCTCTGTGAAGGAGGAATCCATGGCATTGTACCTGGCACATCCTGAGGGAACTTGCTGAAGTTGCTGATTGTTGACTGAGGGTGACTCAGGCAATGCTTTTCAAACATTCCCGAGGGAAGGGAATGCAACCAAACCTCCAATGCCTTCAGCCCTTGGATAAAGTATTGGTGCCTCTCAGCAGGTGCCTAAAAGGAAGAGGCACCTGAGGTGGTGTAGGGGAACCCTGCTCCATCCCAGAGAATCTGGCCTGAATTTTAGAAAAGAAGATCTTGGGTATTTTGATTGTCATTAATTCCAAATACCCCAATAATCAAATGCATTGTATGTCTGCATTTCTTACCACTTGTGATTAAAGGTTGTTTTTGTTTCTTCTCCATATTTAGCTAAATATACCCTCAGCAACCTCACAGAGTAACTCCAAATTGCTCATTTCTCTGTTCAACCATTTAGACTGTTTAGATAAGACATATCCATTAAACGCCTTTAAGATTAAATTATTCTTATGCAGCTGTAATTTTTAAGTAGCAATAAAAACATTGTTACTGCGTTTTTTAAATCTCTCTTGTGAGGCTTATTTTTAAAGGAAAAGAACAATTTGCATATGATTAATTAAAACCTTTTTCATTGCTCCATTGAGGTTATGTTGGACAGTTGTATTTGGATGAACAGAAGTAATGCAGAAAATTACTATGGTATCTATAGTAACAGAATATGAATGTGATGTGTGACAGTAATAGGCAGCTGAATAAAACACATTGCATTTTTAATGAATTTCGTAGTTTCAATATAATCCTGATGGAGAAGATTGTATTTATCTTCATGGTGTGGCAAGAAGTGGTGTTTGTAAAGGCTGGCAGCTCTGATGCCAGTCCTGATGGGCAGAGAGCGGAGCCTGACAGGCACTTTGTGTGCACCCCTAATGCTCTGCCTGGCATCAAAATGGGCATAAATCCTGGGAGAGTGCTTCCTGTCAGCCTTTTGGGAGCAAGGATTATATGAGTTGCATAGCTGAGAAATGATACCAGAATGGAACTTAATAACATGTGGGAAGACTGCTGCAGATAACTTCTGACCTCCTCTGGCACAGCTCCTACAGAATGGGTATTGACTTTCCTCGAGATCCCTGTCAGCTAAAATGCTGCAAGTGGGATCACAGGGTTTACATCCCTGTGATGCTAAATTGTGATTATGGATACAGATATTATTGATCCTTTACTAAGCACCAGGATGCTCAAGCAGCTCTGCATGTTTCATATTTTATTGATGGAGCTGGAATATCGTTAAAGGGAGAGGTGAGATCACATCAAATCAGTGCTGAGAGAACGGAGTAATTTCGTAAATGCAGTGTATTATGTTACATAACCCGTAGGAACATGCAGAATTGCTTTAAATCTATTGGCTTTTCAAATTCCTTCTGAGTACTTTTACCTAAACCTTTGCAATCTGTTCATTATCTGCAAGGAGTTTGGGGCCAGCACTCGTTATTCTGTATCTGATTTGCTTCAGCTGGACACAAGTGAATGTGGAGAGAAAAATTGCTGAGACCAGCCAGGAAATTAGAAAGTGGATTTTGAATCACACTTGGGTTTAAAAAGCACAAATGCTCATCTCTGTTTTGTTTTTATCTTGGAATTTGGTAGTGGTGCAAATGTATCAGGAGAATGTAATTCCTGTTTTCCCTGGATAGAGTGAGGCGTGCCCAGAGTCAGGAAGGCACTGGGAGCAAGGCTCAGAATTTACACATATCATAAATAGCTTTCACTAGGTTCCAAAGCCCAGTTTGTAGTAGTGAGATGGCAACTGCAATTCTCCATCTGCTTTTAAAAAATTAGAGGGAGTGTTACAAGAGTAGTAAAAGAAAGGAGAATGAGAAAGAAAGCCATGATTGCTGCTACAGAAAAGTCAAAAAGCTGTCAGCTCAATGAGTGCTAATTTCTGTAGATGCTCAAGAGCTTTAAAAGCAATGGTTCATCAACACATTATTGCATAGTTACAGGGCCATTAATACAAATGACAGAATCCTAAATTTAGCCCGTGATGCTCCCAGCAGTTCTTGCCCAATTGGATGCTGAGTATGGCTTCACTCCCCGGTCCAGATTCCCTTCGTGGCACGTTGGGCTCTGTCCGATCCTGGCCTGCTCCCTGTTCCCAGCAGAAACACCAGGCTCCTTCCCTGCCTTCCAGAATAATTCAGCAGGCAGGCTGCTAAAAATGCTAATTAAAACATCCTTGATGTAATCAGCTGGCAGGTGTAAGAGTAACAGCTAAAGAGATTTGATTAGAAGTGGTTCTCAGAAACAGGGTAAGCAACTGATAGCCAGGTAAAAGTGCTGCTTTGTTTATGTAGCATTTATGTAAATGAGGCTGTAATCAAATATACACTTGCATTTTCCTCACAGGCCTCAATTAACCTTCCTTTTCTCTCCCTACCACATCATTTTTTCACACAAGCAGGCTGTGTCTTCCAGTGAGGACTCGCTGCTCTCTGGGTCACTGCAAGTTAGGGATTTTTAGCTCATTCACAAATATTTAAAGTATTTTAATACTGGTTTTTCAACATGAACTTTTTGAAAGGCACAGTAGCTGGGCATAAGAAGTAGCTGGAGGTCAGTCAATTAAAATAAAGCAAGTTTTAGACAGAAGAAGAGCTAATTCACCCTGTGAAGACATCTGAGGACTCTCTTCATTGAAGTCCAGGCAGAAAGAAAATTTCTCCCTTCAGTTCTCGATGCTCAGATGAAGAAAATATGACCCCTTGGGAAAAAGCACAGCAGATAGTTTAGATGTCATCTCATCAACATAATAAACTCGATGTCCTTGGAAACACACCAAAATAATCACTGCAAAAATATCTTCTTGATTTTTCAGCGGCTTAGGATTACATTTTCCATCAGAAAATCCACGTTAAAGTTATCATTTCTTCCTTACTGTTACGTTAAGCTGGATCTTCTTTGTGCTGCTAAAACTCACCGACCCTTAATCTCTGATGTTCTCCCTAATCCTCCCAAAACCTCACGTGATTGCTGCCAGAGCCTTTGTGGGTGTTGTGCTGGGATGTAATCCCTCCTGCAGCACCAAAATGCAGTTAGCTTCCTCTACCAATACCCATCATCAGATCAGTTGCTGCAGCACAGAGATACCAAACACCTAAATGCCTGAAACTGCCCTTTCTGGTAATCACTGGTCAAAAATCTGCCCCATAACCTCGGTCCTGAAAGGCCTGAAATGTTTCTGCCCGTGGGGTTCTGCTGAGCAGGTTAAAAACTCTGCTCCTCGCTTTGAAAGCTCCTTCTGTTTGGGTTTTAGGTGGAGATCAGCCCCCTGGAGAATGCCATCGAGACCATGCAGCTGACCAATGATAAGATCAATAACATGGTGCAGCAGCACCTCAATGATCCCAACCTCCCCATCAACCCCCTGTCCATGCTGCTCAACGGCATCGTGGACCCCGCCGTCATGGGGGGCTTCGCCAACTACGAGAAGGTAACGCCGGAATTCCATCAGGATTCCATGTCAGGGTTCCCTGTCCTGCTGGGCCTCAGCTGATCCCAGCACGGAGAGGCCAGAGGAGGGATGGAGCAGCTCTGCTGGGAGAGTTGGGAATGTTCAGCCTGAAGAGGAGAAGCTTTGGGGTGACCTCAGTGTGGCCTTGCAGGGCTTGATGGAGATACAGGAAAGATGGGGAGAGACTTGGGACAAGGGATGGAGGGACAGGACACAGGGAATGGCTTCCCACTGCCAGAGGGCAGGGCTGGATGGGATATTGGGAAGGAATTGTTCCCTGGGAGGGTGGGGAGGCCCTGGCACAGGGTGCCCAGAGCAGCTGTGGCTGCCCCTGGATCCCTGGCAGTGTCCAAGGCCAGGCTGGACATTGGGGCTTGGAGCAGCCTGGGACAGTGGGAGGTGTCCCTGCCCATGGCAGGGGTGGCACTGGATGAGATTTAAGGTCCTTTCCAACCCAAATCACTGGGATTCTGTGATTCCATTATTTTCACTTTGTATTTGTAGCTGTTCCTTCACAGAATATTTGAGCCCATCAATTTCTCTTCGTTGTAGCTCGTTCTGGTAGGAGATATTTCAGTTTCTGGAATAATTGCTCATTTCTCTCTCTCTCAATTAGGCTTTTTTTACTGAAAAGTACATGCACGAGCATCCAGAGGATCATGACAAGATTGAAAAGCTGAAGGATCTGATTGCTTGGCAGGTAAAAATCTTGAAGTCAGGTTTGGCAGAGCCAACTGCTGTGGAAAGGCAGCTTGGTGTCACTTTAGAGAGAATTCAGACATCATCCTCACCGTGGATACATTTCTTTGCCATTTCAATCTGTCTTGGAGCTTGAGTGAAAGTTCATCTTTTCAAATCTGACATAATTTCTCGTTTTGATAAACTCACAGAGAACAAATATGATCAAGACCTTTTATTTTTTCTTTCTTTTTCTTTTTTTTTTTACAAACATAATAAGTGAAAATCTCCCATCTGTACCAAATGAGAAAATATTTTTCAGGGGCAAACAAGAGACAATTCCAATTTTGTTCCATACTCTCAGACTGGACATGTTCCTATGGTCTGAGGATAATTTTGTGATAACTAAAAAAATACCAGGTTGATTGGAAATGGGTTTTTTCCCACAGAAGAAGAAAGTGAATCATTGTCTTTTCATATTCAATTCTGTCTTTATAATAATTTACATTTCTGTAGATTTCAATCTTAGAGGTAGTAGAACCAAAGCTACAGAATTCAAAAATAAAATATCCTCTGAAGGCCATAAAACTATCAGTGAATAAAAACTCTTTTGGTCTGGGGAAAATAAAAAAAAGGCCTTTATTTATTTATTTTCTTGTGAGCTTTTAGAGAAGATTAGATTTTATAAGCTTTAAGTTTTATAGAGGAAAATAATTTGGTCCCAGAAGACTGCCTTGGTGTCAGCTCTGTGTCTTTGCCTCTGAGAGTGATACTTCAAATGAATTCCAAACACACTTTCCCTCAGCAAAGGCTCACTTTGGTGACACTTGTGTATTAAAATAATATTGCAGTTTGAAAATAGGTATGGCAGCTGATCACATTGTATTTTAATTATTCAGGCCTTTTAAACACATGATTTCCCATCACTTTTATACTTCCAAAACAACAGGGACCAGAAAAGTAGAATAAAGGGATCAAAAGTTATTTTTAAATCTGAAAGTCATGGTCATTAAAAGCTGCTTCAGTGCTTTTAAATTACCTTGGATGTTTCCTACACATTTAGGGTATCCTAAAATTTAAACTTCCTCTCAAATTCTTCCCATTTCCAGCCAGGTGGGAGTCAGCTCCCAAATATTGGGAGAGGGATGTGTTTGGAAGCCTTGGCAGGGGCTGAGCTCCTCCTGGGCTGACAGTGATTGAAAGCAAAAAGGAGTTTTCATTTTTCAGTAATGTGGGGCTCAGAGTTTTGTAATCACATGGAATTTTCTCCCTGCTGCATAAATCAATCTGGGTGTATGAAACAGGAGCCTGACAATTGTATTGTCAGCTGACCAGTTAAATTTAATTTCTTTCTCTCCCTTTACCTCTTTCTCCACTGTGCTGTGGAATTCAGGATATTATCCTTCTGTGATTCCTGTGGACTTTTTAGTGTACATTTTGTTTCTGTCTCTTATTAATTCAGATAAATGCCATTAGCAAAGCAATGTCCATTTTTGTCCTTCTTGGTGCTTTTCCAGCTCGGGCAAAAAAACATTCCCATGCAACTGCACCATTTCAAGCTGATCTTTCATTTGAACACGAAGATAATGAAATGATTGACTGGAATTAAGGCAGAGAAATGAATGATTGATGACATTAGTCACTCAGCGTTTAGCTAAAGTATTTCCAGCACACCAAACCAGAAAAATACCACGGCAAATAAAAACCTTGTACTCCTTCCACAGGGATGAAAGAACTGCTGCATAGCAAACCCAGGTTTTATGGTCATATTTTATGATTCCCTTGTTCTGAAGGATTGTTTTCCAAGATTAGTTTAATAATTCAAATCAATGTAGTTTTTTTCATTCTTTTCAGCCAGGGAGATGGAGATTTTAAGAAGAAAAAAATAGGGGAAAACAAATCAGGGAATAATTTGAAGTTGCAGTGGAACTTTATAAAATTTTAAGATCAGCCAAGAGTAGAGTTATGAAATAAGAAACTGCCCTTTCCCCAAGGCCAAATTAATTGGGAATGTCCTGAATGTGGCAAAATTCTGCCTCTGACAACGATTCATGGAGAGGTAGAATTCCGTGTCACTCATCACCACATTTCCCTGTGTCTGGAAAGGAGACGCAGGAGGAATTTGGAAGTTGGTAGAAGGAGGTGAAACAGAAATGGTAACACAGTTGGAAGGCTCTGCCTGCACCTGATAAATGTTTAAAGGATTAAGTGGTCTTGGACAGGGAGGCCAAATGTCCTGATTCAGCAGCCTCACGTTGTTCTGTGGCAAAGCCACGGGACGTTCATGAATTTCAACTTCTGGTAAAGATTAACAAACCTGTCCTTTCTTCTCCTTCTTCTCTTTCTTCTCCTTCTTTTTTACCTCCTCCTCCATCTCCTCCATCTCCTCCATCTCCTCCATCTCCTCCATCTCCTCCATCTCCTCCATCTCCTCCATCTCCTCCATCTCCTCCTCCTCCTCCTCCTAATAATAATAATACTAATAATAATGTCATTTACTTCCTGTTGCTTGATTTTCCAAGCTGGAGGTGGCTGATCCCTAGGACAGGCTCCTCAGTGTGTTTTCTGCCCATAAAATGGTCTCAGATCCAAAGCTTCAGACCCCTCATGTGCTTCACCTTGGTAATTCCAATATTTTTTTAAAAAGAATCCATTTCAAATGTCAACAGTTCTTTGAAATAAATGAGCCAAGTGACCACTTAGCTCTCCAAAACAGGGGGGTCACGGTGTGCCCTGATAATTATGAAAATTTAGGAATTCATTTACTTACTCAGAGCAGGGAAACTTCCTGGTTTCCTGTTTAATTTTTGTCAAGTGCAAATCCATGTGGTTGTAAATAGAAGCCACTACATTAAAAAAAAAAAAGTCATTATTCTCTTTGTAGTGTTTTAGGAGAAGCAGCTCTGTCCATTTAAATAGTGCCAAATCACAGGGAATCATCCTGATAAGATTTCTGGAGTTTGTTCATCTGTAATTCATCTGTGTATTTATTATTCTCCTTACTAATAAAGCTGCTCCCTCTGATTGCTGCTCAGGCTTATTAGAAAAATCTGTTTTTAATCAGTATTATGATTTAATTATGAATTATTAAGAAGAAGCCTCTTAGCTTGATTGCTGCAGAGAATATCTGAGTTGGAATCAGAGCACTGTGTGGGCTGGAATGGACCTGGAAGAGGAAATATTTTTCCTGAGCTGGAGGTAGAAAACTCTAATGGTGTGTCTGGGTAGCTGTGGGAATGAAAATGTCTCTCTTAAAACATTTCCAAAGGTCAGCTACACCTCCACACTGGGAACTAATTATATAATCCTGTGCTGGCATGGATATTTTGTGACAGAAGCCTTGAAGATAAATGATTATTTTCAGTTACAAAAGAGAATTAATTTAATTTTTTTCCTCTTCTGTTTTCTTCCCAGAGAAAATAAAATAATTTTTCTAAGGAGAACTATATGGCTTATAAAACTGGATGTTTTATTAATAAATATTGCTCTGCAATATATATCTGTCCAAGGATGTAGCTCATTTGCAGCTTTAGAAAGAGCATTTATTAAAGAAAACATCAACTATTTTCTTCTTCAGAGTTTCATTCTCATGGAACTGGGAAAGGATTTGATATTAATAACCTGTGTGAGACTCATCATTCATCAGTTTGCTGTTTTAAAGTACAGAATCTGTGGGGGCTTGAGAATGGAATATCACAGGGTGGGGTTGTGCTGTGGGATAAATCCTGTATGGGATTTCTGGGCAGAATTAGGGCTGTATTAAATTTAAAGGACTTTGCTTAAGAAAAAAAAAGGGAAATGATGGAGAACTGGTTTTTAGATCCTGTTGTACCTCCTGTGCAATGAATGATGATGATCACCGTGATCATCATAATAATTCTTGTCATTTTTAATAATAATTCTTATATTATTTACTATTATTAATTTAATAATAATTCTTGACACTTTTAATAATTTTTGTCATTTGATAGTAATTCTTGTCATTGTGTTGTTGTTGCTATTTCTTCTTCTTCATATTATTATTATTATTTTATTTTTATTATTATTTTTATTATTATTATTATCATTATCATTATAATTATCATCATTAGTGTTATAATTACTATTATATTGCTCTTACGACCAATATTATCATTACTGCACGAGCTGCTGCTCTGCTGTGGGGGTGTTGCCACGTGCCTTGGCTCGGGAAGGGCTGGGCGGGGTGGAGCAGCCAAACTCTGCTTTCCAGATCCCATTCCTGGCCGAGGGCATCCGGATCCACGGGGAGAAGGTGACGGAGGCGCTGAGGCCGTTCCATGAGAGGATGGAGGCGTGTTTCAGGCAGCTGAAGGACAAGGTGGAAAAGCAGTACGGAGTCCGCGCCATCGTGAGTGCCCTCCCAATTTCTCCTTTCCACAATGCCTGGAGTTTCCTTAAGTGGCAGCAGCTCTCCATTCCTGTGTGGTAATCCCATGGATTACAGAAAGCACTGTAGATGCAGCATTCCTGGTTGTTCCCAGTGATGATCAAATCATGGAACAGTGAGCAGATGACAGGTGTTGAGGAAGCCTCGGTGCTTTCGTTTCCGAGCACGGGAGCGATTCCTAAACTGCCTCAGTCTGTTCCTTGGAAGCCATGCTAATCCTTCAGTTCTGAAGGGTTTGGGTTGCAAAAATGAATTTAAAAATGGGCACTTGGCAGGATTCTTCCCAAGCTGAATGTCACCTTTCCCTGGGTGGAATTCCTTTAGGGAAGGGAGGGCTGTGCTGCTCTGTGGCACCGTGTGGTTGTACCTACACTAAATGTAGGCAGGCAGGAGAAGCACAGCTCCTACTCCATGAGTTGAAAAGGAATGAAATTCGTGCTTTTCTCATTCCAACAACCTATTTTCAGTTGCTGCTTCGTCCTTAAGGGAAAGCCAAGAATTTCTGGTGTTCCAGTGGAGGTTTGTTCTGCTTTTGAGTGTTGAGTGTGGGGGAAGCCAGAACAAACAAAGCAGAGAGCTTTGTAATTGAGGATAGAATTGATAATTGAGTCAAAAATTGGATTGGATGCTGTTATGTGATCATTTCTGCCTGGAGCAAAGGAGGCTCAGGGGGGACCTTGTGGCTCTGCACAAGTCCCTGACAGGAGGGGGCAGCCGGGGGGGGTCGGGCTGTGCTGGCAGGGAACAGGGACAGGAGGAGAGGGAACGGCCTCAGGCTGGGCCAGGGGAGGTTGAGATTGGACATCAGGAAGAATTTCCCCATGGAAAGGGTGCTCTAGGATTGGAAGGGGCTGCCCAGGGATGTTTGGAGTCCTCATCCCTGGAGGTGTCCAAGGAAGGGCTGGAGGTGGCACTCAGGGCTCTGGGCTGGTGACAAGGTGGGGATTGGTCACAGCTTGGACTCAATCTCAGAAGACTTTTCCACCCTAAATCATTCTGGGGTTCTGTCTATAGCAATGACTTTTTTTTAAATGAGGACACTGAGATCTTACAGGGAATATGCCGCCAGCCTTTATGGTATCCTTTAACTGATGTTCTGTGTATGGTCCTTCAAATCCCATCTTACAAATTTATATATTCGGGAAAAAGTTCAAATAATCATTTATTCCAGGGAGAACAGGAGTAATTAACATTAATGATGCCTGCATGTCAGTCACTTCAGTAATATCCATTTACATCATCAAGGAGATGACTGGAAAGTGGTGTTATCTCTCAAATTTCACTCTGCCCACCAGTAAGAATGTTCAGGATTGATGGAGTTTTATCGCTTCTGTCTTCCCTGTACAAGGCCAATTTACCAGTAGTTGACAGGGTGGAAAATATACCTGTAATTAAACAGCGTGAGATTCTTATTTGTTGACTGCAAGAGTTCAATTATTTTCTGCATATATCAGTTATTAATGACTAACAAAGCTTGGAGAAATATTCAGAACTCTGAAACTGTCTGAAACAAAACCAAAACTTTCCTATATTTTCTTCTTAACCTGGCATCACTCTGTAAATTGGCTCTCCTGCTATTTTTGACATAAAGTTTCTCTTTGTGGGTTTTTACTTTGGGTCTTCGGGGTTTTTATCAAGTCCATTTCGTTGAAATGTATTGACAGGGCACTCACAACGAGGGCAGAGATGGATTAAAAAGTTATATGTAAAAAGATTGGTTTTTAAAGGCAAGATGTAAAAAAGCATGGAGATACCATTGGAACAAAGGAATTCTTGGAATATGCTTAAGATTGTGCATGTGCCTGTGAGGACCTAAATATTTCTGTCTGGTCCTTTAGATGGATTTCTTTTAGAACCTTTGTTGGTAACATGAGGTATAAGCTGTGATTAAGTAATTAAATTAATTAATCACAACTTCCACGTGGGAGGAAATCCATGGACCCTTTCCACGTTCGTTTGGCATGTGGTTATCAGCTTTTTTGGGGGGTTGAAGCAGTAAGATGTGGCGTTTCTCGGCCGCAGCTCTCCAGCCTGGATGAGCGGCGGGGCAGCCGGCCCCGCTCCATGGTGCGCTCCTTCACGATGCCGTCGTCGTCCCGGCCCCTGTCCGTGGCCTCCGTGTCGTCGCTCTCCTCGGACAGCACTCCCTCCCGGCCCGGCTCCGACGGGTGAGTGAGGAATCCTCAGCCAGGGATTGTCTCTGAACCATCCTGGGCCTTGAGGGAGGTCGGCGTTCCCAGATCTCGGAGCTGGGGGTGTCCAGCCTGGAGAGGAGAAGCTCCAGGGAGAGCTCAGAGCCCCTTCCAGGGTCTAAAGGGGCTCCAGGAGAGCTGGAGAGGGACTGGGGATAAGGGATGGAGGGACAGGACACAGGGAATGGCTGTAAGATGGAGGGGAGATTTAGATGGGATATTGGGAAGGAATTCTTCCCTGGGAGGGTGGGCAGACCCTGGCACAAGGTGCCCAAGAAGTGTCCAAGGCCAGGTTGGATGGGGCTTGGAGCAGCCTGGGACAGTGGGAGCTGTCCCTGCTCCTGGAGTTGGATGAGTTTCAAGGTCCTTTCCATCCCAAACCATTCCATGATTTTTTTAAGTGACAGCCTAATACTGGCTAAAAAACCCCAACCTACAGAGACATTTCTCTCAAGGTCTCCTGTTTTCTAACCTAGGTAAATGCAATGCCCTTTTTTGCCCTCCTTAACAAAGTTAAACAAAACTCTCTAAGCATTCAAACAACACAAAAAAAAAACCCAAAGAGGAGTTAAATTCCCCCTTTTGGAGTCTCACAGGTGTGTCAGTGCAGGAGGGATCCTCTGCAGGCTACAGAGGATCCAGGTGGAGCTGGGCACAGGGCAGGATTAGCTGACTGCTCAATCACTGCTGCTCACTTGGGCTGCCAGAGGAAAAGCTGCTTATGGCAAGATTGTACTTCAAGACTTATCAAGACATTTCACATGAGAACTGGGAATTCTGTTGATAAGCCCTGTCTCACAGTCACATCCCTCAAAGAACAAAATAATCTGTTTGCTGTCTGGGCTTTCCATGCAGCCTCAGAAGTCCCTTCTCCCTTTTCCTCCCCTCAGCCCCCTCTGTAATCCAGAAATGCCACATTTGACCAAGGCAGCAGTTTTTAAAAGCCTTCTGAAGGGCTGCTGACTTACAGGGATGTGCTAGAAACTCCTGTGCACCTTCNCTTTTGGAGTCTCACAGGTGTGTCAGTGCAGGAGGGATCCTCTGCAGGCTACAGAGGATCCAGGTGGAGCTGGGCACAGGGCAGGATTAGCTGACTGCTCAATCACTGCTGCTCACTTGGGCTGCCAGAGGAAAAGCTGCTTATGGCAAGATTGTACTTCAAGACTTATCAAGACATTTCACATGAGAACTGGGAATTCTGTTGATAAGCCCTGTCTCACAGTCACATCCCTCAAAGAACAAAATAATCTGTTTGCTGTCTGGGCTTTCCATGCAGCCTCAGAAGTCCCTTCTCCCTTTTCCTCCCCTCAGCCCCCTCTGTAATCCAGAAATGCCACATTTGACCAAGGCAGCAGTTTTTAAAAGCCTTCTGAAGGGCTGCTGACTTACAGGGATGTGCTAGAAACTCCTGTGCACCTTCAGAGGGGAGTTATCACCTGCCTGGAGACTAAAGGCATCAAGTAAAATTAAACACAGCACCTGAGGACCAACAGGATGCTTCCTTGATTACAAAGAGTTTATTTAGTCATTGGGGGGAGCTGCAAACAGAGCACAGCTCAGCTCCCATTCCATTGCCCTCTGGAATGTTTTCACACCCTGGTGTCAGTGTGAGACAGCAGAGATGATCCTGAGTTTTGACTAATTCACCACAAAGTTGTCTTGCTGGGACTTGGGCAGAACAACCATCCCAGGTTAGTGGGCAACTTTGTTTTATATCAGAAGAAAAATATCGATTCTTCCCCTGCCTCTTTCTGGTTTTCCTTTAAAAATCCTTAAATTTATTTTACTTTTTCACTGGATATTATTTTCTTCAGTTCCACCTCTCAGTTTTGTTGTGGTAGGTGTCACTTAGCAGGTTTTGAGGATCTGAGTCTCCTCAGAGTGTGGTTTTTACAGAGATCCCACAAAGATCAGGGTGCTGCTCCGAGCCCAGGGCAATACAGGAAAATAGAATGAACAACTCTTGCCACTGAGAAGACCTGAAAAAAACCCCTCATTTGTTTGATCAATGGAGCAGGAGAAGAAAAATCATCAGATGTAAATGATATAATGAAAGACCTCAAAAATTCAAGTGGCTCAAAGATCCTGTGGGTGGTTTGGCTTACCTGAAAGAAGTTCTCTCCTGTTCCTGCTGTAGTTGATGGGGTTCATGGTCAGTTCTCTTCTCTCTTTCCATGTCCCCCCTCTTCATATGTTAATTTTGAGAATATAAATGAAGCTAGGAAACAATTAAACATGAAGCTGAAAGAGTGTCTTATCCAAATCACCCAATTTCTCTTTTATGCCATTTCCAGCTCCTGCTCTGGAGCTTTTAGACAGCGAAGTCTCAAAGCAGACATCAACACAGGACATGTTTTACAAGTCCCAACTCTATGTATAAATAAAACTGATTTTAGAAAAGAGCCTTGGGTTTATTCCCTGCTTAAAATGGGACTTAGAAGTACAAATGTGAACACTTGCACCGAGTGGTTGGAAGCAGGAGAATCCCAGGGTCCAGTGGGATTTGTCAGCTGTTGGCAATCCTAAAGTGCTTCCAGTTGGAGCACGGTGTGCTGACCCATTTTAGCACAGATCCATTGCATCCAAATAATTAATAGTCCCAATAATACTAATGCCTGGAAGGGAAGCAATTAACCATTGTCTGAAGGATGGAAATTCCTCTTGTAAGTTTGCAGTCGGCCTCAGAGGCGCTGGCACCGCCCAGCCCCAAATACACAACTGAGGTGCCTAAAAAGTCCTGCTGCTGGGAGAGCTCTCCTCTGCTCTGGGCTCTGTCTCTCAAGTTCTGTGTGGCCCTGGGCAAATCATCACCTTCCCTTTTCCCTGTCTGTAAAATGGGATGAATAAACTTCGTGGCTTTGTTCCCAAGCTGTGGGATTCAGGCTTTGGGAAATGGCTCAGGGGCTGCTCTTGCAGGTGCTGCTTTGAGCATCTTCCCATCCAATGAGCTGATGTGGAGGGGAAACAACAACAAAAAATAATAATAATTTGGGATATTGCTGCTGGATATTGCTGCTAGTGGTGGGGATTAGGATAATGTCACTGCAAATTGTCTGAAATATTAATACTCTGATATTTCATAGCAAAGACTGTGGTCTGTACCTGCGTGCACCCCATGGCATGGGAAATGCTTTTCCAGTGTTAAAAAGTGTCCTTCTTTGGGAGTTTTTGGTGTCCAAGGCCAGGTTTAATGTGGTGGTTTGAGACAATCTTAAAATCTGCCAGTGTGGTTTTGTCTAGGTATGATCTTAGTGCTTTTTTTCATTTATAATCTAAAATAAATCATAAAATACTTTTCTCTAGCTAAGATTGCTCCATCCCTGGAAGTGATGCCTCATCCCTGGAAGTGTCCAAGGCCAGGTTGGACAGGGCTTGGAGCAACCTGGGATAGTGGAAGGTGTCCCTGCCCATGGCAGGGGGTGGCACTGGAGTTGCCAGGTGCCACAGCATGGAGAGTGGCAGTGCTGAACGAGAAACTCATTTTTTTAATGTGAAATTGAGGAGTTTGTGCAGCCATAAACCAATAAATTTACTGCAGAGCAGGGAAATCTGCAGCTCCGCTTTTCCAGCAGTTCTGCAGTAATTTTTATTATAAGACAATTATGATTGTTATGACCTTCTGCCCCTTCCTTCTCCCTCTAATGAGTTTTCCTGGATTAGCAAAGCCTCATTAACTCGAGCGAGACTTTGGGAAATATGTAAATAAAAATTAGTTGTTTTGAAAATGGCGTTTTATTGATCTGAGCATCAACATTTTCCTTCAGGTTCGTGCTGGAGCCCCTCCTGCCAAAAAAGATGCATTCTAGGTCGCAAGATAAATTGGACAAGGATGACCTAGATAAAGATAAAAAGGAAAAGAAGAAGGAGAAGAGGAACAGCAAGCATCAAGAGATATTTGATAAAGAATTTAAATCTACTGATATTTCTCTGCAGCAGGCTGAAGCAGTGATCCTTTCAGAAACGGTAACTTCATTAGCAAGGAAAGCTTTATCTAATTCTGAGCTGTGTTCTCTCTCTTTTGAAATCAAAATGTTGATTTTTTTTTTACCATTTAGTTACTTTGTAGACCAGAAATAACTCTGAGGGGGTACACCACAGTGTTAATATACATGCTAATGAATCAAAAATCCAGATTTGATTTACAGGGGGAAAAGATCCTCTGAAAATCGTCACCCAAAGCTCTCTGTGACTATTTGATGAAGGAGCAGATGGCAAAGCATAGCTGAAATAAAAGCTGCCATCCCAGCAGCCTTTGGAGTTGCTGGTTCCCAGTAGATGGGGATGGGTTTGCTCTTGTTTCAGCTGCCTGCTGCAGGACAGGGTTTGGGGGAATATTCCAAGGTCGTTCCCTTGGCGGTTCCGTGTCCTTCAAGGGCTGTTTGGAGCTGAAAATCCTGAGCGGTTCCTGTGTGTAAGGATATTAAAACCAGGGCATATCTCCCTTAAACCCTCTCTTCTTGGCTTAGATTTAATTCACTGGAACTTTCCTCAAGGCTTAGGTAACCCGAGAAGTTGGAGCTGGGAAATTGAAAGCAGGGACGTCTAAAGCTGGAGCAGGGAGAGCGTGAACTGACTGTGACCTCCAAATCTCTGCCTGGACACCTGTTTGGAGGCCAGGAGTTTAAAACTTGCCTCCCAGGAATCAGTGTAATGTTCTTTTGAAGATGTGCACAAGTACTTGCAGAGCCAACTTTGCACTCAGCAGAGTCTTGTTGGTGCTGTGTCATTTATATCGGATTTTGAAACGATTTCTCTCTCACCTGTGAGAACTGGATCCTTTAAGTCTTTCTGTTTGGTATTTACAGGAAGGTATTATTTAAATGTTCAGCCACACTTCCTCTGTTTTCTGGATTTTCCCCTCCTTTTCCACCCAGAGATGGGTTAATCTCTCACACGTGTCTTGGGACATCCTGAAAAATCAGAATTCTTGTGTTTGATGTGCCCTGTCAGAAACTCCATGTGGGGGTCTCAGGCTTTT
Source organism: Aleadryas rufinucha (assembly GCA_013397815.1). Lineage (NCBI taxonomy): Eukaryota > Metazoa > Chordata > Aves > Passeriformes > Aleadryas > Aleadryas rufinucha. The sequence goes on from VZTH01000299.1 coordinate 78,587, forward strand.
CACCTTCGAAACCAATGAGTTTTTCCATCGACTTCAGTAAATTTTGGATGAGCCCTGGTTTGATTAAATGGAGATTCCTCCTGCCAGAGCCAGCCAGGTGAGCATCACTTCACACAGATTTCCATGTCTCCTGGTTTTGCTGCAATTCATTTGGCTTTGCACCTCGCAGCAGTTGTATTTTGACTGATTGAGGACTGGGATCACCATGGCAGGACTTCCAGTGGCATCTCCCGCATCCCAAATGGACCAGCAGAGCTTGTGGGATGTCACAGAAGAAGCAAATTGTATTTCAGGGCAGCTGAGTCGGTTGGAGCAGTTTGGAGGCACCCAAGGATGCCACGGAGCCAGCTGATGTCACAGCGAGGTCGCTGTCAGCTCCCAGAGGTGCTGGACATTGGAAAAGCTTGTTTATGACTGGAAAAATGCAAATTCTAGCTGGAAAGGAGAGCAAGATGACCCCTCAGGGCATATTCCCATTTGCCAACGGAGGAGCAAAAATCAGCAAAGCCCAACGTGGTTTGAGTCAAGTTTTTCCAATCTTCCCAGTCAGGAGCTTTCAGTGGCTGAGTGGTGTGAATAATATTCCCCTGGTTGTGGAGAGGGAGGGAAATTAAATGTCAGAACTGGTTACTTACAGTTACTTTGAGCTTCTTCAAGTCCACAGATCAATAATATGAAAAGGAGTTTGCTGTTGAGAGAAAGCCTCTCCCTTTTCAGCCTCTGCAAAAGCCTCGAGGAGCTCCAGAACGGCCGAGTCGATTCGGAACGTTTGGTGTGAGTGGGGTTCATTTTTAGGTGAAGCAGAAGAAGCACTTCTGAGATCAGTTTACACGAGTGGTTGCCCAGTTCCCACTGCTGTCTTCTGGAATTTTGAACAGATAATATCAAGGATAAGTTTAAAGATAAAATTCGTCTTCAAAATTTTTGCATGTTGGAGGCATCCCCTGTTAATGATAGGAAGGGAAATTTGGTAGGAATTCAGCTTTTCCATTGTTCAATGTTTGTGATCAAGTTCCCTTTTTAAGGTGAAGTTGCTCCCAAAGCACTTTTACCACTGTGTTGTATGAAGAAAAAGACATTTTGGGTTCTTCTCCATGAAGAACGTGGAAGAAGAAAGTTTGCTGGATTAAAAATGGAGAGAGGAAAAAAAGGATTATTTTTTTCAAAAAAAGTTGGGAGTACAGGTTGGACTAGAAATGGAAATTAACTTCAAAAAGTTTCTAAAGTGACATTTTACTAATTAATACTCTTAGTTACTAAACTTTTATTATAGTGACTGGATTCATTCTGCTGAGAATTTTACAGCTCATTGTGCTGTCACTCATTCAATTAAAACATTTCAGTTATTTGGTGAATTTTCTAATGGAGTCTCAGTTCTGACTTCTGAAATATTTGGGGATTTTACAGCAGAAGACAAATTTCCAGAGAATGTGAAGTGAGAGAAATGTCAGTGGCCATCCCCATCTCTGCAGAGCTTCTGCTGCTCTTTCCAGCAGTGATGTTGTCTAAAGGAATGAGTGTTTCCAGTCTTCTTTTTTCCAATCAAATGAATCACCCTGGAAGAACATGGGGAAGTTCTAAAACTGCAGAATTATTTCATGGAGCTTTTAGATCTGCTTTGAAGAGGAGCATTCAGAGGCTGTTCAACTGCATGGTTTAAATACTCTTTCTCAAATTTCACTGTGCTCACCATGAATTTATCGACTGATCAAACCCCGAGCCTTAATTACATAAAACAACAAATCTTTATGAAGATAAATTCAGCACTTCAGTATGTGAAGATGATCAGGAATGTCTTCATCATTTTCTAGAGATTTATTATCTTCTTTTTAAGTATCACATCAACTTCTTCAACATAAATTGTCCTTGTTAGTGCTTTGATCCCAGGAGCTGGGAGCAAGCCCAGCTCTGAGGCCAGGTAGTTAACAGAGCACTCGAAGGCTCGTGTTGGAAATCAGAAGAACAGGCTGTGTTTTATTGATTTGGTGGTGTCTAACATCGCTCACGATTGATCTGCCCTTCGTTAGACCAGGAGAAATTAGCAATGGCTTCATTATGGATCGGTGGCCTCCCAAGAGCTCATATTCCTCAGCAGATCTGTGATTTCTGTGGAGCTTTCAGAGGAGCCCAAGGTTGTCAATCACAGGAGAAGTTCACATTTATTTAAGTGATTACAGAGTGGGTTAACGTGGGAACCTGACTCCAGTTGGTTTTTCTCTTTGATTCTGGCGTGTTTCCCTCTCCAATTAACATGTTTCCCTTAGTTGCTTTTTTATAATTATCTGCCCTTGAAAAAGCGATGGCTTTGCTTATCCATTCTACTAAAAATACGCTTTAAAGGATCCTTTGGAGTCTCTAGGATTTGAATTTGAGCATCAGAAAAATTTCTGAGAGGTTACCCTGTGGTCTTGATGAACTTTCCAAGAAAAGATCCATACTTTGTGGTATTTATTTGTTGTAGAAGGGTCTTGCAGGCACAACCTTTGATGCAAAGCCTTTTAGGGTTTGTTTTCTGATAACAAAAGGAAGCACTGCTACATCATTTCACATTTCTCCTTCCCAATGTACTTCATAAAAGCCCAAACACTGGGAAATGACAAAATCCTTTGAAAAAGCCTGGATTGCTGCTGGCACTTTCTGTTTTGTTCCAGTGCAGCACCTTGGAGTAGTTCCCCTCTTCACTTCAGGCTGCTGCTCCATTTTCTGGGATCTGTTGGAAATAAAAAGTTGGGTTTTTTTCATTGTGATTCCTGTTACTATGGGGGTGGTGAATGGGGAACATAGTGGAGCTCAGAATTAAACTCAGTAAAAAGAATTGCCTTAACTAAAGCATGAGTTGCCCATCGGATTACAAATATCTTTTGAGGGTTCCTGATGGAAAATTTGAATGGATTGTGAAGCAGCCAGGGCAGAAAAAGGAATATTTCAGTGAATTAAATATAAGCACACCCAGGAACCACCAAGGAAGTGTTTCTGGACAGGTGATGTCTTCATCAGAGGAGAGTTGCACGTGCAGATGGTTAAAGAGATAAATTTTAACAGGAAAGTAGATCCGTGTGAGAAAAAATAAAGATTGTGAGTGCTGTATAATCTGGTGTAAGGCTCTAAACTTCCTCAGCTCTTACTAAACAAGTGTTTGGGGAGTTAGCTCAGCAAACCAGGCCAGGCTGTGAGGAGCTGTGGTTCCTTGGGAGAAGGGAAGGGCACGGAGCTGGGAATCACCAATATTGGCTGTCAGCGCTGCCCTCGTCCTGCTCAGGAGCAAACCGTGGCAATTCCAGCTCTGACACTCATTTCTCTGCATTCCTTCCCCCGTGTCCCTGGTTCTGTCCCCCCAGATCAGCCCCCTGAGGCCCCAGAGACCCAAGAGCCAGGTGCTGAACGTGATGTCCAGCGAGAGGCGTTTCTCCGTGTCGCCAGCACCGCCCAGCTCCCAGCTGACCCCACCCCCCATCACTCCTCGGACCAAACTCGCCTTCAGCATCCAGCCCAGTAAGTCTTCCCTGGGAAATAAATCCCCTTTTACTGTGGGGTTGTGTTTCCTGAGCGTTTCTTTACCACCCTGGTTTGAGTTTTGCCATCACCAGGGTATTTCTCGCACCAGGTACTCCTTAAACTCTTACCTTTGTCAACAAAACTGAAGTCAGTGTTTTATAAAAGCAAGCAAAGTTGTTGCACTGAAACAGTTTCTTTTCAAGTCATCATTAACAATTAATTAGGTGTAGAGTAACAGTCAAAAATTCATGTTGTACTTGGTCCTATATTGAGTGTTTTGGAGGATAAGGGCTTAAAAAGTGATATTTTTTTTGTAATTGTACGTTCAAAAAGCTTGTCTTTGATATGTTGGGAGTACAAGCCAGAAGGGAAAATAAAGGTCAGGCTTTTTGAAGTCGTTTTTGTTTGACGTTGACATCTATCACTCAGTTTTTCTGTAAAATATCATCTGTTTGCTTCAGTCTGCAGCAAATGCTATTGCAAAACTGGGTGTAATCCAACACCTCTTTCTTTCCCAGTGCTCTCTCCCAAAACCTGTTATTCAGAGTTTGCAGCTGCCAGCGTGTGACAAAAAAGCAAAAAAAGATCTTTTTGATGCATGGACCCAAATCCTGGTGCAGTGGTCAAGAGTTCAGTGTTAGTAAGGAGGAGAATAGATGATCAGTGTGAAGAAAAAAATCTTGTTCCATCAGGGTCACTGTTTTATTTACTGGTTTTAGTACTTTAAAACTTTTTTCTCTTTAAATAGCCAGACACCCAAAGCAAATATTTTGATTGCAATGAACTCATAACTCTCACCTTTCTTTACAATTTTAGAGCCAAAACTGCCAGGATGCTAAAACCTGGGAATACAGAGAAGTAGAGGATACATCCTCCTGCAAAAGATAGTTTTAATTGGATTTTTTGTTCATGTGTACATTTTATTAACACTTAATTTGATTTCTCTTTCAAAAAACTATCTGAAGTTACCAGGTATTCCTGAGAGCATTCATGTGCTGGAGATTGGTGGGTGTTATGTAAAATAGGATCAGCTTATTGCACTGGCCCAGAATCACTTGAGGAATTACAGTGACGAAATTTTTTAGGAATTCCAAGGATAAAGAAGTTCCTTCAGAGCACAAATTGGCTAAAAGCAGTTAATGGCTTGCTAAGCAATCCTGGCTGCTTGTTAGCTGGCACTTCAGGAGAAGGGAGTGTAAAATGTGATCATTAGGGTGAGATGATAAAAGAGTCCCTTCACTGATCTCGTGCCAGCTCCAAGATCTTCCCAGTGGAACATGTCCAGCAAGGAATAAATATTCCAGGCACACTTATCTGATGAACCACCTTGAATGATGGATATCATTGAATAGTGAGAGCACACCAGAAGTTTGGGGTAATTATTTGTATAGTGACCACGGTAGGGGGGTGTAGTTCAGCTGAGCAAATTAACACTGGGACAACACTGAAAATTCCTGAAGCTTTTGCTCAATACCTGTTTCTGCTGCAGGGTGGATGTTCCCTGGATTTCATGGAACCATTGGGAAGATCAGGGACTTGGGCAAATCCTTGTTTTTCACAGAATCCTGTTGTTGCACTGGGCAGTTGCCAGATGAACGCAGCCGCGTTGCCCGTGTGTTTCACGAGCTCTTCCCGTGGGTGGAAATGCTCTGCCCACATTTGCAGGGATTCTTTGCTGCCTTCATCAGGACGAGGTTGGGAAGGTGCTGCAGCAGGGTCTGCAGGAAATTCCAGCTGGAACAGGAGCTGGGGAATGTAGGGAAAGGGGGAGAAGCAGAGCAGGACACGACTGCATGGACAGTTGGGTTCCATCCAGGTTCTTCAAGCAGAGTTGCCTCCACACCTTGTTTCCTCTCCAGCTCTGCTGAAAACATTCCTCAAATCTTGCCTGAAAACCTGCCTTTCCATGGGTCTTTGTTAAAAGAAACAAAGGATTTGGGTTATTCCTAAAAAAGTGGGTCTCACCATCCTCTTGGGAGCACCTTGGCTTAGGTGAAGTTAGAAGTTTTATCATGGAAGAAGTTACATCCTGTTAGTTGAAAAAATATCACGTAGAATGCAGAGCTGAAGTGTTCAGGGCAGTTAAATTCACTTCATTTTTGGGAAATTGTGTGTTATTACACTCTCTCTCAGTTTCCCAAGGAATGTCTACAGAGAGGCCTGAAAACATGGCTTTTTTCTAGTAAATAGGGAAAGGTTTCTCTTTCCAAAGCAGGACTTGAGATTTTGCAAAAGCTCTAACTAAACACACTAAAGAAGACACCATTTCCCAAATATTTCCCTGTGTTATCCTAAACTGCATGAAAAAGCCAACCAAACAAATCCATAAATAGATATAGATAAGATACATAGATATAAAGATGAGTAGTTGTGGGTGAGATGTGCAGGACCTGTGCCAAGGAGTTGTTTTGTGACATTAAAGGTCTCAGATTCCTGAGCTCTTTAGGATGGGTGGGGAATTCATCCAGAATGGACAGGGAAGTTCACATTCCCATCAATATTTAGTTACCAATGCACAGCATGGTTTCCAGCTGCAGTTTCATTCCATGAGCTGAGCAGAAGGAGATTTCTCATGGAGATCCATAAAGGAAACTCTTAGGAATGTCTGGGGAATGGAGAAATCCTCTCTGGAGAAAAGGAAAGGTAAAAAACAAGAGGAATGGAAAAAGCGATGAGAAATTCAGGTCCTGGTGGAGAAACAACATTTTTCAGCCTAATGGAGAGGAAGCCACTGAAAATGTGAAGTCCCAGGATGGAAAATAACCTTTTGTCAGTGTGGTCCCGAGTTCAGGTGGAAGGATGAGGAGTAAAATTACAGTTTTCAGTGACAAATCAATAGAGCCACCTTAGAGTTAAATCTAAGAGTTGTGAGAGGCCATTTTAGAGAACAATAAAATCACACTTTTAATAAAATATTGATATGAACTTTGCAATAAAAACATCTGCATAAACAAGTCCTCTCTTGTTTCACAAATCACCCCAGTAAAATAAAATAGAAATCACCTTTTTTTTTTTCCTTTTCCTGAACAAAATTCCCTCATTTATAAAAACTCATTTCAGTTTCTTATCTCGTAGAGATCACAGTGGGTTTTATTTAAAAGGCTGAATTGAAATGAGTGTATTAAAATGACTGAATTACCCTGAAATACACTGTGGGGGGATTTCTCCCCAAAACCTATGTATCACTCAGGCCTCAATAAACTTTATTGTCCCTCAGGCTATTTGCCTCTCCAGCACATACCTGGGAGGATTTATCTGCTAAGAAAAGGGAATTTTCTAGCCAGCAAACAGGAATAATAAATGTTTGGTACTTTCTTGTGCGTGATTTTATTTACCTAACAACTAATGGCTGCTCATTTGTTATAGTTACCTGGAGCCTGAAAGTTTTGGAGAGAGATGTACTTAATTCCAGGCTTTCATTTGTGCATTTTATTAACAGGGAGCTTTTATTTTACCGGGAGAAAGTCAATAAAACTTAGCCAGATTATATTTTCTTCCTGCACTTAGCAAAACTTTTATTGTGTTTCAATGTACGAGGTGAGCTTGAAGCTGGGAAAAGAATATTTTCTAAGCTATGAAGATTTTGGTGGGAAACAGGAAGCAAAAATTATTTTTTATTAAAAATGGGGAGGCGTTCAAGTATTTTGAGGGCATTTTGAAATGAGCCCAGTGTGAGTCCAAGGCCAGGTTCAATGGGGCTTGGAGCAGCCTGGGGTAGTGGAAGGTGATCCTGCCCATGGACTGGATGATCCATGAGGTCCCTTCCAACTCAAACCATTCTGGAATTGCAGGATTCAGCTGGTGACAGAGTTAACCTGTCGCTGTTATCGCAAGGAGGGAGAGAGAAGGAACAGGGATTCAGTCCAGGAAGTAGAGAGAAGAAGCTTTTTATTTAATTATTTATCACCTCTTCTATACCTTAGTGCTCTGGCATGGTGTAAGGTCATTGGACCTCTGGTCACCCACCTGCCAGGGTGGTTGGTGCAATTCTACAACAGCCATTTCAAAATATTTCTCTAGTCAGAATCATAACAATCCTACAAACAACTGCAGGTGCAAAATAGTTTACAGAAAACCACAATATTGATTTGAATAGCTTGTATGGGAAAGACAGGGCTCCCATGAAATGTTACAGTCTCACAAAATACTGCAGAGAGCTGGAAAATTTCTCTGCTGAAAGCTTTTCAGCATGCACATTAACCCAGTGCTGGTTTTTGCAGATCTGGAGCTGAATGGGATGTCCAGCTCCGACATCCCCGACGTTCCCCCTCCTCTGCCCCTCAAAGGAAGCACGGCCGACTACGGGAACCTCATGGAAAGCCAGGACTTGATCAGCCCCACCACGTCCCCCCCTGCCCACCAACGGGTGAGTGCCCAGAGAATGATCCCTTGTGCTCTTTGCTTTGATCCCTGAGCCTTCCCAGGGAGGTGGAGCCCTGCTCCTGCATCCGTGGGCTGATCCAGAGGGCTCTGCGGTGTCGGGAATGGGAGGGAGCAGCGGCGCTCGCAGGGATGGACCGCAAGGGAAGTTGGATTCCTTCTGGTGAATTCCAAGCCAAACGTTGTCAGGTTGGCTGGGCAGGGAGCTTTAACCAACAGGATGTGCTCTGAGCAGAAATTGGGTTTGAAGCCCTTCAGTCCTGTGTCAGGGAAGGAAATAAAACATGAACCTGCCATCCTCCCTTCCTGGAGCTGCGCTCTGCCCACGTTCCACCACCACTCCCTTCCCTGAGCCAAACACACGTGTCCCCTTTGGGGCAAGGAGCTCAGAAACTCTCCATCACCAACAGGCTTTGCAGCTTCCTGAAGAAAATTCTCTTTTTCAGCTTTGTTTCCTGTAGCTGGAAGCTTTTAAAAATAATGTGGTCCTTTTCTTTAAAGCAGCGCTTTTGAATTGAAAAGGCACAAATACCTTTTATATTTTCTTTGTGGGCAAAGAAAATGCATTTAAAGGGGTGTGGGGGGTTCATCCTGGCTGGTAAGAAAGTCTCATGGGATGAGAGAAGGACAGGGAGAGATCCCTCACCACTCACCCTGAAAACAAGCTTGACTTTGGGGAATTAATTGAATTTATTGCCAGCCAAATCAGAGTAGGGCAGCGAGGCCCCACGAGGTCACAAGTTTTCTTTGACTTTGAAACATCGAACTTTGAGCTGCTTTGTGGAAAACTTGCCAGCAGAACTGATCCCTTTTTTGTTTGCAGAGGTGTCTTCCAGGATCCCTCTGAAGTTCAGCATTCCAGAGAAATTCTGTTGAGTAATTTGCTTTTCAGCAAATTTCATGGCGAGAGAAAGCATTTCTAATCTCAGCAGAGGAGGAGTCAGGCAGGAGCTTGGTCTGACTCTGGGAATAGTTGTTTAGCAGAGACTGTCCCAGTGCACAAATCCAGCTTTGCCATGGTTGAAATTGTGCCTTTGTTGCAGGAATTGAGGTTTTTTGAATTTTTTACCATTTCAGGCTGAATGGTAAAAAAACCAGGTATGGAAGTAACTTCAGGAGTTTGAATAGAGATATTCAAATCATGATGTTTTACTCTTTATTTACATATACTGAAAAATTCTCTATTCCCATCCTCTCTTCCATAGTTCCCCATGGCTGCCTCATTTTAGTCAATATTTTCACTTTTCCTCTCATTTCCATCAAACTTTACTGCACTTCTAACCTTATAACCCATTTCCCCAGCTTGTGTCTCAGGGGCCAGCTCTCATTTGTCCTGAATACAGACCTCTAAGTGGAAAATTACAGAATGTACAGCAGGGCTGCCAGGAGGTTTGTCTAAGGAATCCATCTTGGGGAAGAAAGCTGAGAAATTCACATTAGGATTCACATTTCTTCAACTCCTTCCTGCATAAGCTGCAGAGCAGTAAATTCATTTTGTGTGATACATTATAAGGTTTAGGCCGTGGTAGTAGCTCAGGATTGCTAAGGTGAGTTCAGTTTTTAGCTAAAAACGATCAGAAATAAAACCCTGGTAGCCAGGGGAGGTTTTTTCCTGCCTTGTGAGGCTTTTGGAAGGGGTTTCCAGTGTGGGGATAGATGTGTTTAGTTACTGTACAACTCCCAAGTGCCACGGGGGTGTGATTTTTGGAGCCCAGAGCTGGAGATAACTCAGGTCCCAGCCTGGGTGCTGCTGAGGCTGTGACCTTGTGCAGCTCCTGTACCTGCCACGAGCAGCGTTTCCACATCATTAAATGGGAGTTCATAAAAATAGTACCAATATGCTCCCGTGGTTTTTTTGCAAAGTTTTATTCAGCTCTTAATATTTTTGCTCTTTACAGTCCTGATTGCTCAGGCTCCTCTCATTTTTTTTACTGTGTTTTGTCACTGGAGGAGCAGACCCCATTTTTTACCACGCGCTGTTGAAGGGCATCAGGATTTCATAGCTCAGAAATGCAATCAGATACAAGCTACATCTTCTTACCTAACTGTCCAAAATTTTCTTCAGCATCTCTGTTTTTATAAGCTTTCTAAGATAATGGAATGTGGTTTCTCAAAGCCTGGCAGAAGGATCTAAAGCAGAGCTGTCCCAGAGCCCGATGTCCTGTGCAGGGCCAGGAGTGGGGCTCGCTGACCCTTGTGGGTCCCTTCCACCACAGCAGATTCTGTGATTCTCTATTAGGTTTAGAATTGATTTTGGAGAAGGTTTCTAATCTTATAACAATCCCTCTGTGCCTTTATTTCATCAGGCTGGTAGGAAGGAAGCTTTTAAAGAACATCCAGGAAATGAGTAGTGCTGGACATGAAAGATCAGATGGGTAAATTCTCATTGCTGCCGTGATTAAATCCCACTCCATAGTTTTAATGACTTATGTTTTGTGGGTCAAATAGCTCCATAATTCATAACTGGATAATTCTCTGCCTGGTAAGCTGATCATCTTTTAAATTACACTGCCTTTGTATCAGTGAAGAAAAATCAGTAAAACCTATTAGAGATAAGATTATCTGAGTAGCTTTTAAACTGGAAATATCTCCTCGTGTGAGGAATGATTGTGTTTTGCACTCTGGTTGTCTTGCAGTGGGTTATGAAAGCCAGGAAAAGTGCTGTAGTGAACTCAAAAGCAGGCAGCCAGAAAGGGATCAGATGCTCCAAGTCAAACTGCAGGCAGTAATGTCATTTATGAGACAGCAATCTCAGATATTCAGAGTCCAGTGTTACCTTGGTCTACCTGAAGTCTTTAATCCAGGTGATCACCTCATTATCATTTCCTGATTGTCCCTTACTCCTTGTTAACTCTGAGACCCCTGTAGATATTCTCTTGCTCCCTGTGATTTGTTCTGCTAAAAATGTCCTTAATAATATATGGGAACATAAAAAAAAATGAAATCTACGACTCCTGCAAGGATTATTATTACATCAAGGGATTCCTTTAGGCACTTATCATTCTTTATGGGTTCATCCTCACCCTTGCATACAAATCAGCCTCCTGCTTAGTATTCAGAGCAGGCAGGGAGCTCAAAGAAAATAGACAAAGGAGCACTCGGGTTGATAATGTTGGCTATAACACTTGCTAAGCATGGGGTAATGGTTGGGATGGGAACATCTCCATCAATCCAGCACAGGTGGAACGTGGAGACAGCTGAAGCCTGCAAGGAGCAGAACAGTCTTGGGTTGAGTCTCTGTTGTATGGGGATTATTCTGGCTGCTTGTTGGGACATAATGGGATAATATATTCAGATAAAACACACAGAAGGCAGAACTCGGGGGGGATTTTTCATGTGTTGCAATGCAGGTGCTGCAGTGCTGGAAATTCTCTCTTGTATCAGCTTGGCAGCGAGCGAAAAATGACCTGAAAGGCTTCAGGAAATGCGTTGGCCTCGTGTGGACAGGGACAGAGAGGCTGGAAATGCAGCTGGAGCTGTGGAGGAGCAGGGAATTGGGGAGCACAACTTCAGGGGTTGCAGCCTAGAGCTCCTCTCTGATCTCTGCTTGCTGGGACCAGGAACAGGAGCCAGGGAAGGGCTGGAGCTGTGTCAGGGAGGGTTGGGGTGGATATCAGGGAAAGGTTCTGCCCCCAGAGGGTGCTGGGCACTGCAGCAAGGACAGGTAAGGCTGTGCCACAGAGTCTGGTGAGACTCCAATGGATGATGTATGAACTGGGGGCTAAGCAGTCATTTTCCATCAGGTACCTGCTGGATTTTCCACAGAACTTTGCTCCCTGGGTCAAACAGCCAATTAGCTTAAACTGTCTGTAATTTAGCTCGCATTAGTGGGGCTGGGCTGTTCTCCCTGCTGGCTCTTTCACAATCAGTGTTATTCTGCCAGAGCCTCACACTCACATGGTATTTTTCACTGCAGATACTCAATAAGCAAGTTGTTGTCAGGCATCTCAGCTCCGTGCTGAAGGAACAACTCAGTGTCTGAAAGCGTTTTCACAGTCCTGGGTAGCTGATGGTCTATTTACATCCCATTTCTCCTGCTCCTGACCTAATTAGATCCCTTCATCCTTCCAACCAAAGGGCTTCTCACTGGACCTCCAGAGCTCCTCATATCGATGACCACTGAATTTCAAAGACAAAGAGTTCCTTGCACAGGAAGAAATCCCGTGCACTGCCACAAGGACCATTTTGGAGAATCAAATTCTGTTTGATTTTTTTTTTTTTTTTTTTTGGGTAGTTGTTTCTTTTAACAATATTCTCTGAATGAAAAACAACTCGTCTCTCATTTTGCTGCTTCAGAGTAGCAGGGAAAAAAATTGCATTTTCTCATCTTCTGTAATTGATTTTTACTCCATCCTGAACACGCCTGGTGTGGTGCAGTTTATGTCTCTCTGTAAGAGAGCACAGACAAATGTTTTTAAACTTGATTCTTTTCTGTATCAGGGAAAGAGAGAAAAAAAAAAACCAGCAAACAAATGGGAGCAATTTCATGTCTGAAGCAGAAGGAACAGATTGTTTCTGTGTTGCAGATGTGCCTTTTACATAAGGTTTCTGCTTCCCCTGAGGTACCCGTGAGTCAAGGATTCTGCCCAAAATAGGTTGGGATGTGAGGCAGCAGCCTCTGTCAGTTTGTCAGGAAGGAAAGGGAAGAGTCAGGTTCACAATTAACCACCGAGACAGAAACATGAACCTGGCAAAGAGAGTCTTAATTAAATATCAAATCAAGGCAAACTCTATTTTTATTGCAAAGTTTCTAAGGGGAAGCGCAGCAAAAATGAACTTTGTAAGGCTGATGGTGATTTTTGTGAGAGTGGTGTTAAAGGGAGGAGGGAAGTGTGCTGGAATTTCTTCTGTCCTGGGATGAAAGGAAGGACGGATGAGCCCTGGGAGCGATGGTTTGGAGCTGCACCAGCTCCATAATGGAATGTTTTGTCTTGCTAAACTCCCAACAACGTCGCCCCGACCAGCATCACACATCCTACTTAATATATTCATTGGGAGCTTATTATATAAATGAACATGTGCTAAATTTATCCGACTTTCTAATGGAAATTGTAAATTCAATTATAATAATTATCTACCTATCTCTGCTATTTCTTTCTGCCTAATTTGCTTGCAGAATCTGAGCTCGGGTAGGTTTTGAGCTTGTTATTTATAGCATATATATTTAGCTTCTTCTCATTGTATTTGCATTGTCTCTGCTCTTCAGAACCAGGTTTTCAGGGCTGATTTGATTGTTCTCTGATCAATATGAAGGGGCTCATTTGGTTGAGAAATGCCTTTGATCTAATTGAATTGAGAATTATTGCCAATAGAGTGTTATTTAAATTCAAAATGGATTTGCACAAATGATGCTATCAGCAGAGTTGGGTTGTTTTTGGTTTTTTTTTTTTTCCTGGTGATGAATATGAAGTTAAAGAGAGCAAAGCAGAGAGGAAAGTTTTGTATTTTGTGGTGTGTTTTTGGGGGACACGTGGTTTATGGAGTTGGGAAGGGAACATCAGCTCCATGAGGAGATGTTGGGTGTTCTGCTGATCACCAGCATTTCCCAGAGCTTTCCCAGAGCCCCTGCCTGGATACAGGACTGGAACTGAGCAAGTTTTCAAAGATTTTGGGATCTTCAAATCACAACTGACACTTGTTCAGGTGCCTTAGCAGGGATTCAGGAGTTGGCATGCCAAGTTCAGAAGGGGATTTGCTCAGGTAGAGGAAATATTTGATGGTTCTGGCTGTAACACTTCAGAGGCAGATCAGCAGTGGCATTTTAATTAAAAACCAAACAGAATTTTCACTTTTGCATGTACTAAAAAATTAAATTCTTATTTTATCTGCTTTCATATTAATCTGTTGACCTTTCTGACTCAGAGATCATCGTGTCCCACTGGAGGTCAGGAACAAGCAGTGCCCGTTTGGAGCCTGCTGTGGGAAATGGTGGAATCATTTCTGTTGGGAAAGGCCACTAAAATCATGGAGTCCAGCGTTCCCCCAGCACTGCCAAGGCCACCCCTGACCCTGTCCCCAGTGCCAGCTGTGGGTGCCTCTTTCCCCAGGCAGGCAGGGAAGTGCAGCTTCCCAGACCTGGCTCCGGTGCCTGGCATTTGGTTCAGAGATTCTCATTCAGCTGCAGATCAAACCCAGTGGATTTCCAAGGTGCCAGAGAGCATTCTGCAGCCAAGGAGGAAGGTGGGAGCAGGCAGAAAGAGCAGAGGTGGTGCTGGAGAGGCTGGGAAATGGAGAGTGGATGGAGCAGGATGCAGAGACAAGCTCAGGGCATGGCTCACCTGGTGGCAGTTTGGGATCCCTCTTCCTTTGCCATGGCAGAGAGTCAGGAGGAATGAAGGAAGATGTAAAACAGATTGGAAAGTGGTGCTGTCCAGGTAGGATGCAAGAAAGAGATTCCAGCAAAAATCCAGCTTTCCTGGCTCAGCCAGTTTGCATTGTTACCTTTCTCCTTAGTCTGTGATCAGTAAAAGTGTCTGGTGAAAGCTCTGGGTTTGTAAATCCATGCTGGCTTCAAACCTGCTTGGGAGAGGTGTTCAGTTACCTTAAAGGTTGTTTTTCCTTCTGCTCTTACTCATCTCTGAAGTAATCTCCCAGTCATGAGACTGCAGGAGCATCAGGAGCTGCTCTGAGCAGAGGAGAGACTGAGATGTCCTGGCATCACCCTGAGCCTCTCTTCCTTTTGGGACAGCGTCCTTGGATAGCTTTTCAAAGGCCCAGTTTTGTTTCTGTGCACTTCCATGGGGTTTCTCGGCTGTTTCAACACCAGGATCTTCCTGATCCTGACAAAGCATCAGTAATTTTGTCCAGCACTGAGGCATTGCAGGTGCTGGGGCTGTTCTTGCAGAGGTGACCAAGGGATTTGGGCAGAGCTGGTGCTCGTCAGGCCGTGCCTGTGTGGAGCCAGCAGCTGGTGCTGGGCTGGAACAGACAAAGGCACTGGGAAAGCATCATTGGCCTTGGAGGAAAACAAAAGGCCCTGACTGGGGAGAGGGGGAGAATCTTAGGGAAAAACAAAGCCAAAGCAGCGCTGATGAGCTGTGACACTGCAGCACAGCCTCTGGGAAACCTGCCTGCAAACTGCTGTGCTCTCCAGCTCCTCCTGCAACAGATTTTAGCATTTATGTGTTTCAACATTAGGGGAGAAAAAAGTCTTCATTTCCATAATGGCTTTTTAAATTTGTCCAATTAGCTGGTGATTCTAACTGGGGATGCTCTTCTGTTGTGAGATACAGTAAAGTGATTTAAAATATGTATTTGAATATTTTAACATTTGAGTATATTTGAACATCCTACATCTCTGTTTGGAGTATTTTAATTATAACTCTTGTGTGTAATAGTAAATTGCAAGTTACTTATCTCCCTAACTAGTTTTAAATGGTTTCTTTTTTGGTTTTTTGTTTAATATTTCTGTTCTAACTGTGCAAAATCCAAAACATAATGGAAAAGCAATGAAGCCATTGCTTCAGCTTGGTTTTTAAGCTCTGAGTGCCTAGAGGCTGAGGGCAATCGATACAGACCGAGAAATCAATATCCTATCATGATATAAAGTGGGGAATTATAAACTTCTTCCAGTGCTTTCAAAAGATTTTTCCTGAAATATTGAGCTAATTAATCCTGAACTCTTGAGAGATTTTTTTTTTTTTTCATTGTCAAAAGTAAAAGTTATATTTAAAAGTAATGGCTGAGAGCGTTTGGCATTCACAGCAAATTCTGCAGGGAGAGGTTTTTGTGAGGCTCCAGACTTACCTGCTGCCTCTTGCAGTTGTGAAAGACACAGAAAATGTTCCAGAATTCCATTCTTTCCTACCATGACCTGCCCAATTTGGTTTCTTCCAGCACCTGCCTCCTCCACTCCCCAGCAAGACCCCGCCGCCGCCGCCTCCCAAGACGACGCGGAAGCAAACGTCTGTTGACTCTGGGATTGTCCAGTGAAGAAGGAAGCGGGTTTTGTTCCAAAGATAAAGCTGTAACAATTCATTTCCCTAAGTATTTTATGGTCTGTAATGTTTACCTCATTCAGGTGTGCAGTATCTAACATTTAGTGCAATGACTCTAACTCCGTAAGAAATCCATTTCTAGCCACGTGTCGGACCCAACACTACACCCCCCCCCTCGTTTTGGGGTCGTTCCCTCCCATAACTTGAAAGAAATCTGGATTTCTACTTGAGACTGGGAGCTCCATCAACTGACAGAACCCTCTTCCTAAACCTTCTCCCTGCTTCTGGAGAACGCCAGGCACAGAGCTAAACGCGGAGATTAAAATGAGAGCTGGAAATTTTGTACCTAAAGGTTTTTGGGTACCTCTGGAGTTTCAAATGAGCAGAGTTTTTGTATCTGATCTCAGTGTATATAGGAATCATTGACAATATTCACGTGGAATTCAGGGCAGGAGGAGGTTTCCCAGTGAGGTGAAGCTGCTGTAGGATTTCCCTGAATAACAGGGATTTTAGCCCAGGGTTAAAAATCAGACACCACTGATTTGTGAAATTGGTCTGTGTTACAAATAACCTGATTGCAGTGAGCAAAGTGGGGATTTGGGGCTGTTTTGGCCACAGTGACCACGGAGCCATCGAGTTTAAAACCTCTGGTGAGAGGAGGAGAAGTGCCAGCAAAACCTCTGCTCTGGCCATGAGGCTGCTCAGGGAATTTGTAAGGTCCCCTGGGAAAATGTTTCTGCAGGTGCTGGGGTCCATCAGTGCTGGTCCCTTTTTAAACATCACCTCCTGAGGGCACAGGAGCAGCAATTCCCAAATGTTGGCAGTCAAATGGATGAGGCAGAGCTGGCTTGGGTGAACAGGGATCTCCTCTTGGATAGCTGGTGGAAAAGGAAGGTGTGTGCCAATGGAAGCAAGGTCAGGGGCCATGGCAACAACACAGAGATGCTGCTCCCCACTGCAGGGAGAAAATTCACGTGATCAGGGCTCAGCTGGGGTTGGAGCTGCCAGAACTGTGGGGGGACAAAAAGAGGTTTTTCAAATACATTCATGACAAAAAGCAGGGCAAAAATAACATCAGCCCATGCCAGGGTGGGATGGACACCTCACAAACAGGGACAGGGACAAGGCAGAGGCGTTGAACACATCCTTTGGCTCAGCCTTCAACGTGGCTCACAGACCAAGGGGGTCCCAGTGCCCTGAGCTGCAGGACCCTGACTGGGACAATGATCAACTCCCAGTCAGCCTGAAACTGCAGCATCTGCAGCCCCAGCTGAATCCCTGCAGATCTCTGGGCCCTGGTGGGATTTATCCAAGAATCCTCAAAGAGCTGCTGGTGTCATCACAAAACCCCCCTTGATGGTTTTTGAGCAGTCTCAGGAATCCAGAGAGGTCCCAGCTGACTGGAAGCTAAGGAATATTGTCCTGATTTTCAAGAAGGGCAAGAAGGAGGACCCTGGAAACTACAGGCCCAGTAAAATCATGGAAATGATTGTTCTGGGAGGTGCTGGAAAACACCTGGAGGACAGTGCAGTCATCAGTCCCAGCCAGCACGGGTCGGTGAGGGGACAGTCCTGCTTGTGGAGCCTGCTCTCCTTCCACAGCAGGGTAGCCCAGCTGGCTGACCCAGGAAAGCCAGCAGAAGGAATCTTTCTGGACTTCAGCACAGCTTTTGATACTGTCTCCTGTGGGCTCCTTCTGGACAAAATGTCCATCCTACAGCTGGAGAAACACTTCACGGGCTGGGTGAGCAGCTGGCTCAGGGGTCGGGCACAGAGGGTGGCAGTGACCGGGGTGACACCAGGCTGGGACCAGTCACGGTGTGAGTAAGGGATTAAACTGTTAGGGAGTGTCCAGAGGAGGCCACGAGGATGGGGAAGGGCCTCGAGGGGAAGCCGTGGGAGGAGGAGCTGAGGGCACTTGGAGTGTCCAGCTGGAGGAGAGGAGACTGAGGCCAGACCTCGCTGGGTCAGCAGCATCCTCCTGAGGGGAGAGCAGGGGCAGGAACCGAACTCTTCATTGTCATAACTGGGGACAGGACCCAGGGAAGGGCTGGAGCTGTGCCAGGGAGGGTCAGGCTGGCTATCAGGGAAAGGTTCTTCCCCCAGAGGGTGCTGGGCACTGCCCAGGCTCCCCAGGGAATGGGCACGGCCCCACAGAGCTCCAGGAGCGTTTGGGCAGCGCTGCCAGGGATGCACAGGGTGGGGTTGTTGGGGGGTCTGTCCAGGGCCAGGGGCTGGACTGAAGATCCTGATGGGTCCCTCCCACCTCAGGATAATCTGTGATTAATGGGCTTTTTTGTAAAATCAGCCTTTGGTGCTCAGCCACTGCCACTTCCATTCACTTGGGTCTCCTGGGTGTCCACGAGGGGGAAAACAAGGAAGCCTTGGAGCTGCCAACGGCACGAGGGTGTGGGAGAGGAAAGAGCAGGCAGGGAGGAGACTCCTGGTCATTCTGAACCTAAATGTTGAGTACAGGAATGGGAAGAGCTTTTTCCTTTCTTTTTTTTGTGTAATATTTCATGTTGGATTAGGATGAACTGAGCGGAATCACTTTGTCCTTGTGCCATCATTCTGTACAGTGTTTGTATATATGATGGTTTCTAGAATGTTTTAATTTTTATGGTGCCTGCTTTTCATGTAATAATTAATGTGCCTGCGAAGAATGCTTTATGTATTCTTAATTTCCTAATTGCTGAAAGTGTAAAGAAAAAAACAAAAAGCATTTTTTTTTTCCAGATATTAAGCTCTGAGAAATATCAGACTGATGGGATGGGGTTTTGGGAGGGAGGAAGGAAACTAACTTTATATTCTAGTGGTTTTTTTATTGTCATCACACTTTTGGGTTTTTTTATTATCTACAATCTTTTTACTCTTACAGTAGATTGTTTTTAAATATACCACTGACTCCAAAAAATAAACTGTTACTTTAAAAGCTTGTCTGAGAAAATGAATACATTCCCTGGGTATTTTTGATCCTTACTGCAGAAGTTTGGGAACTGCTGCACTCTGCAGAGGGCTGTGTATACGCTTTCTTTTTTTCAGGACAGTTTGTGGGGTGAACTCATGAGAAAACTGAAATCTTTTATTGTGCTGTCGTGGTTGTCCCTGCAGGCTGGAGCTAAAACACACAGCAGCACTGAGAACAGCCATCCCTGTGTGCTGTCCATGCCCATAATGATGGCTTGGGTGTCTCTAAGTGAATGCTTCAGAAAACAGATGAGTTTTATGTCACATTTTCCACCTCAGGTACCTGCTACACGATGCAAGTTCCAAGCAGAAGTGACTTTACACAGCAGTAAAACAGCACTGCTGTTACAAAGGCAGAAAAATTGCCCTTCTCACAAAAAGTGGCTCCAGTGGTCAATTATACATTCTCATATTTTTGCCTTAAACCATGGTGTCACTTTGGGTCAAACACACTTTTCCTTGCTGTGAAATCAGCTCCCAGAGTGCCTCAGAATTTGCTGCTGGATCCCATCCTGCAAGTCCCTGTTTGTTTTGTTAAAATAATCTCTGCTCAAGAGGAGCAGTCAGAGAAGGATTCTTGGCTGCAGTCAATCAGATATCCATAGTCAATCAATAATGTGCTACAACTTTAATTCCATAAGTCTTTTATTTAACTGAGAACTGCTTTAGAGGCTGCTCTTGCTGCTGCCAGGGAGCTCCTGCTGGGATGCTGGGGGAGTTTTCCTCTTTTCTCTTCCATTTGCTTCCTAAAGGATGGGCAGAGCTTTCCCACCGACCTTTCAGTGGATGCCTGTAAATTGTATTTCTGATAATGGGTTTGTTTTCACACGTCCTTAGCAAATTCCTGTGCTCATGCAAGTGTTGTAACTCGGCCCTTCGAGACTCCTCAGACAAGAGCTGCACTTCCAAGTGGGTCTCACAGCACAAACTCCAAATCCCATCTGTGTGTGTGCTTTACAAATACACAAGCTGAGCCTGGGAATTGAAAATCAGGCTCTCAGATCCGAATTGTCAGTGCTTTTACAGTCTGACAGCTCCTAGGCTGTGACTCGTGTAGAATGAATCGATGCCCTCCTCAAAGCGTGCTAAAAACACACCTCAGCGAAGCCAGCAGCTGATTCCTTACAGGCAGCGAACAATCCCGGGAAAGCTGCTATTTCCCATGGTTTGCCCTCTTCCTTTGCACTCCAGTTGGGAGCCAGAGCATCCCTGAGCCGTGGGAATTCCTTGTCACGTTGTTTGTGACACAGCTGAGCTCTTACAGAAGAGCTCATTGTGAAACAAAACAGAGCAAGGAGCTGATTTGACTTTAACCACTGGCGGGATCTCCTGGCTCTTCCCTCTGCCCCCTTTCCGTGGGAATTCATCCCTAAATGGCTCCAAGGAGTCTTTTGCTTTCCCCACCCCATGCCCTGAGCTGCCTGTGGAGAAGGTGAGATTGGGATCACCTGGTTTGTTCATCACCTCTTCATCTCCCTGGTGCCTCCACGCCCAAAGGCCCCGCTCAGACTTCATTCAGATCAGCATTTCTGCTTGCAAAGGCGACCCATCCATCTCCTCCACAGCAGAGCTTGGCCAGGGAACGGGCAGGACCCACAGGGGCCAGGTTTTCACCATGTGGGACAAGTCAGGGATTAACCTCCCCCAAGGGCTGTCCCTCTGCTCACACCTGAGACCAGCGCCACGGGGCTCTGTGACACAAATTTCCCTGAAGGAAGCAATTCCGAGGGGTCACGTTCCTGGATAGTGGGAAAAAACCCAGAATTTCAGTGGCCAATAATTGTCACTTCTTAAAAAGCAGCTTGAATTCACTTAGTGAAAGTTATTTCACAGTGCCAGGATAAAAAGGAGAAGCCCTTAATTCCATTTCCCTGGGTCCCAGCGTGGGAGGGAGGGTGGATTTTACAGGTGGATTTTACAGGTGCACAGATCAGCCCCACACAGAACCACCCAAGGTTTGTCAGGTGGGGGTTGTTTGATTTTTAATCACATTTATTTTTCACCGGGAAGCTCAACACAAAGGTCACTCCTGAAGCTGGTTCCTGTAATTGACATTTATGATTACTGAGATGTCTCCCACGGCACCACAGATTCTGAGGGTAAAAGTGTCTTTAAATTCAGTTTTGTCTTAACGTAGGCATTTTTCTTTACCTT
Organism: Aleadryas rufinucha; assembly: GCA_013397815.1. Taxonomy (NCBI): domain Eukaryota; kingdom Metazoa; phylum Chordata; class Aves; order Passeriformes; genus Aleadryas; species Aleadryas rufinucha. The sequence goes on from VZTH01000299.1 coordinate 99,519, forward strand.
GACTGGAGTTCTGTGTGACTTTAGGGAGGAAAAGGATGAAAAGTTTGCAGTGAAAATGTATTTATTTATGATACATGAATAGAGATTCATGTGAGTGTGGGTACAGCTGTGTATTCATGCTCATGCATCGAACACATGCATCAAACACACATTTTAATGTGATTTATCTCACTTCTCTGGCTGATTGTGGTCTCCACCTTCTTGCTTCGTGTTAAACATTTTCCCTGTCAATTCTTGTGGCTTTTTTGGGGACCATCCCGTGCCAGAAGGTTGGTGTGGTGTGAGGCCAGGCTGTGGCTGCATCCCCTGCACAAACCAGGTCAGGCTTTTCCCCTTTCCATCCACACCTTGCCCTGGGATAAATCAATCAATTGGAGCATGGGCAGAGATTCCCCCATGGAAAACAGACCGAGCACCTGAGTGATGGGGAGCACTGAAATTCAGGGTTTTCCCCTGTCCTCAGTTTTTAGCAGTAATGGGAAGAGTGAGCTCCAGCTGTGCTGACATCTCCATTTCCTCTCGTTCTCCTTTTGTGCTTTCCATGGCTCTAAACTGAATTTCAGGCTTGCAATTTCCATCTTCTTGGGGATGCAGAAACGTGGGGACCAGTACAAACACTTGGTTATTGTTATGGGGTCTCTCCAGCTGCCCTCCAGTGAGGCTATTTATAGGATTTTTAATTTCCCTTGGGTTTTTTTTTTCCTATGTATTCTGCAGACATGAATAATTACTGTAAATTGTGCTTCTCTACTGAGTGACACTTTTATTTTTCATTTCCAGTGTGTGTGTGGCATTGTGTTCCAGCACTTCAGTGGGAAGTGGCTGAATTAAATCACTCATTTCCCACCTAAGGAAGGTGGCTGTGGGCTGCAGCGCTGGGGACACGTCCTGACCCCCTTGGGATGGTGTTGAGATGCCAATATTGAGAGATTCCTCTGCCCAGATTAAGGTGCACAGGAGACCATGTGCTGGAGTCACTCATTCTGCTTTTATTTAACAGGAAATGTGAGGTAGAGAGGAGAAAGAAATAGAAAAGAGAGGAGAGAGATGAAGCAGAAGATATTTATCATCAGCATTTGTGGGAAACCTTACAAGGAGCAAGCATGAACAACCCCAAATGTGGCAGTGCTTCCTATCAAGGCATTTTTGGTGTGTTCTCCTGTTGCTGGCTGCTCTTCCCAATTTTATTCCATTCTCCTGTGGCTGTGCTTGCATTCCCTCAGCGCTGCAATCCCCATTTGAGTTTCCTCTCTCCATCCTTCCTACGAGCGACGCCGAATCGCCGCGCTGCCGGCGCAAAACGAGCTGCAGAACCTTCCTGGAGTACAAAAAGAACCCCTGAGCAGGATGTGGAGCGAGCAGTGGGGATGAGGAGGGACCCAGGCACCGCTCCAGGGCAGTGTGACACGTTCCACGTGGGATCGCAGCGACTCGCCGCGCGTGGAGCGGCCGCAGAGGTGAAACGGCCCCGGCAGCTCCAGCCCGGGCAAAGCATCTCTTAGCTCAGCGTGAATTGTGCAGCTCAAACTGAGACATTGAGTCTCTTTGCAACATTTAAAATAAGTCTCTCTCAAGTATTTGGATTAAGTTTTTCTTAAACATTTAAACATTAAGAATTTAGCTAAAAGAGTAGTTAGAATAGGAAGCAAACACAGCTGAATCTAAACAATGAAATTGATGATTAAGGNCAGGATGAACGCTGGTTTGGGGAGCGTGTTCCTGCAGCAGGAGAAGGAGGCATTGCAGAGGGCAGGAGGCTGGGTTAAGCTGTAATTATTGTTTCTCTGGATATCAGATGTGTTTGCCCGCGTTTAATTGCGCGAGCTCCAAAGCTCCCCGAAAAAGAACCCAAAGAAATCGACCATAAATTACAAAATTTTCAAAGTAAAATGCCTTCTTTTAAAAGATGAGGCACTTATTACCTACTGGTGTTACAGGAGGCCTGTCCTGAGATTTTTTTTTTACATTTTATTGAGATCTGGTTGTCAATAATATTCAGTTTACTGGCTATAAACTTCCTTCTGTGAGTTTATTGCTGTGTGCAGTTGGCAAATAGATTTGTTGTTGCTTTTTTTCCAAGCAGCCCGTTATTAAGTTGCTCCTCAGAGGCAAAGAATAGAAAAAAAAAATAGAAATAATGGGATTTTTAAAGAAGTTTGTGTCTTTGCTGACTCTCTGGTCCCTGTGGAGGTGGGCAGAGATCTGTGGGAGGTTCCATCTTGCTTTTGTGTGGGATCAGCCTTCCCTGTGGAGTGTTGGAGCAGGGAATGTAAGTGCATGTGCAAACACAAAAACCCCTGGGGAGAGACAGGGAGTTTCTGAGCCTCCCATCAGAAGGACCAGGAGAGAAATCAGTGTTTGGTCTGGTCTCAGCTGCTCCGTGGGCTCCGGGCTCAGTGGCACAAAAGTGACTTTGGAAAAAGAAATTCCTTTTCTCTGGTGTGAGGTTTTCTGGGACAGGGTGTCTGTGTAAGGTCAGGAGCAGAAATCGTGGCTTAGGTTAGGCCTGGTCTCTTTCAGACCTGGAAAATGGGAAATTGTGGTTGGATTGATGGCAGGAACAGGGCTGGAGCCAGGCTGGGAGAGCGGGGGGGCTCACCTGGAGAGGAGAAGGCTCCAGGGAGAGCTCAGAGCCCCTGCCAGCGCCTAAAGGGGCTCCAGGAGAGCTGGAGAGGGACTGGGGACAAGGCATGGAGGGACAGGACACAGGGAATGGCTTTAAGCTGAAAGTGGGGAGATTTAGATGGGATATTGGGAAGGAATTGTTCCCTGGGAGGGTGGGGAGGAGCTGGGATGGAATTCCCAGAGAAGCTGTGGCTGCCCCTGGATCCCTGGCAGTGCCCAAGGCCAGGCTGGACATTGGGGCTTGGAGCAGCCTGGGACAGTGGAAGGTGTCCCTGCCATGGCAGGGGTGGCACTGGATGGGCTTTGAGGTCCCTCCAACCCAAACCACTCTGGGATTCTGGGATTCCATGGATTTCTCTCCCACGCACTCGGTGCCTCCGAGGCTGTCCCAGGGCAGCTGCAGGACGAGTGCCAGCTCCGTGTCCATGGGGACAGGCTGATCCCAGGGTGGGCACCTGTCCCTGGCACATCCCTGGCGGGAGGGGGACGCTCTGTGCCAGGCTCTGTGCCAAGCTCTGTGCCGGGATTACCTAACACGGAGTTACCCGAGCTCAGCACAGACACTTTCCCTTCCTGCAGGCCATTGTAGAACCACTAAAAACCGCCCCAAATTCTCAGCAAGGAGCTCCTTTCTCTGCAGAGCTCCTCGTTCCTGCTGCCAGGAACATGCAGGGAGCATTAAGTGGTGGATGAGCCGATTGGAAGTGACCAGTGACCGCAAAGGCCGGCTGGGAGCGGGAGCCCGGCTCCCCCTGCCCTGCACACACCGACAGCTGCGTTTAGGATGGGCTTTGTGTTCCTCCTCTTCCTCCTGCCCTTCCCTCCGTGGTTTCTGTTATTTAATAAGGGAAAAGTTCTGAAAGGGGACAGCAGGAATGTGTGGTCCATGAAGATGAGGGTGAGCAGTTTTCACCCACCCCTGGTGTCCTGTGGGTGCATGGGGATGGTTTTCAACAGGAAAAAGAGGAATGAGTTTAAGCTGAAGGAGGGGAGATTTAGATGGGATATTGGGAAGGAATTGTTCCCTGGGAGAGTGGGGAGGCCCTGGCACAGGGTGCCCAGAGAAGCTGTGGCTGCCCCTGGATCCCTGGAAGTGTCCAAGGCCAGGTTGGAGCAGCCTGGGACAGTGGAAGGTGTCCCTGCCCATGGTGGGGGGTGGGATGGGATCAGCTTTCGGATCCCTTTCCATCCAAACCGTTCCATGATGCTCTGTTTGGAATTCCAAGGGATGAGCTGCCTGTGCCTGGCACTGCCCTGGCTGCTGTGCTGAGCCACCCATCATCCCCATGGGCCCCTGAACTCACAGCCTGGAGCCTTCATCCAATTTGGGAATGGCACCTCCCAGCTTGGACACCCCCCAGAAGCCAGGGGGGCTCTCCCAAGGGAGATGTAGGGCTGGAGGAAATTTTTCTTCCTGTTAAAAATTGGTACAGCTGGGGAGGAGGGGTTCAGGGGAACCTCAGACCTCATGGAAGGGGTTTTGTGATCCAGCCAAGGATTTGGGCAGGTATCAAATGATCCCTGTGCTCCATCCTGCTGGCAATCATAAATCAGTGAGCCCATTACGTTGGATTTTCACTCCAAGAAAAATGAAAAGGAGGGACGCCAAGCGCTCCCCTATTTTCCCAGATAATTTACCTGTGGCCGAGCTGGGAAATGAGAGGTGCTTGGCATTCCTCTTCTCCCTTAAAACAAAATGATGGAGCAGGGGAAGGCACCTTCAGGCAAGAGCAGAGCTGGTGGGAAAACAAAGTGGAGCCCGTGCTGCTGTTGTGTTTGCTGAGGGATCAGGGGGTGTTTGGCAGCTCCCTGAGTCCTGAAGCTGGGAAGGGTGGAAAAAGGGGGAATTGGGAGAGAAAGGCTGGAATTAAGGGTAGCAGAAAGAGCTGAAAAATGCATCCCTATTTCCTAACCTCTGGACACCTCAGAGCCCCTTCCAGTGCCTAAAGGGGCTCCAGGAGAGCTGGAGAGGGACTGGGGACAAGGGATGGAGGGACAGGACACAGGGAATGGCTTCCCAGTGCCAGAGGGCAGGGATGGATGGGATATTGGGATATCCTGGATGGGGAAGCGAAATGTTGTTTGAGGTCAGCATTTTCTACATAATATTCCCCTAAAAACCAATGGTTTCATCTCTTCTCTCTGCTCAGTCTCACACCTAAAAGGGAAATGGGAGCTGAACTTTTAAAGGTGCCCTGAAATTGGTGTTTTGGCAGCTGAGCCTTGCATTATTATACTCAAGGTTACATGGGACTCACTGGCCTTGGTGGGTTTTGCTTCATCTAAACCAGCCCAAAAAAGAAACAATCTGAGGTGTTTGGATTTTGACCATGGCAGAGCTGTGCTTATCTTCCATATGGCCAAAAAAATCTGAATGTGTATAAATAGTGCCGTTTCAGTCCTCTGGGAAACACCTCAGGGATCTTCCAGCTTCATCCTTCTCCCTTTTACATCATCCTGCTCGGTGCCTGACGGAACCCTGCTCCTCAAACCTCCCTGAAACCAGCTGGATGCAGCACAATCCCCCTGGATGTGCATGGGAAGAGCTTGGCCTCCTGAACTGAGTATTTTATAATTCCTACAGCTGTGCTTTAGTGCAGGTTTGGGTTGGGTTTGTTCAAAAACCCTACAAGGGGGTTTAAAGCTTTGTTGTCTGGTTCCCAAGTGGGAAGGATTCAGGGAAAGGGCCACACGTAAAGCTGTGGGACATTCAGCCCTTTGAAAAGCAGGTTCTCTCCTTAATTGATCCCATGCTCCCCCAAAATCCCTGGATTTGGGCAGGAGCTCCCAGGGAAGGAGAACATCCCAGCCCTGAGCTGAGGACTGAGTTACTGGGGGGATAATTGAAGATGGCACCTCCATTCTCTCCAGCTGCACATCCTGCTCCCTGCTCTCCATGGGATCTCTTGTTCCCATGGCTTTCCAGGACTTTTCCTGTCTCTTTCCAGCTGAATCAAGGCTTGGAGTCCCATCAGCCCTTGAATCTCCCTGCAGAGCTCTCCACCTACCTGAGGGGTTGAAGGAACACGCAAGGAAGGCAGATTTCAGTGTTTTTTCACCTAAATGGGTTTGATTTTATCATCCTCAGTGGCCTCACTTCCCAAATCATCCCTCTTACCAGGCGCTGGTGGGAGAAACGGGATTCAGCCATTCAGGGGAAAACTCTGGGGTGGGAATATTTTGGGGTTTGTTCAAAGCATTCAACCATTTCCCTTGATTTAGGGATTTGTTTGATGCAACCCTGCCAAAAGTGCAACTCCAACGCAGCGTCAGGGCTCAGATCAATCTTCCCCTTCCTCTTCCAGCCTCAGCCTTGTCAGGCTCCGTTGTTCTCAACACACTTTGACAGTTCTGGGTTAAAAAGGCATCAATTACCTCTGGAAATGACCCTCTCCCATCGGCTCAGCACCATTCCTGCTGACTTTGGAAGTTCCTTGTGCACAGGAGAGCTTTGGGAGGGGGAGGCTGCCTCAAAACATTGCATAAACCCATTTTTATTGCACTTGGTGGCAACCATCCTTCTGGAGCACATCAGGGAGACAATTTAATTATTAATAGAGCTGGCTTCTGTGGGTTTGCTGCCATTTCACTCCTCTTGGAACCTGTGAAGCCTGGAAATACGGAATTCTGTCCCTGGTGGAGAACTACAGGCAGCTCTGCTCCGTGCTGGGCAGAAAAACAAGTCCCAGTTGCAGAGGTGAGCTCAGAATTTCGTCTTTGCCAGTAAAATCTGATCAAGACCTTTGCAGGTATTTTTATTTTCCTTGGTTCCTTTGTTGTTTGGGCTTTTAAAAACATTTATTTATTTATTTTGCAAAATATAAACAAAAACAAAGATTAATTAAAAATAGGGAAGATCAGGAAAGGAGCAGAATGGGCTTCTCCAGGGGATGGCTCAGCCACAGGTGCTTAAAATTTCCTTCTGGAGGAACCTCCCCGTGCATCCAGAATGATTTTCTGGATCAGTACCTGCATCCATGGGTGGGCAGCAGAGCCAAAACTTCTGATGCTTTATAGCAAGGAACGATTTCAGCTGTTTTATAACCACGAATAACTGCGGCTGGTGCAGAACAAACCATCAGCTGAGGTCTGGGCTGCAGCAAAAGCCACGAGTTCTCATGTCCCCCCATTTCACTGACTCATTTCTGGCTGGGTTTGCCCTGTGCCTGACCCACGCTGCTGTCACAGCCTCCCCTCCCCTCCCCAAATCAGCCTTTTGGGACTCTCTTCCCTGCCAGGGGAGGATTTGATCCTGGAAATGTTGGGATTTCGTTCTTAATCAGAAAATAAGGAGGAGAACTGCCAGGGAAACGTCATGACCCAACCACAGAACTGTCCTAGATTCTTACATCTTGTCTGGAAATTTGATGGCAGCCTCATTGCCCAGGGGTACAACGCAATCACTTCTCAGTGCACTGATACGCTGCCTTTCAGCATCTGCACCAAATGTGCTTTTATCCCCACTGTTGTCAGAACACTGCTTAATTCTTCACATGCACAGGGAGGGAAAAAAAAACCCCAGCTCCAGCGTAGAATGGCTGGAATTTTTAATTCCGAATGTAAATAAGCTTTGAAAATGATTCTTTCCACCCCCCTCACCACCCAAATTCTTCATTGGTGATGCTGGGGTTTTGTCTTTGCAAGCATTAGCCCTGGATGACACCAGCAGAGCTGCTTCTGGTGGTGTATCTGCTGAGAAAACTTGGGAATATCTGAAGCACCATTGGCAGAAGTTGCTGGAATTTCCTGGAGGGAAATCAGGTGCTGGATGGAGCATTTTGGGTGCTCCAATGGGGTTGAGATAATGGATACAGTAGATTATATCTATATATTCTACTATATCTATAGATTCTTGTTTACATGGGTGTAAAACCCCACCTGGATGGAAGGGCTGAAATCAGAGTTTCTATCAGTGGTTATTGAAGGACAAAGAAAATTTTTTGTTTTAAAAGTTTTAGGTTTTATCCTAAAAGGTCCTTCCAGTGGCACATTTTTGGATGGTATCATCTGAGACCAGGGTTTCCACCAGTGGTTACTGAAGGGCAGATGAGTAAAATTTTTATTTAAAAAAAAAA
>VZTH01000300.1:9315-41225 GCA_013397815.1 Aleadryas rufinucha
CATCTCATGGGAAGGACACACAAATTCCCCAAAATTCCATCCCTATCCCCTCACATCTCATCTCATGGGAAGGACACACAGATTCCCCAAAATTCCATCCCTGTCCATGCAGATCTCATCCTGTGGGAAGGACACACAAATTCCCTGTAATTCCTTGGCTCTGGATGCCAGCCCAGGTATGGAGTGTCCCCAGCCTCCTGCTGGGAGTGTCCCTTGTCCCCTCATCACTCTTTCCCAAAGGTCACAAGGGCCAAGCTGCTCCTGCCAGCTCCTGCCAGAGCTGCAGGGAGGGAGCTCTAAAATAGCACATCCAGAGCCTCTGGAATGTGTCTGCAAGGGATGCAGAGCTCACTGCAAGGGACCTTAAAGATCATTGATGATTCCTCCAGCCCAGCTCCAGAATCATGGAATGTTTGGGTGGGAAGGGACCTTAAAGATCATCCAGTGCCACCCCTGCCATGAGGACACCTTCCACTGTCCCAGGCTGCTCCAAGCCCCAATGTCCAACCTGGCCTTGGGCACTGCCAGGGATCCAGGGGCAGCCACAGCTGCTCTGGGAATTCCATCCCAGCCCCTCCCCACCCTCCCAGGGAACAATTCCTTCCCAAGATCCCATCCATCCCTGCCCTCTGGCAGTTTGAAGCCATTCCCCCTTGTCCTGTCACTCAATTCCTTGGAAATTGTCTCTTTCCATGTTTCTTTCAGCTCCTTTAGGTCCTGGAAGGCCACAGTGAGGTCACCCCAAAGCTTCTCTTTTCCAAAATCACCCCAGTCAGAGGAAATGTTTCAATCTGCTCCATCAAAGGACGTTATTGAAAGGGATCTGTGCCAAAGATCCATCCAGCCCTGAATTCTGAAGGAATAAAACACAGGAGCAGACACTTCCCTGCTCCAATCCCACTGATTAAACCATCAGAGTGGAGTTCATGGAATCCCAGATTCATCATGGTTGGAAGAGACCTTCAAGATCATCCAGTCCAAGGGTCTGAACTCTGTCTTGAGGGACAGTTCTAAAGGGAATGATTAAACCTGAGAGAGGAACAACTCCAACAAAGTTAAAATCCAATAAAACTGAGAGGAGATAAAAGACTACAAAGCTTCAAGTTTCACTTGGAAGCAGCAGAAAGAAAATGACATTTTCAACTCTTTATCTCAACCCAGTTGTGGTTTATCACTGCTGACAATACTTTTTACTGTTAAAAATGTGATACAGTAAATGGGATTAGAACTGGATGTGGATATCCTGTAATTCCTTATTTCTCTGCAGTACAGCTGCATCATCTAGTGGGCAGCATAGAGATTGCATTGGTTTTACATTTTATACAATTCATTTGGGATTAATTATCTTTGGTTTTCCCCTGAATACACTTCACTGCAGTGCCTTCTAAACCTGAATTCTGGAGTTACAGATATCCACCAGAACTTACAGTGGAATGAGTTGGAAATTTAATTTTTTCTTTCCATTTATGGAATGGTTTGGGTTGGAAGGGACATTAAAAATTATTCCACCCCCTGCAGGGACACTTTCCACTATCCCAGATTTCTCCAAATCCCATCCAGCCTGGCCTTGGACACTTCCAGGGATCCAGAGGCAGCCACAGTCTTTCAGAGAAACCTGATCCTGTTAAGTGTTTAAAGAAACCCATCAAGTTTTGTTGGGATATTTCCCTGTGTCCTGGAGTTCATTAAATCCATCCCTTGAATCACTGACTGCAAACAAACTCTTCAAATTCTGCCCAAGTGTGGCACTTTTTGAGAGACATCATTTTTAAAAGCTCTTTTCTTTGGGAATGTCATCTTGGCAATGTTTTCAGAGCGTATTTAAAAGCTTTAATTATCAGCCTATGAAGTTGATACTCCCTTATCTTGTCCCAAAGCAGACAGGCCTGGAGGCACTCAGCAGTGATGGATGAGCTGCACACATTACAGAAGAAAACTCTACACTGGGAGCCACTTTCTGCAGAAGATCAAAGAAAATCCATGTTGTATTTACATGAATTGACACAGCAAAGATACTGTCAGCAGGTTTCATGTTTCTCATTTTTCAGTGACTTCAGTGACTGCACTAAATCAACACCTCTGTTAAAAATAAAAGATCAAGCTGTGCTATTTCTGCCTCATGCTCTTATCACAAGAAATCTGGTGGCTCTTTTTACCCTTATCAAATGCAGTGTCTTTGCTGCAGCCACTGAGTGCATTCCCACTTCAGCTCTCCTTGAATCCCAGAATCATCCAGGTGGGAACAGACCTTCAGGATCATCCCAGCCTCACCCCAAACCCTGTCCCCAAGGGCCACATCCAGACTCCTCCTGAACACTCCCACACACAGTGACTCCACCACTCCCTGGGCACCTCATTCCAAGGCCTCACCACTCTTCCAGGGAAATTTTCTTTCCCAATCTCCAACCTGAGCCTGCCCTGGTGCAATTTGAGGCCATTTCCTCTCCTCCTTTCCCTGCTCCTCCTGTCAGGGAGTTGTGCAGAGCCACAAGGTCCCCCCTGAGCCTCCTTTTCTCCTGACTGAGCCCTTCCAGTCCAGGTGCTCCTCCCAGGATGTGTTTTCCAGCCTATTCCCAGCTTTGTTGCCCCTCCCTGGCCACGCTCCAACCCCTCAATGTCATTTTTGGACAACATTTCACAAACTGGAAGAGAATCCAACTCCCTGCCCTGGTCAGGACCAGGTTTGTATCACTCCTGGGCAGAGGCTGAGTTTATTCCCACTCTTGCTCAGATTTGGAGGTTCAATCTGAAAGGGAATTTAGACAAAGAGGGAAATCAAGTATTTTTTTCCACAGTAAGATCCCAGCTAAATCCCTTCTCAGGGTACAGAGACCCAGAGTGAATCGTTAACAGTACATCACTGAGGAGATCTGTTTGCAGCTTGAAGCAGAGGCTGAGGGGGAGAATTTTCACTCTGAAAACTTCATGTAATGTCCTGGAAAACAAGTGGAGAGCACTCCCAGGGCTGCTGCTTCCTCAGGCACCTCAGCTCCCAGCCCAGCTTAGGATGCCCTGTCTTGAACATATAGTTTGAGTCCAAAAGGTTTAAGCTTAAATTTAAGTTTAAGGTATATTTTTATATATACACATAAACTGCTGTGCTCTGCCTTCTCTCCTGCACTTCCAGACCCCCTTCCTGCTCTCCCTGGAGGGTGTGTAGGAGTTCCAGGAGCAGAGCTCATATCCAAAGCACCTGGAATAAATGTGGAGTCCCCAGGAGGAGCAAATCAACTTCCGTCCAACTCATATTCACCCTGCCAGACACATCGTACAGGAGCTGCTCTTAAAATAGCCATCTCCAGGAAAAAAAGAGAGGAACCCAACCAAACATCCTCATCTCCTTTACCTCTGGCACCATTCTGGTATGAAATTATAAAATTAGAAACACAGCTGGGGTTGGAGAATGAAAAAGGGTTTATTAAAGGAAGGCAGGGGGTCAGAAAGTCCCTGGGGCAGGGGCTGAGCCTCTCTGTGCTGTTGCCAGTCAGTGGCACAGAAGGACCTTGAGGCAAACTGCTGAGCATTCCCTACAGTACAGCATTCCCAAATCCAAAGGAATCTCAGGAGGCACTTCAGAGCCAGAGAATCCCAGAATTGTTAAGGCTGGAAAAGATTTTAAGCTCAAAGTCCAACCAGCATCTGCATATCACCACCATGGTCACCATCAAACCAAGTCCTCAAGTGCCACATCCACATTTTTGAGCACTTCCAGGGGTGGTGACTCCTCCCTGGGTATCCTATTCCAATGTTTGACAACTCTTTCCATGAAAAAATAGTTCCTGATATCCAGTCTGAACTGATCAGGACTTCATGGGACTGATTAGAGTGTAAAATATGATGGTAAGTGACTTAAAAACTTAATTTAGGCAAATCTGAAGGTAAGTTGGCCCTAAGGATGTAAGAAATGGAGTTCCAGCTCCAGAAAGAATCTGGAAAATGCAACAGACAAGTCTTGTAGAAAATGAAATAATATATTTACAAAAATCAGCACTTTTTAAAAACACCATTCTTTAAAACCACTAAAAATAGTCATTAAATGTTCTAAGAAATGGAAAATAATTTCCCCACAAAATGGAAAATTTTCCCTACAAAATGGAAATCACAATTACAAATGAAGTTTCTGCACCTTAAATAAGGGTCCTGCCCTGAAATGCCCTTTAAAAAAACCTCTCTTTTCTCCAAACCAAGGAGCTGGAGCTCTCCACTTCAGCAGAACCTTTTGTGTGAAGGTCAGCAAAGAACAAAATTATTCTGATGAATTTTTAAATTATTCTTTGCTGCTCAGGCCCATTTAAAGAATAATAATCTGGCAATAAACCCTGACCCATTACAGCTGTCACAGCTCCAGGGGGCTCAAGCTGTTGCCAAATTCAAGTTGCAAAGAATCTCAGCTGATTTTTGAAGGATCTTCAGGTCTTCTGAGCGCAGCATTTCCACCAGAGCCAGGTGGGTTTTGAGGTTCTCTTTGTCCCTTTTCAATTGGGAAATCTGGGGTTTAGACAAATGGGATGAAATGATTCAAAATGGAGATTCAAAATGGGAGGAAATGATTCAAAATTGAGATTATTTACTAGGGCATGAAGAGAAAATTGGTGGAAATCTGTAAGGATTTCATTGATTATGTTGAAATAGTGGGGTTTTTAAATTCCACAAGAGAAATTTTAATAATAAAAGGGGGGAAAAAGGGGGAAAAAGGGAAAAATCATCAAAATTCTCACTGAGAAAATGACATTGTTATCATAGAGAAAAGAATCTGAGCTACCTTGTTTTCCCAAATTACCTGGAGAAGGACATGCTGGGTCTCCTCTATTAAAAAGTGACAAATTTTTGCTGCTGTATCCAAAGCCTGCTGTTCATTCCTGGCTGAAATGGTATCACCAAGCAGGGTCCTCCTCCAGCAGGCACTGGAACCAGAAGGTTTGAACAACACAGAATTATTTGCTGCATCCCCAGCTGGATGCCAAACGTGGTTCTGCTGCACTGCCCCTCACCTGGGCTCCTATCCCAGGGATTTATTTTTAGTTCTTATATCCATTTATTCCACTCAGCAATGGATCTTCAAAGCACAAACAACTCTGAACAACCCTTTTTTCATTAATTTATGCCCTCATTTCGTTTATTCCAAGCAAAGTGCAGGTTATTATTTTCTATCTCTGATGTTTGAGGGAGATTTGCCATTTGGAATAAGTGTTCCAAGTGCACTGGCAGTCCCTGGAGATGAATTTCAGCAGCTTCCTTGGCCCTGGAATTGCAGCCTGTGGAACACATGGCTCAAGGAAATCAAGCCAGGTTAAGAGCATTTAAAATTTCATCAAACCAACAGGAAAAAGGGCTGGAGTCTGAACCTTGAAGGGATATCTGAGGCTTGAAATAGAAAGGGAAAACAATGGGAGTGTGGTTATTAATACAAGAAAGAAAACCACCAAAGCAGCAATAGGGGAGTGACTTCCCAGTGAATGGTGTTCTCTGCCTTTCTTCTTCTCACTTCTCACCTGGGGTCAATCAAACAGACACAGGACATCCAAAAATTGTCCCAGTCCAAAAATTGTCCTCACAGCCAGCAGAGAGCAAAGAGTGAAGGGAAACAGAAAATATTGAAGAGGATGGAAAACACATCCTGGGAGGAGCAGCTGAGGGAGCTGGGAAAGGGGCTGAGGCTGGAGAAAAGGAGGCTCAGGGGGGACCTTGTGGCTCTGCACAACTCCCTGACAGGAGGGGCAGTGAGGGGGGGTCGGGCTCTGCTGCTGTGTCCCAAGGGAAAGGAGGAGAGGAAATGGCCTCAAATTGCACCAGGGGAGGCTCAGGTTGGAGATTGGGAAAGAAAATTTCCCTGGAAGAGTGGCCAGGCCTTGGAATGAGGTGCCCAGGGAGTGGTGGAGTCACTGTGTGTGGGAGTGTTCAGGAGGAGTGTGGATGTGGCCCTTGGGGACAGGGTTTGGGGTGATGCTGGTGCTGCTGGGGTGGCACTGGGTGATCCTGAGGGGTTTTTCCCACCTTGGTGATTCCATGAAATAAAAACAAAAGGCACCTGCACATCCACCAAATATTCAGGGTGCTACAACTTACAATTCATCTGCTCCCAGACTCAACACCTTGAGGGCTGTCAGAAGTCTCCAGGATGGTCCATCCCATCCAAAGGTCAGGTTCCTACAAAGTCAAAGTGATGAGATGAAGTTAAGGTGAGCTTTAGAGTGACAGTTTTCTTCCCTGGACATGTCAACCATGGAAGATCTCCAGCTTTGATAGTGGTGCTTACAATTTCTCCATCTCTCCCAAGCAGTGAGTTTGCTAAAAAAACCCCAATAGTTTTGTTTGTTTGTTTGAGTTTTTTTATGCTTTTTGATACTAGAAGCACAATTTGACTCCCAGAAAAACTGAAGAAACACCTCACCAGGAAACAAAGAACTCCAGATACTTACTCTAGGAAATCATGATCCTTTAGAATGGCAACTTTGGCCTTTCCCTGCTTGTCCAGTGGTGAGAAATATTTGAGGAGAGTATCTGCAGAAAAATACAGTTTAAATATTTAAATAAATTGTACGTAAAAGAAACCACAACTATCAATTCTGAAATTACATTTCAACCATATTTTTCATGCAGGACTAAGATCAAAACCTGTTCAATTCTGGTGAACTTTCCAGAATTCTCAAAAGCTATCAGCAATCTCCAGGATTGTGTCCTTATGACAGAAATCCTGATTCAAACTGAAGTTATGAACCACTCTCAGCAAGTTCAGTTTGTGGAGACCAGGATTTCAATCCTGAGGTCAATGGTGCAATCCAAGACCTCCAGCTGGAATCTCTACAGAGATGTTGTTAATAATCACAATTCTATAAAAGAAAATATTAATAAAGAACATTTTTAATTAGAATGAATTAATTATGCAAAGAGGTATCCAACCCTTTCCCACTCCTTGAGAATCTCCATGCTCAGTTCTCTGTTATTGTTCCTTTCAATGTGCACACAGTCCATAAATCCAACCTGCTGAGACGTAAACACTGCTGTGAGGGTTATCCATGGCAACAAATCCATATTCCAGCAGCAGCCTCTGATTATCATGGGGTCCATAGCAGATAAAAACTTCCTGGTATTTTTGGCACTGTGAACTTGTCCGAATTTCGTAGCTCCTTGTCTGCTCATTAAACGCAGCCTCGACCTTCGAGGAGTGAAAAATAAAAGGTTTGACTCTTGGCAGGGTGAAAAAGGAAACAAACCTTGAATTTTAAGAGCCCAGAGGATTGAGGTTCTTGTTCAATTGTGGGGACTTCTAGGACAGGCCCCAGATCTGCAATCACAGATGGTTCCACACAGAGCTGGGCTCTCCTGTGCTGCCCCAGCTCTCTGTTGGCACCCAGAGCCTGACAGAAGGTGGGGATGATCTCTGCACTTCCCTCAGGCTGCTCTGAGGCTTCAGCCAGAGCTGAAGTAACACAGGGACCATGGAATGTGGGATTTGTCTCAGGAAAAGGAATTTCTCTTGCTTGTAGTGATGCCTTTTCTTGGTCTTAAAATCAAGAGCCAAACACGGTTAGACGGGAAAAAGGGGTTTTACNCTGTGTTTACAAGTGGCTCTTCCCAAAACCTGCTCTGGATGCAAATCTCCCCCAGCCACTGTGGGCTCTCCCTGTACCTTGGCTTTGCTGCATGAACTGAACATTTGAATTAGAGAATCCCAGAATATTTGAGTTGGAAGAGAGCTTAAACATCTTGTTCCAGACACCTTCCACTATCCCAGGCTGCTCCAAGCCCCAATGTCCAACCTGGCCTTGGACACTGCCAGGGATCCAGGGGCAGCCACAGCTGCTCTGGGAATTCCATCCCAGCCCCTCCCCACCCTCCCAGGGAACAATTCCTTCCCAATAACCCATCCATCCCTGCCCTCTGGCAGTTTGAAGCCATTCCCTGTGTCCTGGCACTGCAGTTCCTGAGGATCTGAGACATTTCCCCCCTGTGAGAACTCTCCCTGACCTCCCCACACTCCTCATCCATCACATAAATGCAGGTGGCACTGACAGAGTGCATTTACAGATAAAGAAATTTACTGCTCTATTTTTAGATCCTTACCTGAACATTTGGGCTGTGGTTTAGCAAATCTAAATATGGTGCCAAGGCATAAACATCTGGCTCCAGGGAAAAACATTCCCTGTGTGGATGTTTCATGTAGATTGTCCTGGTATTTATAGTGCACCAAGCCCACTCCAAAGCGCTGCAGTTAAAAATAGTTCCTGTGTTCTCAGCAAATAAAGGCTGCAGGGAAGAGAAGAAAGCTTTGGAAGATCTGAACAACTCTTGGATCATCCTTTTTTGCTCCTGAGCCTTCTTTTTTAAGGGTTTTGGGAGAAGATTTATTACATCATGGTCCAAACAGGCAGGGCAAGTGTAAGTTTTGGGTAGAACATCCAGGTAGGGCTTCCATGGAGATCTCTCCCCAGCGTGTTTCTCTGCTATCAAAAATGTGCACAGTGCCAGCAAAGGAGACACAGGGGGCTTCCATCTGGTGGAAAAATAAAATAAACATAAAAAATAAAAACAAGAAACCAAAACAATAAACAAAAAAAAATAAAAATAAACATAAAAATAAATAATAAAAAATAAAAATAAAAAATAAACAATAAAAATAAAACCACAGCAGATTGGCAGAGGTGAGACGGGAAATGGACAGCAGTGTTTCATCTCCCTCAGAGTTCTCTGGAAGTTATAAATACCTTTATTTGAAACTTCTTTGTAGTTCATCTCCAAGACTTTTGGCTGATTTCAAAGGGGCAATAAAAGCTGGTTTGTAATAACAATTTTAGGTTCACCCTTTGGGTTGGTTTTTTTTTTAGGATACACAACAAGTATTCCATGCCCAGCATGGGGCTTTGTTGCAAATTTTCTTTTTTTCTAGAATTTGTTCCAAATTTTCTTTGCAGCCCAGTTTTATCTTCCTTCTCCTATTGAAGCTTACTCACAAATCCCCAAAAAACCATTCCCAATTCACATTTAGGTCCAAGCAGGCTCTGAGGCAGCTCAAGCTCCAGCCTGGGCTCCCTCTCTCCAGCTCTGACAAGCAAAAAGGGGATGCTCAGTGTCCAAATCTTTCCTGTGTGAGCATTCCACACCCATGGAATGCTGGCACCACTCAGGGAATGCAGTTTGAAGCCCCTCCACCCCTTCAGACGATTCATTACTACTGAACAACCCCCACCAAAGGCCATCGAGTGTCACTTGTCACTTACTTCACAATGTATCCTCCCAAAAAACTGCTGAGGACGGTGCCCGTGGTGAGCAAACACTTCTCAGGCAATGAAATAACCAGATCTCCTGCCTTTGAGGGAGGAGGAAAAAAGAATCACACACAAGGAATAGTAAAAACCAAGTGTAAAAGACTCATTTAGTTACTGGGGGGACTGG
Organism: Aleadryas rufinucha; assembly: GCA_013397815.1. Lineage (NCBI taxonomy): Eukaryota > Metazoa > Chordata > Aves > Passeriformes > Aleadryas > Aleadryas rufinucha. Next base: position 18,709 of record VZTH01000300.1, read on the forward strand.
TGGTTTCACATTATGGCTGCAACAGCCTGAAAGTCAGAAATTACATTCACAACAGAATTCTGAGCTTTGCTTGTTGCAAAAACCATTAAATGTCAAAAGAACCCGAGGGGTTCTTGCATTAGAACCAACAGCACTCACCTGAAGAGCTTTTGTTGCCATCAATCCTCTTCCTGTCTCTGAAGAAGGAACAGAGAGCAGGAATAAATAAAGGATGGAAAATCAGATCAGCAAGGAAAAGCTCTAAAAGTACAGATATTGTCTTACAAAACAGAAATCCAGTTATGGATTGTTCCAGATAGATCTCATTTCTTTGTTCTCAATTTCTCTTTATTTTTCAGGATCTTCTCCCCTGCATCTCCTGCAGCACCAGTTTTAATTCACCTCCCTCCTCTCAATTTTTTCCTCAAACACATCTTTCATCACCAGCTGCAGCTCTTGGTTTCAGAGTTTTAACTAAATTTTAGGATTTCTAGTCACAATATTTTTCTCTGATCCATTCTCTTCCTACTACTCTGTCTATAATATACAGAATGTTTAAAATATAACCTACATAAAGAGAAAAAAATATCAGTATAAATCTTTACTGTAAACATTACTAAGTGAACCTCAGCTCTCTGCTGAACTTGCTTGGGGACAAAAAGATGAACAAATTATAACAAAGTTAAATTTCAATATTGGATGCTATTTTATTCTTTAAAACTGTGTTATTAACTCTTCAAATTCTGGCTTTTTCAGGCCCCCATATCTACTTTTTTATGTTAAATTAACATTCCAAGAATCCTTGGAAGAGTATCAGGAGCTGTTTTTTTCCTGATGCCAGCCAGGTGCATAATTCCAAATGAAAGCAGGAATCTAAAATTCTTAGAAAAACCAGAAATTTAATAATAAATAATTAAAGCATTACCCAAGAACTCTGCTGGCCTTAAAGTACTGTCTTCAAATCCTCTGTCTTTTAGCCACTTCTTAAGTTTAATGTATTCCAGCTTGTGACTGCAGTTGACTGAAAATAGGAAAAAAAAATAATGCTATTAAAGAACATTCTGTTGGAAAATAAAAGAATTATAAACATTTTACTGTATAGTCAGAAAAACTGTATTTTGGACATTTTAGAGCATAACAGAATAGCAAGAAAGGCTCCCATTGAACTAAATAAATTTTGAGTCTCTGGGCACTGGGAGGTCTCAGAATTGAGTGAGTTATTCAGCATATCCAAGGAATTTTAGAATAATGTAATGTTTGCCATTAGGCAGAAAAGAGAGCTCAGAAAATTCACTGTGTTCTGCTTGGGACTGTAAAATAATGCTCAAATATTTGCATATAAAAAAAGGTAACATTTATGAATGCCATTTTCCAAGCACAAAGGCTTTTGATAAATATAAATAATAAAATGACACCTTGAGAAACAATTGGTTATTTTATTATTTAACTCCCAGGGATGATGATACCTCCATCCATAAAACCCTGCAAGTGTTTTCTCCTTCTCTTTCGACCTGTTCGACCTCTGCTTTTCTTCATAGTGAGCAACAGATTTTCCCTTTTTTAGACAACCTGAATTTAAAAAAAAAAAAATTAAAAATAAGTGATTTAGAAACAATTTAAAGTCACTTTCAAATTTAATACTGTGAGGGAGGGGAGGCCCTGGCACAGGGTGCCCAGAGAAGCTGTGGCTGCCCCTGGATCCCTGGCAGTGTCCAGGGCCAGGTTGGACACTGGGGCTTGGAGCAGCCTGGGACAGTGGAAGGTGTCCCTGCCCATGGAATTGGATGGGATGGGATGATATTTCAGACTCATGGAATATCCTGAGTTGGAAAAGATCCACAGGGATCATCCAGTCCCAGCCCTGTCCCTGCACAGACCCCCCAACAATCCCAGCCTGGGCATCCCTGGCAGCGCTGCCCAAACGCTCCTGGAGCTCTGGCAGCCTCGGGGCCGTGCCCATTCCCTGGGGAGCCTGGGCAGTGCCCAGCACCCTCTGGGGGAAGAACCTTGCCCTGATCTCCTTCCTCGTGCCAAAAGTGCCCTGAACTGAACCTCAAAGCGCAGCTTTTCCCTGCCATGAGGGTCTCAGGGAGCCGGGGTCACCCACAGGCGCTCGGGCTCCTCCAGCCGCGGGCCCTCCATCCCATCCCATTCCATGAGGATGAAAAGATCTCAGAGATCATCGAGTCCAAATCCCATCCCATCCCAGCCCCAGAAGTGGGAATCCTGTGCGAACCAGACCCCCATTCCCGACTCAGCACAAACCCCCGGGACTGGAGGGAGAGAAACGGCCCCGGCAACTTCCTGAGGGACCGCCCGTGCCCCGCGCACCCTCCCTGGGACACCCAACCCAGGGTCCCAGGGCACCCTCCCTGGGACACCCAACCGCATCCTCCCCTGCGAGCCCAGACTGTGATTCCCGAGTCTCTCCCGGGCTGGAATTGCTGCCCGGTATCCCAAACCCACCTGCGGAGGGGACGCAAGGACCGACGTTCCCTCGCTGTCCCTCCCCGCCCGCGCTCCCGCCCCTGAGGCGGGGCTCCCCCGCCATCTTAGGGGCGTCCCCAACTTCCTTCGCTGCGGTTTAGAAGTGTCTGTTCTTTGGGAATAACGTGTCCTGTCCTCGCTGTGCGGAGCTGAGGGACGAAGGAGAGGCCCCCGCGGTGCTGGAGGTGGGTGATGGGGTGCTGGATGTCCCCCCGGACCCGTCACCCCCTGAGGGGGTTGGGGTTCATGGCGGCCCGCGGGTTCCCTCCCCGTGAGGGGGACAGGAGAAGGGAGGAGCGAGGGGGACTTGCGGTGAGGTGGGAAGGGTTCTCCTGTCCCTGAAGAAGTCACTCTGGAGACTCTTGGAGTGTTATATCCTCGCTGGATGCCTGCTTAGGGTTACAAGTAAATTTGGAAGAGAGATGGCAATAATGCCGAAAGGGACCAAAACCAGCGTTTAAATTTGCTTTAATGGGGGAAACGCAGCTTTTTTAAATGCACTGTATGTGTGAGAAAAGCAGCAAGCGGGTTTTCTGGTGGTGTGTTCCACAACCAACTGCTGTTTCCCCCCGAAAAGGCTGTAATTGCTCCTCCTGCCTGGCACTGGAAGATAAAGCTACTCCATCCTTTTTTTTTTTCATGGTTTGCGACCTTAAAAATCATCCAGTTCCAACCCTTGCCATGGACAGGGATACCTTGCATTACACCAGGTTGCTGGGGTTTTGAGCCTGAGTTTTTCAGCAAAACTTGAGCTGAACCAATTGAACATTCCTAAAAGATCGAAAGACTTTCTGGGAGGTGTAAGTGCAGAAGAACTTAGTCCCACAAAAAGTTAATTTTGTACTAAAAATGCGTCACTAACGTTTTTGAATGAAGATGTTTCTTCTTTTTACCCATCACTGGTTGGCCTTTCTTCAGAACATGTAACACGAGGTTTCTCTGTGAATACCTCGTGCTGCCTTAGGAATTTACACGGCGTGCACAGGAATGGAGTTTCACATAATCCAGGGTGGAATTTTGAAGAAAAAAATGTTCTAATTGCCCAGGGAGGTTGTGGACTCCACACCTCTGGAAGTGTTCAAGGCCGTGTTGAACAGGGCTTGGAGCAACCTGGGATAGTGGGAGGTGTTCCTGCCCATGGCAGTGAGATGGTCTTTAAGGTCCCTTCCAACCCAAACCATCCCATGATTGTAATTCCTTTTCAAGCAGCCATTTTGTCTGTCTGCCTGAATTCTCCTTTGCTGTTGGCAGTTCCTGTCGCCTCGGCTCGCGTTCTGAGGGGACAATGTCCAACGTGCCGGTGGCTGTGGTGACGGGATCCAACAAAGGGATTGGCTTGGCCATCGTGCGGGCCCTGTGCAAGCAGTTCCCGGGGGATGTGTACCTGACATCCCGGGATCCCGGCCGCGGCCAGGCCGCCGTGGCACAGCTCCAGCAGGAGGGGCTGCAGCCGCTTTTCCACCAGCTGGATATCGATGACCTGCAGAGCATCCGAGCGCTCCGGGACTTCCTGAAGGAGAAGTATGGAGGGATCAACGTGCTGGTGAACAACGCAGGCATCGCCTTCAAAGGTAGGAAGTGCTCTGTTGGGATAGTCCTGTGATTCTGCCAAGCTGTGTGGAGAGGGCAGTGGGTGCAGCCAGCACTTCTGTGCCAGTGCCATGCTGCATTTTTGCTTGGGCAAACTTCCCATCTTAAGTATGATGTGAGAACACTGTGCCAGGGGAGGTTCAGGTTGGACATCAGGAGGAATTTCTCCATGGAAGGGGTGGTCAGGCCTTGGAAAGAGCTGCCCAGGGAGGTTTGGAGTGCCCATCCCTGGAGGTGTCCAAGGAAGGGCTGGACGTGGCACTCAGTGCTCTGGGCTGGGGACAAGGTGGGCATCAGGCACAGCTTGGATCTGATGGGCTGGGAGGGTTTTTCCAGCCATAATAATTCTATAAACATGCTTCCCTGGAGGGTTGTGTTTGCACCACATGGAAATATTGAGGCACACAGAGCAGGTGAGCTGGGTTGGATTCATTGCCTCAGTGCCCAGGAGTTTCACCAGGGCCATGGGAGCCCATCACCAGTAGGAACATCAGCCCTGTGCCTCAGGGAGCTGTGTTTTCTCTCTTCTGCAGTGCTTTGTTCTGTGCATTACCTGCTCAGGGATTCCAGCTGATGAAAAAGAACCTTTGTCCCTGGGTGGGTTTTGTCATCTTGAAATTTCTCGGGCCATTCAGTCACCTCTAAACCTGTTCACCCAAATCCTGCTGTGCTGAGCAAGAATTTAACCCTTTCACCTTCCAGTGGGCAGAAAGGCAGGGAAAGTGAGAATGACACAGCAGTTTCAAGGTGGAAGGATGCGTTTTTGTTGTATGTATGAAATCCAGAGTCATGTTAGCTCCAGACAGAGCAAATCACAAGCCTGGCTGATGGTTCTATGGAGGGGATTGTGCCCTGCTCAGGTGAGACCCCACCTGCAGAGCTGCCCCAGGCCTGGGGCCCAGCACAGGGAGGACGTGGAGCTGCTGGAGAGAGCCCAGAGGAGGCACCAGGATGAGCAGAGGGATGGAGCAGCTCTGCTGGGAGGAAAGGCTGCCAGAGCTGCCATTGTTCAGCCTGGAGAGGAGAAGCTTTGGGGTGACCTCATTGGGGCCTTCCAAGAGGGAATGGCTTCACACTGAAAGAGAGAAGAGAACTTCTCATGCAGTGGGAGTGCAGTGATGTTCTGAAGCTCAGTCACTTTTGTGCCTGTTAATTTGTAGGCAAATTGCTTGTGTTCAAGATGAGTTTATTAGGAGGCAGCTTTTAATAGAATTGTCTGAGCTTCGGGGTGTGCTCAGGATAGAGAAGAATTAAAAGATTCCAGCAGCAATTAAAAATATCACTTCCAGATGTTTAGCCTAGACTTTCCTCGAGCTGACAACAACTGAGTCAGCAGCAGATCACACAATTTAGCATGTGATAAAGGAACCTCCTGTAACTGTTGCTGTGAGTATCAAGCACCTCTAGAGGCCAGAGGGTGTAGTCTGTCAAAGATTCGATTTCCCATTAAATTTTTTTATTTTGTGTTTGTGCTGCATTTGTCCAGCAAAATCCTGAATCCAGCAAAAACTTCCTGTATCAAATGGGGATGGAACTGTGGTTGTCTTCTGGATGAGCCTCTCTGGGAAGAGTTGTCTAATAAACTTCTTAAATCAGGGAATCCTGTTAGACACGTGTGGGGTTTGCAGTGTAAGGAAGTTCTCTCACCAGGAGGGGAGGATATGGAAGCAGGAGTTTGGACTTCTGTAGGTTTTTAGTCCTCCCATTGCCATAACCCCGGCCATGGGTCATGATTTGGCTTCAGGTGTAAGATTTAAATGCAAGTAAGTGATTTGCAAATGAGTGTGGGTCATTAAACTGTGTTTTGCAATAAAACCCACATCAAATCCTGTTAGTGTTTCTCTTTTGAATTACCATGGATTTGGAGACAAGTGCTCACCTGCCCAGTCAGTGTAGGTGGAATCCCTGCCCAGATGGGGCCTGGAGCAGCAGAGGAGCAATGCTGGGACTTTCACTCTTGGCTCCCCCTCCAAGTACAGGATGCAGAGCACAGGGTTTATTGCTGACCCCACAGCAATCCCACCCCACTTGTGGTGGTGCCAAGCTGCCACTTGTGGGTGATGAAATCATCCCATTCCAGAGCAGTTCCGTGGTTTCCTTACACTTACCTCAGCCAGCTCCTTTTCCTGGCTCCAATTCCCACATTTCACTTATGTTAGCACAGATCTGTCACCTCAGGGGTGATTTGTGACACAAGTGTTGCTCAGGTTTGGGGGTGGGTGGGGATTTTTGTTTGTTAGTTTGGTCAGACTGCACCAAATCCTGCCTCTGCCTTCTTTAGAGAAGCTTTTCTTATGTATTTTAATTGATCATATGCCTGTTTTCTAATTACTAAAAAAAAAAAAAAACTAAGGTAAACTTTTGGGGTTTGGTAGTTTGGTAACTTCTATTCAAACAATATTCCAATTCTGATTGTTATTTTTTCCCATTCCTCCCACCTCTTATGACCAGTTCATGACACGACTCCATTTGCAGTCCAAGCTGAGGTTACACTGAAGACAAACTTTTTTGGAACCAGGAATGTTTGCACAGAATTGTTGCCTCTTATGAAGCCTTATGGTAAGTGAAATATAGCAAGTAAAGAAATGGTTTTGAATGAATTTTAGCCCTTTTAAATGGGAAAATCCTGGTCAGTCTCAGGCACTGCACCAGTGTTTCAGAGTTTGATGTGGTGCTGTGATGTGTTTGCTCCTATAAATAAAATGTGTCTCTCCTAACATTTAAATGCATCGAGGTTTTCAAGAAAAAAAAGAAGTCAAGTAGATGAAAAACAAGTTGTTAGTTCCCAGGGAAGAAGGAAAAAACAAAGTAAATGAATTTTGGGGAGAAAAGAAACAGTACCAACATTGCAGCCTAGGCCTCTTGTACTCAAGGATGACTGTTAATAAAGTAATTAACAGAAAGAATTAATTTCTGTGGCTTTTAAGATTAAATCCCCAAATTCATCACTAGAATGGCTGTGAAGTAGCAGGAAAGAGGGGAAACAGTGCAATATCATTTTGGAGATGATGAGTGATTTACTGATTCAAGTGACTTGTTCCTCTTACTGAAGTGCTGGGAGAGAAATCCTTAAATGTGTGAATCTCTAGGTATTAGTACTGTGAGTGTACCTGCAGATTGTGAGGTTGTTTCCTGGAGGTTTATCTGAAACTTTTGCAGGTTCACACCTTAAATTACCCTCTGTAATGGAGTTTATTAGAAATAAGAATGTTGAGTTAATAACTCTGATCTTCCAGGAGCTCTGCAGAACAACCCACCTAAAGTATTTTACAGCTCTTCACCTGAGGAGTGAATCCAGAACTGGAGAGCAGCCCCACTTCGGTGCTGACCTTAAAATGTGTGAAAACAATCAGTTTTTATTCTCTTTTCAGGTCGGGTGGTGAATGTCTCCAGCATGGTGAGCAGCTCAGCCCTAGGAGGCTGCAGCCAAGAGCTCCAGCAGAAATTCCGCAGTGACACCATCACTGAGGATGAGCTGGTGCAGCTCATGACCAAATTCGTGGAAGACACCAAGAAAAGTGTCCATGAGAAAGAGGGTTGGCCAAACACTGCTTATGGGGTGTCCAAAATCGGGGTCACTGTTTTGTCCAGGATCCAAGCCCGGCTGTTGAATGAGCAAAGGAAAGGTGACCACATCCTGCTCAATGCCTGCTGCCCTGGCTGGGTGAGGACAGACATGGCAGGTCCCAAAGCCACCAAGTCCCCAGATGAGGGGGCTGAGACCCCCGTTTATTTGGCCCTTTTGCCTTCCAATGCTGATGCTCCTCATGGCCAATTTGTCAGTAACAAAACTGTCAGGCCCTGGTGAGCTCAGGAAGGTGGGGTTGGGAAGGTGCCTGACTTTGTTTTCCTGATTTCACTCCCAATTCCATCATTGCCAGCCCTTTTCCCACTCCCCCTGGGATGGATCTCGGACATGGAGCTGGGATGAAGAAGCAGGTGCCTTATCTCTTATCACAGCAGATCTTTGCAGGATCCAGAGCTGCTGCTTGAGGCTGTACAGGGTTTTCTAAAGAGGACTGGGGTTGTTTTAGAGCTGCTGTGATCTGTCTGGGGGGAGACTCAAGACCAGAATAGAATCACTGTTGGACAGACATTCCTTACTATCAGAACTAAATGGAATTAGGTGAAAATAAAAAATAGCACTGATCCACTATTTACAGCCAAACATAATCAGTTGGTTTTATTAATATATCAAGAAATAATTACTGATTTATATTCATCCATCTGACTTATTCTGGTAGTAAAAACTTATAAAATATGAAAATATATTTTAATTTTCTGCAGCTAAGTTTGTGGCTGGAATTTGTGATGCCTGGACTGGATACAGAGAAAATAAACTACAGACCTGACACAACAAAGGGTTCCTCAGTTCCTTTCTTGCACAACTTTTATTAAGTTTCCTTAATAAAATCTGAATTAAGTGCTCTCCACACAGCAGGAATAAGAAGTGTAAGTGATGTGGAGAGCTCTGCACTTGTTTTAAATGCTGCTTATTGGCTTTCACATGCTCAGAGTTGAAAAATTACCTCTTCTGAGGCTGAAAGAGCTGGAAACAATTGCCCATAAAGCTGCTGTTAGTAATGACAAATCAATAATGGGCTTGTTAATTGTTAATCAGGAGTCAGGGAGGCGATGCCAGAGAGCCTCACCTGACTGCCTCTGACATTGGCCTCCCCCAGAAGAGGTTGGGTTCAGGGAAGCCTTGGAGCGGAAATAAATATTGGAAATAAATATTGTGTGGGGTTATTAATTGCTTATCAGCACAGAACAAAGGGGGGGTTATAAGTTGGATTTTTAAGCAGACAGGAGCATTGTTTTTGTGAGGAATTACCTCATCAGTCGTGCCCCAGAGCTCCTGGAAGGGAAGGCCAAAAGTTCTCGTGGTAATTTATTCTCTAGGAAGAAAAAACCTCAGAGGCCTTGGCTTTAGGGGAAAAATTACAAAATCTGTGTAAAGTTTTGGCTGCTACAATGGAACTCAACCCTCATTGTGATGTGCCACAGAGAAAAACCAGTCTGTGTGTGCCCTCCCAGTTGTGTTAATGGTTTCTCAGCAAAACACAACGTGGCTCTTGGATTTAGTCAGGGCTTTAAGAGCCTTAACCCAGCAGTGGGGAATCCTGCCTAATTCTTCATCCCTCAAATGCTGCCTGAGTCACTGAGCTTCAAAAGCTGCGTGTCCATCTGCTTGGCATCTCCAAACATTCCAAACACACCTTGGCCTTTGTTTTGTGCAAGGACCAGGCTGGAAGAGTCCTTGACTACAGCCAGGTACTATCCAGTGCTAAATACAAATTAGTTTTTAACTATCCCCTGTGATCTGTAAAGCTCCAGCTTAAGTCTACCTCAGGATCTGCTTTGTTGGTTTGGGTTTTGTTTTAGTTTGAGCCAAATTCTAGGTTTGCAAGTTTTACAAAAGGTGTGAAATTCATCGTGGAGAGTTTTGTTGAGGTATAAAACTGTGTAGAACTCAGCCTGGAGAAGAGAAGGCTCAGGGGTGACCTTAGAGCAGCTTTTCAGTGCCTAAAGGGGCACCAGGGGAGCTGGAGAGGGACTTTCCATAGGGAAGTGGAGTCAGAACAAAGGGGAATGGCCTGAATGGGAAAGAGCAGGTTTTGATTGGGTATGGGGAAGAAATTCTTTATGTGAGGGTGGTGAGGCCCTGGCACAGGTTGTCCAGAGAGATTATAAATTCCCCATCTCTGGGAGCATCCAAGGCCAGGCTGGACAGCACTTGGAGCACCCTGGGACAGTGGAAGGTGTCCCTGCCCATGGCAGGGGTGGCACTGGATGATCTTAGGATCCTTTCCAACCCAAACCATTCTGTGCTGGTTCTGTGTATTTCAAATTCTTAAATTAAGCCCTTTGTTAAACAGAATTCCTCTGTGTCAGGGTGAGGAGGCAAAGCGGGAGGTGGTGGCAGGAGAGTCACTGTCATCTCTCATGGAAGTATTGATTACAAACATTCCAAACCCGTGGGATGAACAGAAGGAAGGACAGGGGACAGATGTTCTCCCCACCTTTGCAGCTGTGGTGTGGGACTCAGGGAAGGAGAAGTAGCAGTTGGAGGTGGGAACAAGAGGCAGAACATATTGGTCAGTCAGGAAGGAGAAGCTGCACCCATTCCCTGCTGCCCCTGGAAGAGGGAATGTGCCCTGGGAAGAGAGCTCTGGGACAGGGCAGAGTGCCAGGGGCTCAGGCCAGGCTGGGGCTCTGCACAGGGCTTGCATTGTTCAACCCAAATTTATCAATTATTTCTTTCCTTTCTCTTTTTTTTTAACTGCCTCCCCACTTCTGTTGTGTGGGAATTGTTTGGTTGCTCTCACATTCTGGCACCCTTGCTGAGTGTGAAGTTTAAGGGTTAGGAAAAGATGAAATAATCATGAAATAATCATGATCTGTACAAAACTTTTGCACGTGGTGTATTGGTCTTCGTTGCATGGCACGTCACTGCCATGGAAGGAGAAGCGTGGAATCACAGAGTGGTTGGGTTGGAAGGGACCTTTAAGATCATCCAGTTCCAACCCCTGAGAAAGTAACTGGAAAACATCCTAAGTAACACAGTGTATTTTAGGATATAAAAGTCATGTCTTTAAGGAAATCACCAAAAATACAAGTTCTCTGCTCAGTCAGGCGCATGCTCAGAAGCCCTGACTTGCATTTCCAAGAACAATTCTAAAATTTAGAAATTGAACCTTGAATTGGTGTGGTTTAGAAAGATATTCCTATAATTTAGTTAGGAAGGGGAAAGGCAAGAAAAGAGAACAGTATATTAATGTAACACTTAATGTACTTCTTGTACTTAATGTAATGTAACTTAATATTTAATGTGCTACTTAATACTTAATGTAACTTATCGGGGATCATTGCTGAAACAGTATCCATCAAATCTGAACAGTTTCTCTTCTCTCATCTTGAAAAACTGAATAAATGCATTTCCCTCGATTTTTTTTCCCAGCTGCCTTGAACAACCCCGATTTTCTGCTTGTATGTCAAAGAAAAAAAAAAGAGAAGAGGAAGAGGGAAGGAAAAAAGGGGAAGGGGAAAAAGGAGGGAAGAGGGGAAGGGGGAAGGGGAGGGAAGAGGGGAAGAGAAGGGATGGCAAAGGAAAAAAAGAAGGGAAGGGCAAGACAAACCGAGGTTAAATAATATGTTTCCACAGTATATGAATCCTTTTCAGGCACCATCCTGTATTTTACTTCCCATGGGTATTTTGATTTTGTTTGGTTGGTTTGTTCCTTTGGTTTGCTGTCAGAGAACTAAAAATCCTCCAGCACAATCACTTTCTGCCAAGCTTTTTGCAGCGAACAGATGGCTCCTTATATCGATCTCTATAAAAGCGACATCCGACCTCTCGTAAAAACCATAAAAATTTCCCCAAACCGCCTTTTTTCCTAAATCCAGCTGGAGCAGAAACGGAGCTGGAAGCGCTGACGCTCCTTTACCTGCAGGGCACGTCCCGGCCCTCACTGCGCGGCGCGGCGGGGCGGGGACAGGCGATGTTGTCCTTATTTCCAGACTACCGAGGGGAGAAGGGAGCGGCTCGGCCGCGGTGCCGATGCTCCGGTGCTTCCAGGGGTTCTCCCGGTGCTTTCCCGGTGCTATCCCGGAGCTCTCCCGGTGAATCCCGGAGCTCTCCCAGCGCGGAGCCGCCGCCCCGCCCGCGCCACCAGGGGGCGCTCAGCGCCCCGTTCGGCCCTCCGGGCTGTACCATCTCCCCGCGGGGGGGGAAGGGGGGGGAGGTGACGCGCTGCGGGCTGTGGCGCTCCGCGACACGACAGCGGGTGACACCGGGAGAAGGGTGACAGCGACAGCGGGTGACAGCGACAGCGGGTGACAACGACAGCGTCCTCGGCTTCTAGGGATACCCGGAGCCGTCCCGCGGCGGGCGATGCCTCGGCGCTCCCCGCGCGGCGCTCGGTGGTGCGGCCCCACTGCGGCCCTGGCGGCGCGGGCGGGGGCGGTGTTGGTGTTCCATAGGGCCGGCGTTCCATAGGGACGGCTTTCCATAGGGACTGCGGGAGCCGCTCCCGCCCCGCCGCGGCCCGGGCTCCCACACGTCGCCGCCGGCGCCCCGGGAGGTGCGGGAGCCTTGCGCAGGTACGGGGTGGCGGGGAGGGCACGGCCGGGGACCCGGCTGAGGGCGCAGCGCTGTCCCGGTTCAGCTGTCCCAGGGCAGAATCCCAGGATCCCAGAATGGCTGGGGTTGGATCAGCCGCTCCACCCCCCGCCGAGGCGCGGTCACCTGGGGCAGGTGACACAAGGAGGGCGTCCAGGTGGGTTTGGAATGTCTCCAGGCAGGGAGATCCACGGCGTTCCCAGGGAATGGGCACGGCCCCGAGGCTGCCAGAGCTCCAGGAGCGTTTGGGCAGCGCTGCCAGGGATGCCCAGGCTGGGATTGTTGGGATGTCCTGGGCAGGGACAGGAGCCGGACTGGATGATCCTGATGGATCTTTCCCAACTCAGCATATTCCATGATTCTCCCTGCGCAGCTGTTCCAGTGCTCCATGGAAAGAAGCTCTTCCTCATGTTGAGGTGGAATTTCTTGTTTTCATTTATGGCGATTGCTCCTCGTCCTGAGCACTGAAAGAGCCTGGCGCCATCAGTGCTGGAAGTCGATGAATAATTATTTATATCGGGATTTTCTAAGGAAGTTTGTGACCTGGGATTTAGGATAAGTGCCTGAAGGTCACTGACAAGTGGCTTTTGTTTGGCTTTTTAATGACTTTTTAATTGTTATTTATTTCCCTGCCCTTTGTGTCCAAGCACAAACCCGATCTATTGGCCTTATTTACATTGTTGAATTTTATCAAACCTTGCTGACATCTGGCAGCTGAGCTGCAGGAATATCAATCCACACTAAACCATTACTTCCATCCCTGCTTTCCTGGGTGGAAATCAACTATTTACCTGTCTTTTCACTGCAAAAATCCAAATTAAATGCCTTGAGAGCTGATGTGTCCTGTCAGCAAACCAGCTCCCTAAGTGATCCAGACAAATCTCTTCTTCATGGAAGTGGCAGCAGCCCTGGCTTGGCAGAGAGCTGCTGGAATAACTTCCCAGCTCCTGCTTTGCTCTCAGGAGTATGAAACAATCCCATGATTAAGATCCTTAGATGAGATGAGGGAAATAAGGTTCCATTTCTTGCCCAGTGTTTGTATCAGATTACTCTTAATTTTTGCTGACAGTATCTTGCAGCTTTTCCACTTTGTTGGGTTTTATAGGATTGGTTTGCTTTTTTTTTTGTACTTGGAACAAGGAGAGCTGGATCCCAGATAAATGTTATTCCCTGATTTCACTCTCTCTGCTGTGAGAAGCACTGCAAACATGCTGATAAAAACAAAATTAAATCCTCTCTGTGGCCAAACAAACCAACCCAACCAACCCAATCTGGCCCTGATGACATTGTGTGATAATATGATTTTTCCATGGAGGTGGATCCAGGCTGGCTGGCACAGAGTGGTTTTATTGGCAATGCCTGAATCCTGCTCAGGGGAGTGAAAGGTGGCTTAAATCTGCACTTAAAATCCTTTCTCTTTTTTGGATTCACCCAGCATTTTTCTGGTTTTGAGAGTTTCCTCCCCAAACCTTTCTATTGATGGAGTTACAGTTGTTTATTACAACGTATTTAATGCTTTAAAGGCTATGGAGGATGGCTTAGGTTTATTTTTGTGTCCTAACAGCAGGGGACCAAATGTAGATGTCTTTCAGAAATGTAAAATATTTTGTTACAGAGCTGTCATTTCTTTTCTGTGTCAGTGATGCAGCAGAGATTGACCTAAACCCAAACCCAAACCCAAACCTAAACCCAAACCTAAACCCAAACCTAAACCTAAACCTAAACCCAAACCTAAACCTAAACCTAAACCTAAACCTCAGCATATTGAAACTATTCTAGAGGAATGTTTTTATGTTTTCTAACTGAACCAGTGTCAGAGGTAGCAAAGGAGAGAAGGAAGGGTTTTTAAGCAGGGAAAATCCAACCACGCTTGTTTCCCATTGTTCTGAGCCAGGTGTATGTTGGATTTTTAACCTAAATGCCTTGCAAAACACAGGAAAATCAGGTTTGAACAGCTCATTTTTAAATATAAAAACGTATGGATATGTTTTGTTGAAATATGGGAAGATTATAATGCATGGCTTGGCATTTTGGCACAACACCTTGGACTTGTACTCGAGCATCTGCTGCTGCCAAGTTGAGATCAGAGCTCTGAGAGCTCCTTCTGCTGTGGGCTGAGAGCCCTTTAGCAGCATTCCTCTGGAAAGCTGGATTGTGATAGGGAATATTTCCCATTCCATGCTCCAGGTAACCTTGCAAAGCACAGGGTGATGAGTTAGGAAAGCCACTTCCAGCTCCCCAGCTCCTTGTCAGTGCTCGGAGTGAGACTTTGGAGTCCTTCTGATGCCTTTTCTTGGTCTTAAAATCAAGAGCCAAACACGGTTAGAGGGGGAAAACGGGTTTTACCTTGGTATTTATTTGAAGGATCCTTGGTGCACCCTGTGCAGGTGGAGCACGCTGGAATGCACATCCAAATGCACCCTGAAATGCACACCCACAATAGTTTGGGTATAACATTATAGGCCTTGCCAATTAGCAAATCTCTCAAAGATTCCCCAATGAGAGGCTGAGTGAACCCCCCTCCCCGAGGAACTTTCCCCCCCTGGCCAGGCCTAGCTCAGGTTACAAAATGTGTTCCAGAGAAGCCCTCGGTGTCTGAGGCTTCTGAGATGTTTGGTCTCCTGGCTTCATGGAATATTGGGTCTGTGCTGGTTATCAAACCTAAGGACTTAAAATATGTGGGCTAAAAGGCCCTTAAGAATACATAAAAGTTCTATAAAAGAGTATAGAAAGGGGATATATATAAAAAGCAAAAAAAAAGCATCATGGCATCACTTCCCTTTGTTATTGTGGGACATCCACGTGCACGGGAGGGAACAACACGTTCCAAAAATAGGAAAAAGTGACTGCAGAGCTTTTGGAAGAGGCAGTGAGGAGTTGCAGTCATGCCCAGGGAATTATTTTTGTGTTGAAATTTTGATCTGGTGACCTGTTTATTGTGCTCTGTCAGTGCTTCTCCATATTTGTTGTTCTCTCAGCTGTGCCAGAACTGAAATTTGGGTGATTTTTTGTAACTCTTTGCCTGTTTTAGGTTACCAGGAGGTTCCACCTTGCTATGAGAAGCCAAGATGGATCCAGAAGAGCAGGATTTACTTGGGGATTACAGATACAGGAATTATTCATCAGCAATTGAGAAAGCTTTGAGGAACTTTGAATCATCCAGTGAATGGGCAGATCTGATCTCTTCCCTTGGCAAGCTCAATAAGGTACAGTGAGAGGGGAATATTTTGTTATTTGTTTGTGAGATTTGGATTGTTAGGAACTTTTCTGTCGCTTCCAGCACTTGGAACAATTGAAAATTCACTCAAGAAAAATAATGGAAGGAGCTGAGTCAGTATTTTTTATATAAATGTGAGAAATTGTGGTGAAAGCAGCAGAGCTTTCCTGCAAATGGTATTTGCTGCCTTGATGCTGCTAAGTTTTAAAGCATAATTGCTTGAAATTTTAATTTTAAAATGTAATTTAAAATTAATTTTGGCATCAAAATGCTGCTACTCACTCTAGAGCAGCCAAAAAGCTTTTCTGGAAGACGGGAGGTCACAAGTTTTAGAATATTTTCTGAGTCAAAGCTTGTATTTAAAGGTCCCATTTACTTGATTGTGCTCTCCCCTTGGATTTGGGGGAATTTGGTGGTGTCTTTTGTATGATCATGGAGAGAGAGACAGACAAATATTGGTTTGGAACAGGAGCTCCACATTTTTGCCTTCACTGTTTCATCCTGATTGCTGTTAGTCAAGAGCCAGAGGCCTTCAAAATGCTTTTCCCAAAAGGGAAAATATGAAATAATTGGAGTGAGGGGTGGCTTTGATCTTTTATCTCGACCTAGATGAACACATTGAACTGATGAGCACCTACCTGAGACTCTTATTTGGGTGCAGAATTGCCAAAATATGTGGCAGCAGAGGAGAAACTGAGGGAAAAGATTTCAGCTGATCCAGCAGCCCATCTGCTGTGGGATTTTATGGATTTAATCTTTTTAGGAGCTTAAGAATTGGTGGAGCAAATCACCCCCAGTGCTCATCCCTGTCTGTGATCTGAAAATCAGGGGGATGTGGCAGGGGAAGGTGTTGCCAAAAGGAAGACTGGGAAATAAGAGTCCCTGAATTCCTGGGATTACTTGGTCTCCTGCAGCCTTGAACATAAGAAGAATGAGAAATATTATTGTTGAGTTTTATCAGGGTTGGGTTCTGTTTCTGACAGAAAAACCTCGTTTTTCCTGCAGGCAGTGAGGGAGGAGGATGAGCATGGAGAGGATGGGCAGGAAAGAGGAGATCAGCAGGATCTCAGTGATAAAACTGTTTTTACACACTCCCCATGGTTATATCAAAGATCCTGGAGGTCCCTTCTGTGCAGGGATAACTGAGATTAATCAAACATAAAACTGCTGAGAAAGGGAAGGACAAAACACAAGAAATCAAGAAGTTCAGAAGTTGTTTTCCAGAGCAGTGTGAAATCTGTTCTTGCCTCTGTGGGTGTAACATTTTCAGAGGCTTTTCCTCCTGCAGGCACTATTGAGACACACAAACGCTCTCTTATTTCCACAAAGCTCAGTGGCATCACCCTCCAGGTAATCCAAGGTGTGCAGGAAGCAAGACAGGCTCTTATTCCTTAAAAAATGAGGTTAAAAAAATACAGGTTGGTGAAGAAAAACAAATTTTCTACTTCTCTGTTGTTATTTGATGATCTTAAAATCTCTTCCAACCGTGATGATGCTACTCAGGATAAACTGGAGGGTGTTTTTGAGTTTCTCTGTTGCTTCCACAGCTCTAAATAATATTTCATGGGGACTTGTAGAAGCAGGGAAGCAACATCTGAGTGCTCAGCCAGAAGGGTCAGTTGGCAGATCTGGAGAGATTTGATTTCATCATTTGAGGGGGGTGAGCTATATCTGACTTGACATCAGCACAGACAGCTTCACCTTGAATTGCTTTTCGACAGGCAGAGGAATAAAGGGGTTTATTTTGTTGGTTTGTGACTCATCTCTTGCTTAAAAGTAGGTCAGGTGAACGTTGTCCTAAAATTGTGTGTGTTCCTCGTGGGTTTTATGGGGAGCCTGAGGTGAGTTAGTGCAGTTTTACCCCTGGTTTTGGCTGGTTTTTGGGTTTGTGAGGTCAGGAGAGATGAATTTCCCCTTCAGAGCTCAAGAACTGCAGGTACCAGGTGTGAGCATGAGGGAATTGGCAGAATTTTCTCATTTATTTTACACCCCAAGTGTATGAGGGAAAGATTTTGGGGGGGAAGTGAAAGATCTTGGGGGGTTATTTTGAATAATGGGAAATGAGAAACAGTGGGAAGTCATATTTATAATAAGAATATCAATGAGCAAATGCAAACAGGTGCATGAAACAGGCAGTAAATACAGATGTCAATATTTTAAGGAGGTTTCAGCTTCATTTTCAGTGAGAAATCACTTTAATACTTTGATAAAAATGCTGCTGGGGTGGAGAAATGTTGCCTTTTAAACTTAGAAATAGGTGGTGGTTCAGTATAGGTGGGTTTGACAATCAAACAGCTGCTTTTAACATTGTTTCAATATCCAAAATACCTGTCACTGTATTCAGAGTGATAAACAAATATCAAATATATATAAAATATTCATGTAGTGGGAACTTCAGGCAATGAAGAGGCTAAAAATATGATGAATTTAGGAAAATCCAAATGCACAGTTTGTATTAGGGTTTTTAATCCAGATTATAAACAGATATTTTCCATAAATTTCGACTCTGGATGTAGGCAAGTAGTAGATAAGTGGCACAATTGGCAAAATGAAGAACTGAGGAGTAGAAAATATTGGGGTTTACATCCTGGTTTTGTAAAGAAATCAGGAAAGGAGGGATTTTTAAAAACTCAGAAATTTGTGGTGGGGCACAGATTTCCCAGAGGAGCTGTGGCTGCCCCTGGATCCCTGGAATTGTCCAAGGGCAGCTTGGATGGGGCTTGGAACAACCTGGGACAGTGAAAGGTGTCCCTGCCATGGCAAAGGTTGGAACAAAATGATCTTTAAGGTCCTTTTTTTTTTTTTTTCGGGTGGAATTTCAGCATTATTTGCTCTAAAAACAGCACTTTCAAACTGCTTTTTATCCTTGGACATAACCCAAGTCTGTAAATCCAAGTTTTAATCTTTACTCTGCAATTTCAAAGTAATTTTTAAGAATTCCAAAAGAAAATAAATCGGTGACTTTTTAGTTCTGAAGGCTTTTCTTGCCTCAGAAACTTCCAGGAGAACCTGATCTCACCCAAATCCTTGTTCTGTTTGGAGGGGAAGGCAAAAGAAACCCCAAAACTCGTTGCAGCTGCACGTTCATTTTGGAGCAGCAACACTCAGTGTCACAATCTGTCTGTCCTTGAGGGAGAGAACAGGAGGATTCTTCTCAGGCAGGGATTTAATGAGTGCAGCCATTAATTAACCACTTGCTTCATATGAAAACTCAGACATCCAGGCCTTTAAACCAGCTGCTGGCTCAGCTTCAGCCTTCTTTATTTCTATTTTTGAGGAGTTCCTTTGTTTTTTTTCCCCAAACCCAGTGGACAAATGCAATGTGCAGGATTGGGGATATTTTATACACCAATTTTCCCCTTTTTTAATACAACTCCAGCTCCAACCACCTTTAAAATGAATTCTATTCATGGTATTTCTATGGAAGCTGGAGCTCTGTTTGGATTTTTTTTTTTTTTTCGGCTTGGAAAATGAATCAGTGGAAAATGGAATCACCTTTTTCCCTGAAGGTTGTCCTTCAGGTTCTCCTTCTCCCCCTCTCCTCACAAGCACTGCTGTTTAAACAAGAATTGTGGTATCTCCTAATTGAAGGTAATCTTAGAAATTGATGCTGCCTTTTCCAGGATTTCTAGTGATGGAAATAAAAATATTTACTTGATTTGCACGGGGTTTTTATCATTTTTTTAAACAGCTTTTTAGTGCAGAAGGAATTAAACCAGGAACTGAGGAAATGCAAATATTCCTCTCGGTGTGTGGTTTAATTTTAAGGCACAGGTGCAAAAAATAGCAAGTTTTCCCTTTATAGACAATTCTGTGCTTTTTATAGCCCAATTTCACAGAAATTCTGAGCATCCTTCTGTGTTAGTGTTGCAAACAATGGTGTGGGATGGGATCTCAAGTTTATTCACCTCCCACAGCCAAATTTATCATTTCAGCATTCCTGGATCCTGATTCTTTGTTCTTTTTTTTTTTTTTCCACTTGTGGAAGCTTCAGGATATTTAAAAATCCCAACTTCTCAACTTTGCCTGTGAGCTCAAGGAGATTAATTTGCATTTAGAAACCTGTCTGTTACCATGTCACTCTTATTGAACACTTGGAGATCCCTCTGCTAATTAATGCCTTTCAAGCCTTTTCAAATCCTTGGATCTCTGCAGTTCTGGGGAAGTTGGGAAGAACCTGAACCTTTCAGCAAAGCAGCAGCCAAGGGACTGCTGGGAGAGCTCTTGGGTCTTCTAAAATGTTGGAATGGGGTTTAAAAACCCCTGAATCTGCTGGGAATTTTTAACTAAATGGGATATTGGGAAGGACTTGTTCCCTGGGAGGGTGGGGAGGAGCTGGGATGGAATTCCCAGAGCAGCTGTGGCTCCCCCTGGATCCCTGGCAGTGTCCAAGGCCAGCTTGGATGGGGTTTGGAGCACTTTGGGATCGTGGAAGATGTTCCTTCCCATCCCTGGATGATCTTTAATGTCCCTTCCAAACCATTCCATGATTCTAAATATTCTGCTTATCCATCCCTGATGTTTGAGGGAAGGGAGTTCTTATTTTCTTCAAATCCTTAGGAAATGTTGGAGCCACACCAGAGATTTGCTGAGATGTCATTATTTCTGTAGTGGATCTGATTCTCTGTGTAATAAACAGTGAATGTTTCCATTTTCTGCCTGCTTGATATTTCAGTTTTAACTGGTGGAATATTAAGATGGTATTTGTTCAGTCTGAACACCGAGAGGGAAAATATTTACCACTGGCCTCCTTTTTTTTGTAATTAACTCCTTTTATATCTATAAATATACAGAGAGGGTGTGGGCAAACACATGCCAAGCAATATAAATAGAAAGTTTCAAAGTCCAGCTTTCCAGAAATCTTCAAAGTTCTCACAGCTCTTAAGGATTTTAAAGTTGAAATAATATTCCTTGTGTAACACATGGGGAATGTCTCAGATATAAAAGGGATAAAAAAGGTGACTCCACAAATATGGGAAATAATGCTCTGGTTTTGGGTTCTGGTTTTTATTACCCATTAAAATGCAGCTCTGCCCATCCTGGGGGAGGGAAGGGAGGAAATGAAGTGGCTCTGAGTGACATCTGTGTGTCTGCCAGGATGGGGTGACATTTCTGTTTGCTCTTGTTGTAAACTCTCAACATTTTCTCTTCTTGAATAAATTTACTGCCAGCTGCTCTTATTAAAAGGTGATGGATTTTATCTCCTCCTCTTCCTGCTGAGGAGTGTTCAGGGTTAAGTGACCTGCCCTGGGTTTATTCCAGGAAAGGTTATTCCACTTTCTGCTGCTTTTCCAAGCAGGAGAGAAGAACCTCAAGTTGAAAACAATGACAGAGGATAAGGCCATGATTTAACTTCAGGGAGAGACAAGAATTTGCCTGATCCTGAAAATATCCCAAATATCCACGTGCTCTGGAACATCTGCTTGTGTTTATCAAAGCCTCAAGTGCCCTTGACTTGCAGCTTTTCTTTTTAATTGTCTCTGACTTGAAGAGAAAACTTCTTTATTTCCCTGCTGAAATGCTCTGGTGGCTCAAGGAAAGGAGGAACCTTTCCCAAGAAGAGTGATGCTTTGGGTTTGAGCTTTTATGTTTTTCAAATCCTGTATTGCTTAGTGTGAAACTCTGAAGTGTTTTATGGCCTGTTAGCTGCTGCTGCTCTCTCAGGCTCACACAGACAGAACCAAGGCTCTGGGTTTGCTCTCCAAGGACACCCAGACCCAAAATGTGGAACCCAATACCTTGGAAAGGGGGGCTGAGCTTAGAAAAATTATATCAGTAGCTAAAGTTTGAATTGGTTTAAAAGTTTCAATTAATAATTTTCAATGGATTTAAAGTTTAAATTAATAAATTTAATTAAGTTTTCATTTATGCTGATGTGCAAATGAACCAAACCTATAAAAGTGTGAAGAACTCGTGACTCGTTGTCCATCTCGGGGTCCATTTGGGCAGCAGCCTCTGGGCTCCCCAGGGGGTACCTTTGAAGGCCTTTCCAATAAATATCCCCTTTATTCCCTTATTCCTGTCCAGTCTCTGTTTCCAGGCAGCCTCTTCAGGCATCAAGGGAGGCACAGTTTTTCCTAAAACCTGGCCCAGCAGCAAAACTTGTTTAAGTATTTCCTGTCCTAAACATCTTATACATCAGTGCAATGAGTTATTCAACTTAGTGAATGTAGCCACACAGAATTCCAGATCAGAAGGTTTTTTCCCATTTAATCATCTCTTCTTTGGTTGGAAGGTTTGTTATTTTTGTTTCAGATAGCAGGAAAAAATTGTTCCCTGGGAGGGAGGGGAGGCCCTGGCACAGGGTGCCCAGAGCAGCTGTGGACTCCTCATCCCTGGAAATGTCCATGGCCAGGTTGGACAGGGCTTGGAGCAACCTGGAACAGTGGAAAGTGTTGGAATAAGATGATCTTGAATGTCCCTTCCAACCCAAACCATTCCATGATTCCATTCATGAAATGAGAGTTTATGAGGAAAGAGAAATCTTTAATTCTTTCTTTATTCCTTATTCTTTCTTTATCCCTTAAGAGCTGAGATTCTCTTCTTGTCACTTCCCTACTTCCCCTGGAGATTTGATAAGGATACCCTTTCCCAGTCCTGTTCTTTCACTTCCTTTTCCCCTCTTTAAGCAGACTCAAACCAGGTTTTTCTAAATTTTCCATGGCTGATTCTATATAAAAAAATCAAATAGATTTTGTGATTTTGATAATCAAACACAATTGTGCTGTTTCAGTGTAACAAAATGCAGTTAGGAGCTCAAACTCTTCTCAGCATTCCTCTCAGCCTCTAACAAGTAGCCATTATCTATTTTATATTTCACATTTTAACTATTTCTTCTCCTCTCCTTTCTCCCCCCAGGCTCTGCAGAGTAACCTCAAGTATTCTCTGCTGCCCAGAAGGCTGATCATCAGTAAAAGATTATCCCAGTGCTTGCACCCAGCCCTGCCCAGTGGGGTGCACTTAAAGGCTTTAGAAACCTATGAAATAATCTTCAAAATCATTGGCACAAAATGGTTGGCCAAGGATTTATTTTTGTACAGGTAATTTTAATTCTTTCTAAGGCACAAAATGGCTGGCCAAGGATTTATTCTTGTACAGTTAATTTAAATTTTTTCTAAGACA